>RCIC01000010.1:575000-1017500 GCA_018883505.1 Ceratosolen fusciceps
TATAAAATTCGTTGTTTTTTTTTTCTTTTCTTTTCTTTTCTTTTCTTTTCTTTCTTTCAAAGTTCCAAGTTCCTTTTGCTTCGCGAGACTTATTTCCATTAATTATTAATCCCGCGATGCGCTTAAGCGTCGATATACGTGTACATTTATCGTTTCAACAATAATTTACATCAACAATGAGGCAATACAATCCTTCGTGTGAGCAGTGTGCTTATAAAATCTGTAGGTATGACAAATAACAAATGAATTTCACTCGTTGTAAAACATTCGCGTGCACGCGCACTTTTCTTCTACTTCTACTTCTACTTCTACTTCTTCGTCTTCGTCTTCTTCTACTTCTACTTCATCATCTTCGCGCGCGTATGGTGCACGTAAGTATGTATATATGTATGTATATGTACATATATATTAGGGGAGCCGCATTTTTCATCGCGTTGAGCTGGAAATCGGATTCATGCCCAGCCCATCATCCGCCAAAGAGATGCAGCACCTGATTCGATTGAGATACAACTTCCTCTGGAATGATTTCGAAATAATCCGAAACCTTTTTCCGGAACTACTGAACGCAGTCGACCAACGCATAGGCGAGCCTTTCCATCACGAAGACCATCATAACAATAACAACAACATCAACAACAACAACAACAATAATAATAACAATTATAACAACAACAACAACAACAACAATGGCCAACATTTACCAAGGAATCCTATACCCGAACGGTTTATTGCTTTCGATGAAGATGAGGATGACGTTGAGCGATAGTTTCGTGCTTCTTTGGAAAATTAACTGATTAATACATTCGCTTGTTGCTCTGAAATTAAGTATATACAGATTTAATAGAAAAAAAAAATTAAATAAATAAATAAATAAAAAAAAAACCACTAGGCAATTAATTATCTCACGATGCCTGCGTTGTGCATTTATCACGTTTCCGTATCAACGACTTTCAACAAAATATTACAACAAAATCTCCGCGTACCTTTAACTTTTGGTATTTGCAGTTAATTAATTATTAATTCGAAGCTCCGGTTTATTTAACAAAATGTTAATAATAGTACTGACATTTTTGTATGTGTATGATATATTGAATTGTATTTATGACCAACCTGTGTACCATTTTTTTTTTTTAGTGTAATTAACATTAAAGAATAAAGAATAAATGACAAAGACGTTATATTTTATTTTATAAACAAATTATTTATGTGAATATCATTGAAGCAAGACGTTATGGATAAAAAAAAGTTTATTAATTTATATATTAATTAAAATATCCTGGGCGTGAATTGAATTTTCAAGTATATGAATAAAGCCACTCCGAATGAACCTAAACTTATTTTGATCGAGTATCTAAATAAATACGTTTGAATATTAATTTAGGCAAATCGTTTAAAAAGATGAAACGTAATTATTTAATTATTTTTTTTTTCAAGTAAAAAGTTTCCCGCTACGTTTCGGCATTGTACTTATGATCAATACTTACAGGAGAGACTGTTTAAAAGCTTTAACGCTTCTTGTTTGGCCTTTTGATCATCATCTATTTTAGCTGGATACTCGGAAGCCATTTTCAAATACTTCAACGCTTCTTCAATCTTATTCAATTTCAAAAATGTTTTCCCTATCATTAAAAGATTAACACCATAGAAGTTTGAATCTACGTTCTCTGCTTGCTCAAAATACTGTAGAGCTTCTTCGAAAGAGCAAGTCGGTGGTTCGGTAAAAAATGTTGATGCAATTTTTCTATGGGACCAAGCCAAATCTGCCAGCTGATAGCACAAACTACCAATCATGAACAATATTGTGGCATCTCCTGGATTTAATTCAGACGCTCTCTGCAATATTCATTGGATTTGCAAATACAGTTGTATTCGTCTATTAATATTTCCTAAGCTTACCATCATATGTTTCTTTATATTGTATAATTCCTGAATTTTTACTTTAGTTCCCTCATAAGAGGTTTTTTTATTTAATAAGATAGCAACCCATTTTTGAACCGCCCAGTGGTCTGCTTCTATAACTAGAGCTTGGCAAATTAAATCATACGCATCGTATATTAATTTCTTTTCTTCCCAATCATTCTTCTTGGATTTTGATATTTTGTACATCGCTCGACTCAACCTCCATAAGACTTCGACATCTCTATCATTCTATAATATTAACTATAATCAATGAATTATTTTACAATAAAGATTATTGAAATTTTAATGAATAAGACCTTATAATTATTGAGTAGTTTATAAATTTCCATGTATTCTTCTTGATCAAATAAGGCATCAGCTTTGGCCAGAAGTATATCTCTTGTCGTTAAAGACTTGTCCTCTTCTTTCTTTTTCTTTATACTCCATATACTGGCAAAGAAAGATGGAACTGCTCGGCATGTTTTATTGTATTTAATTCTGTTACTGTATTCCTAATTGATAATAAAAATAAAATAATTATCCTTCAAAACCAATCCCTTTATACGATTATATTACTTCAAAATATATTTTATACTCTTTTCAAATTAACAACAACATAGTTAAATGATGGCTGTTGCATTATTTTAATAATAACAGTTCTTATTATCTTTGAAAACATCTGAAGTATAAAACTTATCATTTAGAATTTAAAAACACTTCAAAAAATTTACTAAACCAATCTTGGGAACAATATTGTGATATTTAATCAGTTATGTATCAACTAATTGTGCATAAATGTACATTGCGGCGTAGACAAAATATTCAATGATGCGATTATTAATGATGCCATTTTGACATCTTCAGCACTACTTTTTACTTAATATTTTTTTATTTCGTTTTTTTTTTTTTTTTTTTTTTTTTTACAACGTTACAACTTATTTATATATATATTTACAAGCAATAAAAAAATCAAACGTGCAAAATAATTCGATTGAAGTGACATCTATGCTATATTCTATGCAATCTTACAACTGCAAACAACAGGCGTGAAAGCCTATTGTCGGTAGCGTAGAACGTTCTTTTACCACGGAATTCAATTATAACCTAAACCTGTCAATTTATATTATAGATGTACATTTAGAAGATTTAAGTTTTTAAATCCTGACAAGCATTGTCTCTGAAATATATATAGAAAATGGCTTTTCTTCCGAAACCTGTAATATGGGGAAGCGCAATAGCTTCCGTATCAGGGATCGCTTACATAATAAAGTAAGGTTTACTAATAAATACTTGATTTAATGCTTTTTCTTAATATATCAATGATCACAAATAAAACCTTACAATATTAAGACTATTAATAAAAGCTAAAACACCTACTTTAAAAAGCATCATATTATAATTTGTCAATAAAATATACATTTATATAGGAGTATCTCGCAGGGTGACAATTATGCAGGCACTGAGAAATTAACTAACAAAGTAATTATAGTTACCGGAGCTAATACAGGTATCGGAAAGGAAGTGGTACATGATTTAGCAAAAAGGGATGCAACTGTTGTAATGGCATGTCGTGATTTATATAAATGTGAACAGGTACATCAATGTTTCTATTGAATTAATAATAGACGTTATTTATTTTTTTTAATACAATGAGTTTTTTACTTCTTAGGCAAGAGAAAAAATTGTATTTGATACTAAAAATAAATACGTTTATTGTAGAGAATGTGATTTATCATCCCAACAAAGTATTAGAAATTTTGTAAGTCTTTTTAAAAAAGGTTTGTACTATTTGGCAAATTTTTACAATTTTTTCATAAATTAATCTTGCAACCCTTTTATATATTATTTTTCCATATCAGAATAAAAAAGTTTAAAATATATTAAACAATACTTATATGAATGTGGTAATTGATTAAATTTTATCATACAAATTTACAAATATTCTACAGAGCATTCGAATTTACACGTTCTTATAAATAATGCTGGAGTTATGAGATGCCCATTAAGTCATACAAAAGAAGGAATTGAAATGCAGTTAGGAGTTAATCATATGGGCCATTTTCTCTTAACAAATTTGTTATTGGATACTCTAAAAAATTCCGTTCCATCGCGAATCGTAACAGTCACAAGCGTAGCCCATATGCGAGGAAATCTGAACGTACGTGATTTAAATAGTGATGAGAAATACGATCCCGGTTTCGCTTATGCTCAAAGTAAATTAGCTAATGTTCTATTTACAGTGGAATTGGCTAAACGATTATATGGTATAATATAATTTATAATTTATTAATTAATTAAAATTAATTCAAGTATAAAAAAAACGTTTGAATTTTGAATACATTTAAGGCACGGGAGTGACCGCAAACTGTGTACATCCAGGCATTGTGGATACGGAACTCACAAGGCATATGAATTACTTTAGCAATAAAGTAAGTTTCTTTTTCTTAAAGCCTATAATATGGCCTTTCATAAAAACTCCAAAGTATGGAGCTCAGGTAGTCTTATACGCTGCCTTGAGTCCTGAATTAGATAGCATAAACGGTCAATATATAAGGTAAGATATACAAGTACATTGATTCTCTTTTACTTGATGCTTTATTTAATTGGCACGATGAAATGTTTGTAAAATTTTGTTACAGTAATTTTAAAGTAACTGCAACGAGTCCTATTACACAGAAACAGAATTTAATCGACTGGTTATGGAGAACAAGCGAAAAATGGACAAATTTAGAACAACAAATTTCGTAACATAAAACTTCTGTATAATATCTTTATACGATAAATAACTTCGTTTAGTTTAATATACATATAAAAATTGTTATTTACGTAACAATAAATAAGGAACGAGTAATTTTATCGATTTTTCAAAGAGTCGTTCAGCGGTTTTGTCGTCGACAGCGTCCGGCAGCAATACGACTTCGCAATCTCTAGTTACAAGATTTTATTATTTTGTAATCATATATCTTTATAATGCATAATATCTCTAAGAAGACAATAAACGTTTTACCTAAGATATTTACCGCTCTCTCTACTTAATTTACTCGAGACAGCTGCGCAAATAGATGTTTGAGCTCCTTGGACAGGGCTTTTAAGTAATAACCACATCCAGGATTTAACAAAGAATTTCAATAAACGAGTCGAGCTTATGGGCGAATGCCTGAGATGCTCGGTGTCTCTTACCAAACCTGGATCTATGGCATTAATTGTCACCTTTGTATCTGCAACACGCAATTGTGCATTTATTTACATTAAGAATATTAAGTATAGCGTGGTTGGTGGGGGTGGGGGAATCCGAACGTTTCACCTTGTAATAATTTGCTCATGTGACGTGCCATGAGTACGAGAGCTAATTTACTCTGGCCGAAACACTTTGTAGCTGAAAAGTCCGTTTCAGAATTCAAGTCGTCGAAGTCGATGCGGCTCTGCGGGTGAACCTGGGCAGCGACATTCAATATCCTGCCTTGCTTCGAAGCTTTGAGTTTCGACAATAGCAAATGAGTTAACAAAAAGTGGCCTATAAAAAATAATCGTCGAATCAATTGAAGAAAATCGGATAATTATTACCATGCTTTTAATTACCTTACCAAGGTAATTCGTAACGAAATGCATTTCAAAGCCTTCGTCTGTCTTTTGGAATGGATGGAAAACTATTCCAGCGTTGTTAATTAAAATATCGATCTTGCCCAGGTGATCTAGAAAATGAAGCAATTCACTGCCTATATAATAAATGTCCGCGAGAGTGTCATTAAAAATTTTTAATTAAAATTAAAACGATTACCTATAGATTTGGCGAAATTATAGACATCGTTTAACGAGGAGAGATCGAGTCTCCTCACTTCTGCTATGCCACCAGGTATCCTACGTATTCGTTTGGCAACATCCTCGCCGGCCTCGATATTCTTCACAGCCAGAATAATTCGTCCTCCCCTTTTAGCTAATTCTATCGCTGTTTCACGTCCGATTCCGCTCGATGCGCCGGTGATAATAACGCATTTCCCATCGATTCGCTCGTCGCTCAAAAATCTCGGACCTCCCATGTACGATCTGAAAATCCAATCGATCCATGTTATTTATCTTCCTACAATACATAACACATAACGAATAAATACTCCGTTTACGGCTGTTATACTTTCTTAAAGACCTTCGAATTCGCGTTTTGTCTGATAAATTACCCACCCCTCTAGATCTTCTCGTTACCCGATCGACGCCCCGTGAACGTAAATTAAAGCAAATTTTACTTTTTTCAAGCTTAGAAATTACCTGAGAGTCATTGTAATCGCAATAATCAAAGTAATGACGTAAAACCAATAGGAGTTGTAAAAGGATTCGAAATTCATTAATAATTTTTCCAATTGCATGTCGTGTATAATTTTATTGGATTCAACGATAACTGATCGATTCCGTCTTCTTTATACGCTTACGAATAAGTTCTATTTTTTTTTTTTTTTTATTGATCTTTATTTATAAGCTCGGTATGGCGTAAAATGAGAAACTAATGTTACAGCGTCAAAAGCGCAAAGAGGAATGAATTTAAGAAAGGAAATGATCGATTAGCTTGAATTGGAAGCTATTATCCTCGTAATTTTGAATTTTATTGTTTACTATATATATATATATACTATACTTTCGTAGAATTAAATTCTTCAAAATCTCTTTTTGTCATCGAATGCACTTTTTTTAAGTCTCTCTTAATTTACCCTTTAAACATATTGTACTGTTAATAACAAATTTTAGATAAAGTAGAAATCTGCGTAGTAATATTTTTGTATTAGCAGTTCGTTTACGATAGATGGCGCAGGAATAGCAGTTACCTTAATAATAATTCGTTTTTTTTTATAAATAAGGTTTTTTAATAAGATAGAATAATATTGAGCGAAGCTTTTATGCATTGGTTAATTATTAATTTTGTCACTGTACACACGTGCACCAAGATTAGTTGTAATATTTAAAAAGGAATTAAGGTAATTAAAAATACCGCGGAAATTATTTTTATACAATCAACGTTACTGTAAAGTAAGTCAACTAAATATACATTTATTTTGCATATTTTCAAAATTATATTTATCTTACGTGATCAATTGAAATCGATATAAATGTTTCGTAGGTTATTCATTCTTATAAATATAATATAATAATTATTATATTCCACAGTAATTGTAATTATTTCCTATTACAAATTGTATTATATAAAATTACGTTCCGAATTATTAAAATTATAAGTATTAAAATTCTTTCCACGATTTCCAAGTAAGTAAAACTATATGAAATGGAAATCTTTTACGAAGCCTAGAGTATAGCAAAATTACAATTTCAAATAATTTTGAATAAATTCCCTTATCAAATTCTGTGTGCCTCTCAACATTAACATTAATAACACAATTATCGTATTCAATCTTAAATTTATTTATTTGTAGTTTTGTTGTTTATTCATTTTTTTTTTTAGGTATATTTTTGAAGGCTAAATAAATTGAAAAATATGATTGATTTTCTTATAATTATTGAATTTAAATCATAATTTTATTTCTTTTAGAAGATAATCGTTGTAATTCAAATGTTCGGTTTCAAACATAATGATTGAATTACCAACGATGATGACTGGATGGCGCCATGTCGGCTTACACGGCACTCATTTATATTTACAGAAACTAATACCCCCCCGATGTTTGTTTAAATTTCTCAATGCCATGAAGAAACGAGTAAAGAGCACGCGGTATTCGTTTAAGTAATAATAATAATGTTTTGGGAGAAAGAGTCGCCGAAGCCGGTAATTCATCAGCAATGGATTTGTTTATCTCTCGTTATCTATCGTTTGCACCTTACAACTAATGCACAACTCGGCGATGAGAGGCCAGCGACGAGTGACAGCACGTAATTAAAGATTAATATTCATTCAAGGCGCACTAATAATATCAATATTAATTTCATCCCAACCACTTTTTCAAAATATCATATAATAAATGATATTGCGCGCCATTAATATTACGGAACGGCGGAAAGTATTTCAAAATCGATGAAAACGTTATATTTCAAGGGAACTTAAAGGGAGTCGAGGAAGAAAATGAAGTAAAATGAAATAAAATAAAATTAAAAAAAAAAGAAAAGAAAAAGAAAGTCATTGTTCTTGGGAGCATTAATTATAATTATTGACAAAGAGATGATTAATAAGGTTGAAGATAAATTCACTATTTTTTGAAAACAATGTTCTCTCGATAAGTTTATTAATACAGCCCGTAAAAAAAAAAAAAAAATAAACGAAAACGTCGAAGATCATCGAAAAGAACAGTCTATCTACCGATGAAAAGCATAGCCGAAGTGTCCACCATCGTGACTAAACGTTGCAAAAAAAATAGTTTTATCTGTCGAAGATGCAAAGTAGCGAGATGGAATTTAAGAGTCCCGGCAGTCCCGAAGCCATATCACCCCTGACAAACAAACAAACAAACAGGGAGGGGGGGAAAAAAAAGAAACAAGTACCGCTTCCCCGTTTAAAAGGCGTATTAAATTTTTTTTTTTGCGCGAGGCGCGAGCCTTAATATAATATCGAATCAGGAGCGTCAACATTGTGTCAACGAGTGGAACGTAAGAAATTCCTAGTCGCCGGTTTCATCGAAAGCGTTTATATTACCGACGTTCCGTATCGAGGTTGAAAAAAGAAAAGGAACAAAGAAACGCTCCTCCAGGATGCGGGAAGGCCGCCGGGGACTCTGTGAATTTACGCACGACGTATGGCGGGTGTAGGGGGAGGGGAGGGGAGGATCGAAGCGCGTCCAGCCGCGTCGCTCGAGTGATAAATCACACGGGGAAATTGAGTTTATTGTAACGTCCTTCCTCTCCTCTCGGGCCGCGGGCGTTAAAGATCAACAGCGGCGGCTCGTCCCTACGCTGAATAATTACTAATGCGTAGTCTACACTGGTGCAACGAGACTTGCCAGCAGGGAGCCCTCGGACACCATGCAAGCCAACGAAATCCGACCCGGAAATACCTACCCTCCGTAGTACCCCCTCCCTCTCTATCTATCTATCTCTCCCTCTCTCTCTCTCTCTCTCTCTCTCTCTCTATATATATATATCTATATACTCTATATACATCTATCTATCTATCTATCTATCTATCTATCTATCTATATGGGCGCGTGTGACCCCGTGCACGTGCGCGCGCACCTGTGTAAGAGCCAGCGAATGTGGGACAAGAGCCAGAAGTTTACCTTTTAAAGCAGCTTTTCCTACCCTATCCCGTCCTCCCTACCATCCCGTACCGTACCAGGTAACCTATAGAGGAGAGGGACGATGCCCGATACTTGGTTAAACGAGCTGCTTTCGCTTATCCCCGACGATTATGACAAAACAACTCGGAATTTCCGTTTCCTTATCTTTCCCTATATACCAATACGTCTGTGCACGTATACGTGTACATTCGACGCGAGGTTACTCGAGAGGGTTGTAAGTAACGGCGAGCATCGAGTTTTGCGATCGAGGGAAGCTCTTCCTCGGTGAATCCTAAGGTGGCCACCATTTTTTATTTACCGATGCTTTTCATTATAATCAGTTCGCGGATGCGATACGAGGCGCATCCTAAGTATTGGCCAAAACATTGGCCGACCCTCGTCTCCTACGTCATTTTTATTCCACCATCCCCCTCGTCCGTAACAATCAATCTAACCCTTCTTCTTTCTTTTCTTTCTTTCTTCTTTCTTCTTTCTACTTAATTCTCTGGAATAGAATTTACTTGGAGCCGATTATTACTACCGAGGCTGATTTTACCATCCGTTACTTTTCATTATATTTATTCGTCCTCTCTAATATACGCTATACTCCATTACATGTATTCCCAGCGGTCACAGAGTACTTTTTTTCTTTTTTTTTTAACTAACCAACCCTACATAACCCATTTCCATTTTCATGACTAACCGCTGACTTTATATCACTTTTATAGTCTCAACGTAAATACCGTGAAGTCTTTTGACCCATATGAATTTATTTCTCTGTTTTTTATTTAATTTTATTTTATTTTATTTCATTTCGTTTCGTTTCGTTTCGTTTCATTTCATTTTATTTAATTTCATTTGATTTTTTAATACGAACGCGTAGATTTGGCGGCAAAAAGAATTTAAAATACCGTTAAATAAATAGAATTCCGTTTTGTCTTGTATTTCTTATTTGTCATCGGCAATTGAACGATTAATTTGTAAGTATTCGTTATGGAATCTCACTATTGTATCGACCTTACCTTCAAGATTCTTATCTTGAACAAAGATCGACCCTTATGAAGTTGTTCATTAATCATATTTACTTCATGGACTTGAACAACAATTACAAAAAATGTTGCAAAACCGTCATTACGTCAAAATTCCATTTTTTTTTTCCATTAACAAAGGTTCTTGATGAATTATTATTACATTTGTGGTTTTAATTTAATTTAACGTAATATTATAAAGGTTTGCTTTAGTTTATGTATTTAAAATACATTTCCTTTTTTCGCATGTTTGACATTCATTGAAATTGCCTACAATTAATTTTATCGTTTCTTTTAATGCAAAATTGCATTTATTGTACTTTTTACAAAACGAAATCATTTTTTTTTCTTTTTGCTTTATGTAAAAATTGAATAAATTAATAATCTATATAAATTTTTTATCACGCACGAAACGTATTTTAATACTTTTTTTAATAAAGTACTTTTAAAAATGCAAATAATATGTATTGAATTTTTACTTTACACCGCTAATAGTTTTGTCGAGTATTTTTAATTTGTATTATTTTTTTCTTCATGATTTACTAAAGCAATGCTTAAACAGACTTTACGTATATATCACTTGTAACAAATTAAGATTTAAAAACTATAAAATAAAGTAAATTATTGTATGGGCAACTAGAAGAGTTCATACATTCGTTCGCAAGACTCGATACTACGTATTTTCAGTTCATATTTCTATCCACACTGACATACGATCCCGTAGATCCTTTCTTTCTTTTCTTTTTTTTTTCGTACATCTGTACATATGCATTCATTGATAATGTATAGCAAATTTATAGAACCGTTAAACTATTTTTATAAACATTCGATTCATTTCATAGCTTTTGCGATTTCGGAGAATCATGAAAGCGATCTAGTTTTTTCGAATCCTTTATAAATATTTATATTCCCTTTGATTTACATTTGATTTTACACTGGAATATCGTTTACATTCCATTTAATTAAAACCGCATACGTTGCTGCTTTGTAAATTGCACTTGCATCGAACAATTACAACAGCCTATGGCGCCATGGTAAATATTATCATTTTATTAAACTAGTATTTCGTTTCCAGACTCGTATTAGTATTGTTTTGATTTTGTCTTCGGCACTCGATATCTTACTATGCGCCTTATACCAATGACTCGAAAGGAAACTGTGGCAAGACAATAAACACGTGACATTTAAAAAGACATAATATGTGGAATCCCTTTATTTATTTAATTCCACGACGATATAACATTATTGTATCATTATAAATCACACACCCCGGCATATCGGGAATACTCAGCTGCCCGCAACGTCTCAAGGATCATGATCTTGAGCCAACGTCATCATCATATCATTGTGATATCTCGTCTTTTAATACGTTACATAATTCTTTATGACATTTTAAATCGATTATTAGAGGCCGTTTCTGTCTAATACTTTATCGGAATGATAATGAAAATAGTTACGAGTAGTTTAACAAAGAAAATTACAAATTACAAATTATATTATTGTAAATAATGAGATAGAGAATCGTCGTCAATGTTGTTTCCATTAGAATTAATTCGTATATCAAAGAGCGTTCTTGATATTGTCATATTGTCCTGGGAGCGAGTTAGTTGAGCCCATCGTTATCATTAATCCGCTCGATTGCATATTTATACTCTTATCGTATGCATTGCAGTTCATACGGAAAAAAAATCCCTTGTATTCCGTTGCAATGCGAGATATGTTTCGATAAAAATTTCCCTTTCGTCTGTAATTGTCAACGAGAAAGTCATTCTTCAATCTCGCTTCCTACAAATACTTGCTACTTCCATTCGATATTAATCTCACCTATCTTTATTTTACTTTATCGCAATGATCTTCTAGATTACGATGGACTCGTAAGTGCAAATTCAGATCCGTTAGATTTATTCAGCATCTGGACTTTAACGTAAGACCTTTTAATTTATTTTTCTCAATTATATATATATATATATATGTATCTAATTGAAAATTTGTTGTGAATAAATAGCATTCAATTTTTTAACAGTATTATTGCGTATACGTATAAAATACATTTAACGTTGCACCCAGTAAATACTAACTAGCTTTGCCCCGTAATCGTGTCGGCTGCATAGCTAAAGAGTACAGTACGTATTGTATAAACACTACGAATAAATGTTATGAATTACTTTAGTAGGCAATACAAGTAAATGCCCAGTATGTACACGTTGCGTTAAGCTATGCTCCAACACGTGCAACTAGCTTTTGCAAAAAAAAAAAAGTATTACGCTCGGAATAAGTAGTCTAATACAGAACTTCGGGTCGCGAGTGAAGTTTAAAAAATTTTTCATATACATCGTACGTAATATGTACGTGCGTACTTCATGACGTTACGTATAATCAACCGATTATTAGTAGGGAATATTAGATTTTGTAAATGACGAATTTTAATAAGAATTCCAAGACGATGTGCGGCGGAAAAAATTATTCAAGCATCGCTGTTTTGCACGAATTCCGTCGTCGTAAAGATCGCCGAGCTGCAGAACTAATAAACAGTAACAGAAGCCGATGGTATGAAATTCAATGCCAGTCCCGCTCTAGTCACATATTCCATTTATACACCTCGCTCCGTACACGTAGATGCTCCCGGAGTCGTCGTACACGGTCAATCGTTTCACGGCTCCGTGCATTCCAACCATAGATGGTATATACACCCAGCGAGTCTATATTCATAGCCATACATATTAATGGATGTGGAGCGGCATCGGTAGGCTGCAGAGAGAGAGAGAGAGAGAGAGAGAGAGAGAAGCGCGCGCGAATTTTCGGCTCTCCCTCCACGTCTTGCGCCATCATCGCCGACCCCACCCCTCAATTGTCTCCTTTTTCCATGAATATTGCCGGCAGACGAAATACCCGCGCACGAGAGCGTGGATCATTGTGAATTCGGATTAATACGGACGCCCGTGGTCCGATCGAGGTTTAACCCAGTCTTTATGGAATAAAAGATAGGCACGCCGCGGTGATGGATTTACGGGGGTGGAGGAGGGGGGGGGGGCTTTGAAATTTCGTAATTACCGAAATTAATGGAATGCGCGGCTCGACGTTATTAAAACGATCGCCGTCGCGACATTTCAGAATGATATTTATTCAGCCATTACGGCTCCTTGGGTGTGCATCCGAGCTTTATGAGCCCCACTTTATTCCGAGATTATTAGAGTCCCGCGAACGAGATGATTTTCCTCGAAATGAGCTTTGTTATTTCACGCTTGAAAATTTCGTTTTTGTATTCTCTACGTATACTCGTGCGCACGCATACACGGCCAAGATCCGCTTTTTATTATACTTTTCACGAGAACGGAAAGCAATTTTATCGAAACAAAAAACAAAAAAAAAAAAAAAACTTTTCTACCAAGTGTCCGACGTACGCTTTACAAAATATACTCTATCGTATTTTTTTCCCCGATAGTATTAAAAAGCAAAAAGAAAAAAAGAAAAGAAAAGAAAAGAAAAAAGAAAAAAGCCGATACTCTCCGATGATTTTTGTCTCGTCTGACGAGCTAATTAACGTTTTAAGAATCTTCCCGCGTCATCGGTCTTGACACGTTACGTTAATAATACTTTTAAGCTCGTTAACTACGAGGACAAGTCCTGTGTTTTATTGAAACGCATTGATCTTCACGACAGTTTGAATTTATCATGAGGGTGAAACTAGCCTTCTTCTTCGGTATGAGCGTCGGCGAACTTTCAGCCAAGCCGCACTACTACTACTACTACTACTACTACTACTACTACTACGAACTCGAACAATCATATAGTCGTAAAATTTTGTGAACCGAGTCTAGTCAGTACTTGCGAGATGGAAAACCGAATGTTAATAAGGCACAATAGTTTTGCCGTTATGACAAAAAGAAAGAAAGAACAAAAAGAACAAAAGGAACAAAAAGTAGAAGAAGAAGAAGGAGCGCGTCCGCTTCCGGCTCGTAAAAAAGCCGAAGCAATAAAGCTAAGAGTTGAGGAACGAGATGCGGAATGGAGTTAAATTCATCCCCGACACGAGCCATCTTCACGGGCAATTTGCCGATTCTCTAATAATTAACTAAAACCGTTAATTCCGCATTTATTATCCATCGGCTCGGGATTCAGCTAATGACAAACTCCAAATACGGACTTTTAGCCTTACGTTTTATCCCGAGTGGCTAAACGAAAGATTATATATTAAGTGCAATCGCATAAAGGCGAGAGGGGACAAAGGGATCGTAAAAGCCAAAGACCGACGATTGTCTATGTGATTGTTTCTGCAATCGTATGAACGCGAACCGAGGGAATAACGAGTAAAGAATTTAAACGGCGCGATTTTGCAAGCGATGCCGGGAATTTTATCGGGAATATGAAGGAAGGATGTGACTACCTTGACCCGCGTATAATAAAACCACCATTTCTTATTATGTCATTAGTGTATGTACAGTTAGTTACAAGCTAATAGGCTCATTTCGTATTCCGTTCAACGGCGACATTTCTCGTCCTTACTACTTATCGGTCTTTTAACATCGCTTGGAACGCGCGCAATTACGTAATACGTAATCGAAAGGGATCGATTACTACGCACTCGTACAAATTATTACCCATTGATTAGCCTTTATTTGAATTCAAAAGGCAAGTATTCGAAACGGAAGCCAAAAGAAGAATATACCAAGGGTACGTAAAAAATGCCAAATGGACTTTTAAGTAGATACGGTCAGAATGCGATCAGCCGCTTAGGACATAATTCCCTTCGTTTAAATTACTCGGTACTTTTTCGTAACATGGACTATCCGTAAAAGTACTTTCGCATTTCAAGTACCCTTCCGTTGAAAACTGACATTTGAATGCAGTGTATCATCCGGAGTCGTTTTGTCTTACCTCGCACCGCGAGCAATAAATTAACTAAAAATTGTTGCTCCTTACATCCATATTCCAAACAATGGCTTTACTTTTTGCCGGATAAAATCAAATAAACCCTTTCCTCGTATTCCTTGATTGGGCATAACGCGTCTGCTGGATCAAGAGAGCGAAAAGAAACCCCCGGGAGAGTGATTAATTCTTAGCCGGACACGCTACTTAACAATTTTATCGAGGTATCAATAAACTCGCCTCACCTTATACAGTAAAGCATATAATAAAGTTTATAAGCTTATATCTTGAAGCGAGCATCATAATAAATGTTACGTAATCGGTTAAGTTATTCGTACGCGCCGATAAGTAAAAAACGGCGCAGTAAAACAATTTTATTCGATATTTAAGGAGCCGGAATATCACGCATTTGTAGAAATAAAAATATTTTCGACCACTCGGGGGCAAATTATTCTTAATAATTTGTAACTTTATGGCTATTAGGGCTACGGGCCACGTACGCTTATGTATTTATTATTTATTTATTTATTTATTTTTTTTTTTTTTATATATATAATTCCACTTACTCCGGCCCGTAGTTACAGTTTTATTATGAAAAGGAGAAAATTATTAAAGCGTCTACTCGGAATTCAGGTCGTTTCGGTTGACGCTTTGTTGAAAATCCGCAAAGCGACGTTTCGAATTTTTACGGAGGTATTTATATTGCATAGATCGTGACGGAACAAGTGCTCGGATCGAGAAAAATATATATTTTCCTCGACAGTGCTAGTTATAAACGTAGAAATTAATTATGCAGCGAGCAGCTGCCAAGTAATTTTAAAGAGCCGAGCATCTCTCTCTCTCTCTCTCTGCAGCGTGTGTATTAAATTTAATGCCGGGCGTACGTTTTACTTTAGATTGATTAAGTACTTTTTAAAAGGTGTGATTAATGGCCTTAATTCCCCGATCGCGCGCATAGTCGGGGGAATTGAGCGTGAGGAACGGTTCATTAGAAAGACAAGACGAAGTTGTGTATGCCTCCTGCACATGCAGATCATGCGTAGGCGCATGTCTTAATGCTAAATATCTAATATTTGTTCCAACGAGCCGCTTCAACGCCACTCTTTCATTTATTCTCCATAGACACGACGCGAGTTCTCTAATATTTCCATGATTTATACGATATTGCGCCTAAGTAAGAAGAGTCTTTGACCTCTGTTTTTCTTTGTCCCACGTGAGAGCTTCCCTTTAGCCCTTCGCTAAACTACGTGCGCGAACCTTTACTTTACATTAAAATGAAAATCGACCGACTTCGAGCCTACGAACACACGCGCATTCAATCGACTTTGCGTCGATCGAAGGCCGCTTTTTCTGTTTCGCCGATATCGGCGTTACGTCATTCCGTTACTCGTTTCCTAAAATTCCATCCGCGCGTTGAGACTCTCATAGATCTTTCGTAATTATCCCCCAATAACCTTGCAGTACAACCTACACCAATCAGTCCTACTCAAACTCCTACCGCTAATGCTAGCATTTATTTATTTATTTATTTATTTATGTATACGTTTACCCACTCCTAAGAAAATTCATCAAGCAATCAAGTTTTATACATTATTCTTATTATTTATACGCACGCGTAACGTGGATTGTTTATTATATTTATTAGAGGCTGATTGTAATTGCTCCACTGACAATAAAATCATAATATATGGACACTTTTAATGAGCATTATCAGCGGTATGTAGTTGCACTCGGTGTATATATTTTCGTATAATTCAAGGGAGTTTAAACCACTATATTCATTATTCTAAATTAGTATCGTGTTAGATATTCCTGCTTAAAATCAATGTCTGAGCTCGTTATCCGGAACGCGTTATTGTTTCAAATGAAAATACCAGAGCTTTGCAAGTAGACGTAAATTCGTTAAACAATGCAATTTTCAAATAAGCTGCTCTCAATTCGCAAACGCAATTTTTTGCGAACAATTATTTATGAATATCGCCGTCTAATATTCGTCTGATAATTATGATCGAAGACCAGTTTTACAAACGACTCGATTTTTAAATCGGCTTCCGCGTACGTGAAACTGCTCGGTATTTTAAATAATGCCCATTCCGATTTACTCACTGGCATCATCGGGCAATCATTATAGATCAATGAGTTTTATCATTTATTCTGATTTTGCGCTTGCTTTGAAAAAAAAAATGCTCTAATACCGATCTAAGCCTATGCGAAACTCACGGAGAATTATTATAAAATACGCCGGCGAATGATATATTCCATTTGTCCGAGTGTCGTGTAGTTATACTTGTCGGAATAATTATTCCAGTTGCATACTAAATAAAGTAGTGCCCGTTAGTTGAGCATAAAAGCTTATTTATCGTTTATTTCAATGAATTATTTTTATTTTCCATTGCCGAGTCATTTGTTCGTAATTGTTTTTAGGTTAAGTGAACGTTTTACCGAGGAAGCCGAATGTTATTATCCCCAAGTCTAGAATCACTGAATCATTAACGTAATGTAACGATCCGAGGTTTTTCTTTCTTTCTTTCTTTCTTTCTTTCATTCAGCGTTCGATTATATTATATATATTTTTCTTCTGAAATTCGGGCGTAAATTTTTTATTAAGAAAAAGGCTTTCCCGTCTATTACCTCTCTCTTCTCGTTAAGAATTAATTGCCGAAAAATTATCGTTCGGATAAAGCAGGATCGATGCCAAGTGGCCTGTAATAATAATAATAAAAAAATTATCTAATCGCGCGATGCTCTTTATTCAATTCTTTAGAATATTCTCGAGTACTCTGAGTTACCGTTAAATCCTATTAAATACCAATAAGTCGAGCTCTTTTACGTTGGATCGCCGAGAATGTCTCCGCGGCGTTAAAGCACGGACAGAGAGCTAAGTCAGAGAAAGATGTATGCGTAAGGAGGGATACGATACGCGTCGATGTTATCTTGGGGGGACAACATCCGATCGTTGTATTTCAATAAGTCCGAAGGTTATTTAATATTGCCCCGTTGTTTCATTCGGTGTCCGTTTCCTTGTCGTAGTCTCGCGCGACTCACCCCGCTCACCACTTTGAATTATACTCACGACTACGTGTCGATGAATAATGACGAACGTCTACGGCCAAAAATACAAGCGCATGCATGCATTAAGATTTGATTTGCAGGGAGCTTAGATATTTATTATCCTTCGGAGAGGAAACTCGAGGTAAATTCATTGGAAGTAGCTGGAGTGACGATCGCTCGAGAATCGGAAATGAATTTCCAAAGGAGTTTGCATAGATTAAACTATAAGAGCAAGGCTAGGAGAGAAATAGTACGTATATATATACATATATACATACGTACGTACATATACATACGTACGTACGCAAAGACAAAAAGAGGGTAAATATTATTCAGGGATCGTAAATATTTTTCATTCTTCGCTCTTATCGCAGTTTCACTGTTATACAAGTTCGTGCTTTGTTATTTAAGGCAGAGAATAACGTTTCGCGCAGGTGACGATGTCGAAATGATAAAATTTTTCAAATGCAATTTCGTTTTCAGCCAAATTCCGTATATAATAATAATAATAATAATAATAATAATTCCCCTCTTTTCCGTCCATGAAGAAATGCAATAAATAAGCACGCTTTTCTTTTTTTTTTTTTTTTTTTTTATAAATAATGTTAATGCAAATAAGCGGACGCGCGCAACGTAAAAGCGAGAGGATTTTTTTTTTTAAATACGTATTTAAATTAGTATATAAAGTGAAGAATGACGTTATGATTATATACGGCAGATTTTCATATAAATTCCTATGAATGATACTGATGTCCTTAACACTAAATACACTATTATCTTTTTGGCAGGTTTATTATGCTCGTGTCATATTTCATAAGGGTGGCTGACGGGGGGCCGGGAGAGGGGGAGGGAGGGAGAAACTTTGTTTCAACGCTTTTAAAATGAACTTTATAATAACATGAATTTTCCAGGGTAAATGCCATAATTTTTTGGTTATCGCTGATGCAAAGAATTTATCGATATAATCTTGCACCTAAAAATTGTTAAGATTATTATAATATTAATAAATACTTTAATTGAAAATGAAATAGTTTCAGCCCGTGATTCGTACGTTATATATATATATATATATTCTACGCAATGGAACGAAATCCGAGGTAAGGTAAATAAATATTTTTATTTGCTGCTCCGTTTCTCTTTATTTAATACGACATAATAATATTTTCGTCAAACATAAGAGCGATATATATATATATATGTATATATGTATGTATGTATATATTGGTAAGGAGAATAAAAATGCGTAAATATGATTAACGGCTCAAACATTCCGACTATTTAAACTGAAAATTGAGGCAAGTTTATATTTTAATAAGTTGACTTTCATTAAAAGTATCAGCGCGGACGTGAAAAATGAATTTATCGATCGGAAATGTTATTGGGGTTATTAATAAATTTAGCGGTAAAAAACAAAAATGAAAAAAAAAATGAAAAATGCCTATTTCATTAAAAAACGTGGCTTTTGACGAAATGTCCCGAGTTCGGTTATTAAAAACGACCGAGGATAGAATAATTTCGAGCAGATGATATAAGCCTTTATTGAGGGGGGGGGTATACGTATTGTATACGTATGAGCTAAGGGGCATGCTTTAGAGCTTTAGGGCCATTCGGACTTGGGGCTATGCGTTCACTCACGACTTCCGAGCCGTCGTTGTACTCTTGATAGGTACACGTCCGGAGCCGTGTGCATGCGACGACGACAATCGACCTTGAGCTGCTACGGAATTACGTATCGGGGATTCATGAAAATCATAACAAAAGTAAGTTTTGAAACGCGACAGAACGTCTACAGTTCGTTTACATGAATCATTTATCGTAATCTCGACGAATCGACATCTACGTACACACCCGAACGTTTCTTAATTTACTAAGGTCGATTAATAGGCTAAATAATCGAGGTAATCATTCCATGTCTCGGGCCAAATCGTCGATTATTTGCCTCTTACTCAAGCGATACAATTGAAATTACAATTAAATGTTGACGTGTTCGCGTTCGGTTAATTGGATGCGCTTGAAATTTTAATTGAGGAAGCTCGCGGGCGTTACGGGCACGTGCTATTTATCAAAACAGCTGGAAAGGCCCTTGGTTTATTAAAAAATCATTATTATTACCAAGATGAATTGGACGAATGGATAGGCGCGCGCGGGATCGAAGGCTTAGCGCGACGCCCGATCTTTTTGGCTGTCCCTCGGATAATTAAACCGAAATAGGGATTTATTGACCGTATTGTTATGATTATCCGTCTCCGAGGGGTACCCGCTAACGGCCCCGACAAATTATTTTTACCAGTTACCAGGCCTATCGCCCTAATCCGCACATTAGCAGAACATTCGACTTATTCTGTCTCTTATTCAGAGCCGAGATCTGTCTGTCCCCAATAACCTTTTCACATTGTCGCGCGTAAAAGTTCCATGCCGACAAAGTTGAACGCAATTCCCCCGCCCCAATAATCCGCCCGAATAATATATTACGATAAATATACCTTAAATATACCTTTAAAGTGGCGGGCACCATTATTTTTTTTTTTTTTTTTTCTTTATCCCAGCGGATGAGTTTAGCTGGAAAAACTTAATGCTCAAATCGTCCTGAATTACCGATAGGGCAAGGCTCGTACGAAAAAAAGCCCTATTGTTGTAATAAAAAAAAAAAAAGGATATAATAATAAAACGTCATATTTATATGACGAAATGGTTCGTCATTGGGGCCAGTAAAACGTAAAAAAAAAAAAAAAAACAACAAAAAAGAAAACGCTCTTATCGATATCAATAAAAATCCGTGTTTTTCAATCGGAGAAGTGTCGCGCGGAGCACCGGGAGCTCGGCATCGGGAGGAAGCCCCAAAGCTGTTGCGCCCGGTTTACGATACTACGAAATACCCTCGTGTACGACAGACAGAAAGCAGGAAGTTAGGGCGCCCCGAAGCTAGGGGGTCTTTGTAAAAAAAAAAAAAAAAAAAAAAAAAAAGAAGAAGAAAATCCGCTATATCCGACGTACCGTTACGGATCTCATCAACTCTCGCCATAGAAAATCCGAATTCCCCGCCGATGTATGCTAACGGCGGCTCTTCCAAGTAGGTAGGTAGGGGGCGGGATGGGTGAGGGGTGAGGGGTGAGGGTAGAGCGTGGGGCTGGATCGCACGGCGACAGATTTATCGGCGCATAAAAACAAATTGGCAAATGTCGGCCCCGACCTCTGGGACCGGGTACACCCCACACCCCACACACCACACCCCCGTCCCCTACCCACCACGATCTTCGTATACGGTTATTATAGTGGAGCGTATACTTGAGCGGCCGATACGATTGAAGGGTATTAGTGGGCCAACGGTAAGGCGGTATGCCGCTATCGTTAAATTCAAAGCCGAATCCCAGAGTCGCTCTGCGTATGCGGCTACGTCATTCGTAATCGACTACCTCATAACCTCCTCGGTATACCTCCTCGGTACCTCCTCGTCTCGCTTATAACTCATTCGTCTTAAAATGTCACCGTTTACAGTGGAACCGAACTGACGTTCCCGCTGTTTTGTCACGAACGAATGAACGCGACGAAGGTTGAATGAATCTTTAATAGGCAGGATTTAAAATTTCTCCGCCGACCGACCGACCGACCGACTAATAATAATCTAATAATCTCGGGCTCACTTGACGTGTCGACCCACGCGGGACGGTGGCGGGGATAGAGAGAGAGAGATTTAATCTCGATCGTTTCATAATGCGTTAAAAATTAATTTTTAACGGCTCCATTATCTCCTTTTGATTGCGCATTAAAGATCCGAGCGACGATAAAAGCTCGCCGGTTCATACTAGTCGATCGCAGTCGCTCGGCTTATTCAATCGGCCCGTACGATCGAACTCGCCTGAAGTTATCAGCTGCGCTTATTTATTTATTTATTTATTTTATTTTATTTCTTTTTTTTTTTTTTTTTTCTATGTTTTTCTCCGATCGCTCGCGCGCTCGACAGTCTAGTAAGTGCCGCCGTATCCGGAGCGTAGACCAGTCCTTTCGATAAAGCTGGAGTGAAAATTCTTCGTACAATTACCGACTCGTACAGAGAGAGAGAGGGAGACATTCGACCGATTGGAAAAAGGAAGAAAATTATCGCGTCTCAAGGATAAGTGAACGAGATGCAGGGACAGAAGTTCGACTCGAATTATATGACGTTGACGCGCTTCGTGTTGGCGGAGCAGAGGAAATCCCCGAACGCCACGGGTGACCTTAGCCAATTGCTAAACAGCATTCAGGTGGCGGTGAAGGCGGTTAGCTCGGCCGTAAGGAAGGCAGGGATCGAGAACCTGTACGGCATCACCGGCACAACCAATGTCCAAGGCGAAGAGGTCAAGAAGCTCGATGTATTGAGTAACGAGGTATTTATCAACATGCTGAGCTCCTCCTTCACCTGCTGTCTCCTAATAACCGAGGAGAACGAGACGGCCATCGAGGTGAAGACGGAGAACCGGGGGAAATACATCGTCTGCTTCGATCCGCTCGATGGTTCGTCGAATATCGATTGCCTAAACTCGGTCGGCTCGATATTCGGCATATTCAGGAAATGGGACGAGAGCAAGCCCCTCAAGACCTCGGACGCCCTTCAGCCGGGCAGGGCCCTCGTCGCTGCTGGATACGCGCTATACGGCTCGGCGACGATGATGGTACTGGCCATGGGCTCCGGGGTCAATGGCTTCACCTACGATCCGTCCATCGGCGAGTTCATGCTCACCGAGATCAATATGCGGATACCCGACAGGGGAAAGATATACAGCATTAACGAGGGCAACGAGAAGTTCTGGCTGAATCCGGGAATTAAGAAGTACGTCGAGTCGAAAAAGTTCCCACCGTCCGGGAAGCCGTACTCGGCCCGCTACGTCGGATCCATGGTCGCCGATCTCCACCGGACCATAAAATACGGGGGTATCTTCATGTATCCAGCGATCAAGGACAATCCGAACGGGAAACTTCGCGTGCTCTACGAGTGCAATCCAATGGCGTTCATTATAAAGGAGGCTGGCGGCCTCGCCTCCAACGGGGAAATTGATATATTGGACATCGTGCCCAAGGACATTCACGAGAGAACGCCGATTTTTATGGGATCGAAGGACGACGTCGTCGAGCTGCTGAGCTACATGAGGTCCTCCAAGTGAATGACCCGACCGCTCCGCTACGAATTACTCTTTATCCTTGAAACCTAACAATGCCACACGAAATACCGAATAAAACATATATACATACATATATATATACATATATATATATATTGAAAAAAGAAACTTTTCTAATAAATAATATAATATTTCAGAAAATCTACTCTAACTCCACTCGGAATCGAGCGGACGATTCTTACGCATCTCGATCTTTATCTTTAAGCGCCGCGTCTACTTTCTCTCCCTCCCCCCTCCTTTATTTCTTACCACACCTTACAACGCTCGTTGTCATTATTTCTTTGAACTGAGGGTGCAGATTAGCAACTGTTGACAATGTCCCTTCTAGACCTTAGGCAAATGCTCCGTCCGTGTCTAAGAGAGTAGTAGCCCACGCAACGGCCATTAACGAAGAATTTCACCCCTTTAATGATGATCGCTTGTTTCATTACCGTAAAAATTTCTTTTAAAAGCATCAATGGAATTATATAATTGTTTATGATATTTTTACAACGTGTCCTGGAAGACAAAAGACAGACGATTCGGTTAGTATCCGACGACAGTTTGATTTCGCGTATAAAATAAAATTAAATTATTTATTTAAAGGTGAGTCGTGTTATCTCCTTCGTGTTCGTGTATACGAGCAGGGAGTCCTTGCTCTACTAATAAGATAATAAGTAGATAATCTCCGAAAAGATT
The DNA here is from genome assembly GCA_018883505.1 of Ceratosolen fusciceps. NCBI lineage: Eukaryota > Metazoa > Arthropoda > Insecta > Hymenoptera > Agaonidae > Ceratosolen > Ceratosolen fusciceps. Next base: position 598,884 of record RCIC01000010.1, read on the forward strand.
TTATTCTCATTCGGCTCAGGCTCAGGCGGCTGAATATTCTAATCAACTTTTTGGCACATCAGCCGCTTATGTTCCATTATTTTCTTATAAAATCTAATCTACGTAGATCAGATATCTATCGTAGATCAAGAGCTGATGAGTGGATGCTCCTAGAGATTTAAAGGTATTCCTCCAGCTGATTGATTAACATTAATTATGTAAAATAAGCCGATAAACGAGGTGGGGCATCGAGGAGTAAGGAGGTACAGAAGTATAGAGTTTATAGAAACTTAGAAGCTGCTGCCTTTCAGATAAAAAATATCGATTTTCACGAAAGCAGAGAAACTACTTACTACTCTGTAAAATCTAAATCGTCTACTTATACAAGAAATATAGTTATACAACAAGTAACGAATGCTGCTCGGGCCTATGCTTATCGAAAACAAATATCAACTTGCACTCGATGTATCTCGTGAATACCGAGATTTATTTGAAATCATTAGTCGACATATTCAGCGTTCTAATGCCTTTTTTTATATATATAACACGGCGTTACGATAACGTAACGTACAAGCTTCTTCGATACATAACCCCGTACATAGGCAGATGATGCCAGGAACATCATTCGCCGCGTAAATCTTTCTATTGGGATTTAATTAATGATTAAGCTAAACATTTATGCGGCTACAACCGTTGAACCTGTAAAGTTAATGATTTAAAAAAAAAATTAATCCCCTTTTATCAGCTAACTTTAAAACTAAAACTATGTTTTTTTTGTTATTTATTTATTTGTTTTCTTATTTCTTAAGAAAAGGGATTAATTACAATGGTAACTCGGTAGTTTAAAAAAGAAACAAAAAGAAAAGGAGAGAAAGAAAGAACGGGAGATACGAGGGAGATCTTTAAAAACCATAGAATTATCTATTTTTGCAGTTATTAAGTTCCTAGCCTCCTTTGAAGTCCTTTAAAGTACTTTATGGCCTGGAAATTTCATTTTAAAAATTGAAAATAACCCGGTAAAGGTAGAATTAATATTATTGATTTGTCGACAAATTCAAAAAAAAAAAAAAAAAAAAAGAAAGAAAGAAAGAAAGGAAATAAAGAAGAAACTCCAAAGAGAGATGCGCGACGAAACGGAAGGTTAAGTAAAAAAAAAAAAAAAAAAAAAACTGCCATTCAAACTTGAATTTTAAATAATTACAACAACGACAACAACAACAAGAACAAGAACAATAATAATAATAATAAGAAGAAGAAGAAAAAAAGCATGGATGCTTTATAATATTCTTATCTGCTCAGAGTAAAGTCGCTCGTATTACGTCCGCAGAAGCACTTAAGCTAATATGAAAAATAATAAATTATTCATTAAGGAGATATTGAGGGTACATATCGTCGCTCGGGAGAATCACACGTAAATTCTAAGTAAGAATTGCCTGGATCGATTTGTAGTAAATTACGCGTGTAACGCGTGCCTACTAATCGCGGTAATTTTCTCACTAACGATCTGTTTCTGCACGATTTGTCAAAAGCTCCGTTATTAAAGCGAGGACTTGTGTGCATCTCTGTCTGTCTGTGTGCGTGTGTGTGTGCGTGTGTGCGCGTGAGTGCGAGCCCGCGTCCCGAATGATTTATTTCGTACGGTTAACGACGAGATCTAAAGGACGGAATTCAATTCGGTATTACGAAGAAGAAGAAGAAGAAGAAGAAGAAGAAGAAGAAGAAGAAGAAGAAGAAGAAGAAAAGAAAAAACCCTCCCTTTTTCCGCCGGGAGAAGAAGAAGAAGAAGCCGTTGTTGCGCAAACGTACTCTCGACGAGGCTTTATCCGGGAAAGCCTGGGTCTTTCGGCCCTACGATTAGCCCCTGGAGGACGCTTATTCGATCAGGGGCTTAGGCATGCGCGCGAGCGAACGTGTTAGCCGCAGAGCGAAGAATTAAAGGGACGAAGGTTATTGGGGGAAAAGCCGTGCACGGGAACGACGTGCGATCCCGTCGGTGTAGGTGAATTCGCTCGGGATGAAGTGCCGCGGCGTCGATCGCGGTCACCCAAAGCTCGGCTCATCCCCCCCCCCCCCCCAGTCAGTACGACGCATCGGACCGCGAGTCTCCTCCTGGTTCCATTCGTACGAGCCGAACAACGCGAACCCCAAAGCTCTTCTCTGCCCCACTGCCTCTTGTCCAGATCGTTGCCAATAGTTCGACCAATAACCCATTGGATTTCCATGGCTCGCACCCTTCCCCTCACCCACCCACCCCCCGCCCATCACCCGGACACGGACTCAAGCACGGACTTGGGCGCTTTCCGTTCCCCGAGCACGCCGATTCTTGTATCCAGAGTAGCAGAGGACGTCGAGGATTTAAGGAACGTTGCATTGCATCGGCGACAGCTGCAGCTCCTTTGTTATTCGAGCACGTACCCGGGTCGCCGCCCAACTGACTCTCCAGCCCAACAATAGCCATTTGCTCATTTGCTTAAATGCTTCTTTATTTTATAAACTTTATTAATCGAGACGTTATTAATTCTACTAACGTAAAAAGACCCTGTGCAGCGATTTAACATTTTTGCGTTAATAGCAACGTCGTCTTTCTCATCTCGTACTCATCATTTATTCTTTATTTATTTATCGTTGCCCGAGAAATTCCACTAATACTAACTAATGGCCTCCGGCTGTCGAGGTGCTCTTTATTCTCTTTATTCTTATTTCTGTTCTACGACGTATGGTTTTTACTTGATAATTCCCAAGTTTTCTTGCCCGTTGTTGTCGCTACTCGTCGTTCCTCGTCGATCGAATCCTCCTCCCCTCCTGTCCCCTCGAATGCAGGACGCGCGGGACCCCCGGTTTCTTTCATCCCCATTCATCCCTGTATTGTTATCACGCTTCGTCCTCTATTTGCTTAACTCGACTTTTTCAATGGCGGCCACGCTCGATCGTCGGATTCAAACGCGTTCGTTTTCGTTCGAGTATTCGTTTAAGTAATAATAATAATAATGTTTTGGGAGAAAGAGTCGCCGAAGCCGGTAATTCATCAGCAATGGATTTGTTTGCACCTTACAACTAATGCACAACTTGGCGATGAGAGGCCAGCGACGAGTGACAGCACGTAATTAAAGATTAATATTCATTCAAATGCGCTCTAACGCTCGTGAATGACAATTTTGTATTTGAAATGGTCGTGAAAATTTTCCGTTATGCATAATTACCCACATTATCGTGAAATTGAAATCTTAAATAGAATGTAAAAGCTAAATGTCATTTGTTCTATTTCCCTTGATTGTTTATGACAATCAGATATGGTCTGCCAATATTAATAACGATTCGGTCTAGCATCGACGTAATTGTATTATTCGTAATAATATTTCTTATGCAACGGTAGGTTTTTCGTAAAATTTTGTAAAATATGAATCTTTTGCAAGGATAATAAGATTTTAATGCGCAAATTAAAATGCGAGCGGAGGCGGAATTTAAATAATTATGCAACGGAATAACATAATTATACTCGCCTAAAATATTACAAAGCTTACCAACGCTATTGTTTATCATTTAATTTTTCGCGTAACCTTATTTTTCCAAAAAAAAGTCCAAATTATTTCAAGGCAGGAGATGGAATTTTCGAATTAAATAATAATTCGTAAAGAATGTTTAACGAAGAATGCTCGGCCGCGGTGGCTTATGTAAAATATAAAAAAATTCCCTTCGTCAAACCACGTTGTTCGTATTCGTATTAATATCTCGAAGTACCGTCATTATAATAGATTTTTAAATTCGGATAATTTAAATGCAACGGAAGCGTTGTATCTCGTGGGTCAGGGAAGCGCGTTTTCCCCCAACTCCTTTCGCAATGTTATTGTTATTCATCCGAGAATCGGGCACAAACATATCTTATTTGCAAAGGAATTATTATCAGAACGAGCCACACCCCCCCCCCCGCTGAATATTTTTCAGTACATTCGTATAAGCGAGCGCCGATGATGCTTACAGGTGAACAAAGAACTTTATTGTCTTCGATATATTTACCGACGTAATCGGACGGAGGAACTTTATGATTCCAAAGTACGTATTGGCAATTTCAGATTCCCCGGCCTTGCAATCACGTCCAAATAACGTATCAGTTATTATCTGTTACAACCCAACGCGGCCCTACGTTATTTATAAAGTTTAAACTCGTAATGCACGAACACGTGTTTGTCATACGCTTTCGAGGCGCCGCGTGCAGGTATTACGCGAAAGAGGTCACTAATGCATCTAGGATTCCGTAGGGCAAGAGCTTTCAATGACTTTCGGACGGAGCTTTTGAATATTCTCGCAATACGCTTCGCCGTTCGGTCTCGAGTGCCAGCTTCTTGCCGGGGCTTAATCTCGTCAGTTCCCTCGGCTTAGAGCCAAGTAAAATCGCCCCCCCCCTGCCTGGGGAAACTATCCTACGAGGCTCGCACTCGGATTCAGAAATCTTCAGTCGAAGACTCCAAGTACCCCGATAACACTTTCTCGCGCGTAATATTCGAATAATCGATCCGTTATCGATCGATCTCCATCTCCCCGCCGTCAATATTGTTACCTTATCGGCAAGTTAATCTTGATAAAGAGAGAGAGAGAGAGAGTAAGGTTGTCCTTTCCGGCGAGCCAATGGCCTCGAATGGTTGCCCGAATCTTGGTTGGCGAGTGCGAGCTCAGCGGGATGAAGCCGGAATAATTTCAAAGGGTCGTCAATGGCCGGAAACGCAAACGCCAGACCCTCAAAACACACATCGGATTTAAATACTCATTTATATAAAACGTGGGAGGGCTGTCGGGTCTAGTACCCTCTGGTTCCCTCTGGGCACGAGCTGGTCCTCGTAACATAAAGAGCCAAGCTCGTATCTGATACTCTCCGTAGCGTAGCGGGAGAACGTAAATATGCTGGACGTGGACGGTTATCGTAGAATCCGGCGATTCGTTGTTTTTACAATAATATTGTCCTGCAGAACCGTCAGGAGGCTCGGCCGGGCACTCCATTCGCAAAATACATTATTGTTACACTTATTTATCCGGGCAACTGCAACGCGGCCCGTTTACCGGGATCTCGAGCTCCCTCAGAGCTTTAGGAATTATTATTATTATAATAAAACTCTGGGTTGAAGGGAGAGGGAGTATGTCCGAGGAGATGCCGAGATCGTCGGCAAGATCGATCCTCCAAGTCGTCGAAACTTTATTTTAGCCGGGCGCGATTCGTCGTAAATTGCCATTTGTATGTTGGGTAAGCGTGTTGGGGGGACATGAATCAAGCCCGGCGACGTAACGTTCGTGGACCGAAGAAACTTTTGAAATAGTTGCTGCACGACGGTCGGTAATAAATTCTAAAGGTAAAAATGCCGATCCTCCGTTGCCAGTCGGACGAGCGTGAAAGCCTTTATTGATAAGAGTGTAAAGGAGAGAGCCGCGGCTTCGGGAGTGGGAGTGCAGAGTTGGACGGGGTGGAGGAGTGAGGGTGGAGGGGAGAGGGGGTGATACTACAGTAACCCGGCCGTCGGAGAGGATGGATGGGACATATGCTTTTCTGCCTGTTGTCCCCTCTCTAATCGACTTCGAATTGCGAATGCGGCTCTTTGCTCTCTCCCTCCCCCAGACCCCAATACCCCAATACCCCATATCCCCCACCAATCCAGCCACCCTCGGATTCGATTAAAGCAACCGCTGCCCTCGTTGTCACCTCGACAGACGAAACATCGAGTAGACGAGGGCGTGGGAGGGCGTGGAGTGGAGGGGACTCCTCGCTCTAGGACGTGTAATTATCGGCCGCCGGGTATACCCGAGCCACGCGATCAGTTGCTTGGATGTAAATTCCGACGATGCTCCAAGGCATCGTGAAGCTCTTTTTACATTCTACTAAAAAAAAAAAAAAAAAAATCAATTTGTAGCTTTTCCTTGACGCGTCCATTGATACAACGAATCGATTATCATACGTCAGTCAATGGCTTGCGGCCAACATCTTCTCTCTAAATTACAAAGTTCTAAGGCTATGGCGTAACGAACGAATCGTTTGAAGGATATGTCGGGGATAGGCGAGTCGGTCGCGTTTTAATGTAATTGCCATGTAACGAAAAAAAGAGAAAAAAGCTTTGCGATCCGTTTAAGAATGGAAGTCCGTGATATTGTGAGACTTGGGTTCAACAATGAGTATGAAAGTCAAAGAGTCAATGAAGCCCCCGAACCACGTTATGATATATAACAACCACGTTAGCGCGTACGGAGGCGATTGTCATTACATCGAGTACGTTGTATACGTGAATGGAAAAGCTTGGTTCGCCGTGAATGAACATGTAATGTTCGTGGTCGTCGATCGTGCGCGGTGGCTTGATGGTAAAATAAAAAAGTCCAGGCTTCGACGTGAGATCGCGACGCGCTATCGCATATAACGTTTTACGCAAGAACAAAGCCGTTACGTCGTTTGCCGTAAACTAACACCGATACGTTTCCGACCGGGCCAGACGTGAACTTACGAGTTTATAAAAAAGTTTCTTAAGGACAAGTTCTTCCTTCCTTTCTCTCTTTTTTTTTTTTTTTTTCACAAACTATACCGCGTGTTATAGCGGGAAAGTAGCGGAGCGCTCGCTCGCAGTACTTTTTATTTCTTCATAAATGAACATTCAAATTGACTAAATTGTTACGACACTTTTTCCGAGGCCGTTTTCATTCTTTCCTCGAGCGATAAGTAACTCCTTGGCGTTGTTGTTGTTGTTATAATGATACGCCTTCTTTTTTTTTTCTTCTTCTTCTTCTTTTTCAAATACATTGGCTACGAGTTGGAGCGGGCGTAACGGTTTTCTTGAAAATTACTTCCTTACCGAGTGAAAATAGGAAATGAGAGGAGATTATTTCGAAATCTCGGGTGGGAGGGGAACAACGAGAGTCTATAGGGTATGTACGGGGGAGAGAGAGAGAGAGAAGAAGGCGGGGACAGGGAGGACGTTTCGATGTAGGATAAGCGAGTAACGAAGCTCATTAGCTTCGTTATACGAGGATAATCTCTTTGCGTCCTTGTTATATAAAGCCCGCGAATAATGTCCTATTATCTCCATGGCTGGTACATTATGAGTCATTGTCTCGGTGGTTTTCATCGGCCACTCACAGACGGCCTCTGCAATGCCTCGCAAAAAGTGATAAAAAAAAAATATATATAAATTCATAGTCTGCCCCTCTTCCTCTTCGTCCCGTAGTACTTGTGCGCGCTTGGATCATTCGATCCCCGTAAGAAGACGTTCTACTGCTATTCACTCACAGCTTCCTCCTACTCATGGATCCCATAATTAATATTACAACAACAACAACAACAACAACATATATATATATATATATTATTCCCTATATTCCCTAAATAACCTTCGATCGTTTCACTATAACTCTATCGAGTCGAGTCGGTCGGTGCTACATGCTTCTGGGGAATTGTAATCCGTAGAACGGCCAAGTAACAACGCGACCCTCCAGATTGGACGGAGTCAACCATGGCTGCCGTATTTCTGTTATCTCGTTGAAATTATTTGGTCCCGCGGGCCGTTTATCTGGCAAATAATTTATATTTATAATCGTATCGAGCGTACCGACGTAATAAACTGCTAACGTACGTGGACGAGGATCGAGCGTCAGTAGCGTTAAGGTCGGCCGATCAAATCGACGAGTCATTTATATACGAAGGATTTCTTTTTTTTTTTTTTTTTTTTTTTTTCCCCAATAGGCAGGAGATTCTCCAAAAATACGAAAACTCTTTATCCCGAGCGCTGATCGGATTTTGATTTACAACAAACGTTCTTTTCCGGTTCCCAAACCACACTCGTATCGTCGTTAATACATGGACATACAACAGGGTACGTAGCTAAGCAATAATTTTTTTTCAGCCTGTCTAATGATGAACTCTTTTCAAGCCGACCTAAATGTTCTTCCTCCTTCGCCACCTCGTTTTCCCCCCTCCCCCCTCCCCGCTCATTCTATTCTTCGCCCCCTCTCGCTTCGGATAAAAAAAAAAACATTACCTTTGTTTGCCCGTGTATTCAGTAGTACGGACACCCACGTGCTCGTGGGTACGCGCGTACAAACTCATACTCGTACTCACTGGTATGCTTGAACGATAAAAAGACAGATGTAAAGAGGGAAAGAATTTCTTCCTGACCAGAGGTAAAGCTCATGGTTGCCATGCCAATGTGCTAGTGGTAGTGGTAGTGGTAGTAGTAGCATTAACAGCAGCAGCAGCAGCAGCAGCAGCAGCAGCAGTAATAATAATAACAACAACAATCTCTTTTTTAATTTTCCGAGCGTCTCGGATCTCGGATTCGGAATCCCTTGCCACGGAATCGTCGGCACTTTTCGTCGGTAATTTCTTTTCTACTTAACTCGAGTTTAGCTCCAAGTGAATTACAGGTATTAGTGGCTTCGGATATACAAGCGGCTTCCGTATTACGTCGCCTTTAATTCAGCAGCCTCTAGCCACTTCAGCATTAAAGCGACATTATCATTTCTGCTTACTTCACATCTAGATTTTCTACAAGTGCGAAATAAATTAGCTTATTCCAGGGTGAGATAAAATATATATATATATATATATATATACAGAACTGCACTTCCTCGGGGATCAGAAATTATTCGCGAAAAATCTTAATTTACCCACGTTAGGTTTATTATCGCTATTATTATTCTTGTTATTACTACTACTATTATTATCGTTGTTGCTGTGGTTGTTGTTATTATTGTTATTACTATTGTTATTACTAAAAGTATAAGCTCAAAAAAGCAGATTTGCTACCGCGGTACGAATTTCGAGTAAAATCGTATGCTCAACGTTACAACTACGGATAAATATTGTTAGAGTGTAGTTCGAATGAAATATTAACGTCCGCTTCAATGACGACGATGATGATAATAATAGTAATAATATCGTAGTATTCGATGGGGTAAGTATTCGTATTTTGCCATAAACTATCTGGGGATCATAGTGCAGTGTGTGCGTTAGATAGTATTGGCGATTTGATATTATTGCAGCTACTTAAGCCTGCCTACTTGTATATCCGTCTCTTCGTTTCCTTTTCGCGCATAGACGCCGCCGCTATAAAGCTCACGGGATCGTTGAAATTTCTGTATTTGTCGTAGTGGAGCTGCCGAAGGGCATTTTTATGCTGAATTTAATAGAGCGAGTTAACGTGTTGGGGTTATTGGGGTTATTGGGGTTATTATTGTCGGCAAACGTACTCGAGATCCTTTTTATAAACGCAAACTAGCTGCTGATCAATTAGCGAACTTATCGATGATCATTGATGAAATTATTTGTAATTTAAGCCGAATCATGGCTTCGTTATTTGAAAATAACGAAGGATTTAAATAAGAAGGATACTTTAATATGTATAAACTAAAGTATTAGTCCGGGGTTATTGGTTCGTTCAAGATCTCGTATGATAGATAGTCTATTTATTTATCCGAAAATTAATAGGGCGAGGTGGAAACGCACATTACGGGACTGACATTCGACGAGTTTATACAGGGCCATTAAATATTTTAGTTATTTACACGAAGGTTGTTAAATAAATATATTTTCCATCGAAGTCGTCGTGTTCGCGCAGTGGATATCGGAAGGGCCGATTAAGCGGTGCGCGATAAAGTATAGGTGGGAATCCCCGCGAATGTAAAACAACGCGTGAAAAATTCTTAAATAAATCATAATATCAAATTGAATATAAAATATATATGTATATGTATATAAGGAACTTACTTTCGACGCTCTCGGGGCTTGGATACGTGGATGCGGATTTTATCGTGAATTTATGATTTGGAAGTTACAAAGATTTTCTAAAACTTTGTTGACTGACCCATAATATCTTCTCTTGCACGTAAGTATCGCCTGTGCGTGCGTGCGTGCGTGCGTGAGCGCGTATGCAATTTTCTCACTTCAGTCAATAAAATGTGCTGGAACATGAATTAAAGACGCGGAAAATGTAGAAGTGACGCGCGCCGTACGTGCGCTACCGAATAAGTATTAACGTAAAGGGTACAGCTGTACTCTTATTCGATATAATGATAATTAATTCAGCGCGCCCTATGCACGGTAATATGAAAATGATTTACGCGGTAATTTGCCGTCGTAATATAGAGATATTGATTTGACAAGTATATTGTTATAACATATACATATATATATGAACTTAATCCTTTACATACGGGATTTTATTATGATTCGGGCAGTTATTGAGTTTAAGCTAATGGCCAATAAATTCAGGATCGATAAAATTAGTCAAACGATTATTAATACCCGAATTTGAAGCAATGTCCTGCTGGTATTAGTAGCGCCTCTCTACTACGTACGTATATATTATACTCGGAAAGTGGCAAGGACTCCGACAGGGACTCGACTCCATACTATTTGGAATATTAAAACTTTGTAAACGCGGAATTATAAGTCGCGGAATAAAATGTTTCGATATTTCCTATACTAATTGTAAGAATAAAGAGGCAAGTGTGGCAAAAATGTGTGTGCATACATTGTACGTGTTATTTTGAATTTCAATAATACGTTCGATGGACAGGCGATAGATGTAAATCGTCCGAGGAAGGTAAGGAGGAGCCCTGCCAGACGTACGAGTGTCGGCAGCTTAATTACACAGCACCCGGATAATGGAAATAAAAGCCCACGAGTTTATCCATAAAATAAACGACTTTATAAACACGTCCCGCGCACAACCATAAATAAAAGGATGGGGTGGGGGTGGGGGGGATGGGTGTGCCTCTAATAGTTCGAAATGTAATTTAATTACGGGAAAGAACGCATGCCTACGACGAGCCATGTGCCACCCCCTCTCTCTCTCTCTCTCTCTCTCTCTCTCTCTCGCGCGCGCTCGCTGGCGCTCTCATTTCTCCCCCTCCCGCCGCGCGGCACAAGGAAAGAGCCACGGGAGAGATCGAACAAGCCCGAGTGCTCGGACGAGCAACCATCGTCTATTTTATTACGGGAGCGGCGGACAAAAAGGGTAGAAAAAAGAAAAGACAAAGAGAGAGAGGGAGAGAGAGAGAGAGAGAGAGAGACAAGGAATGTAAAAAGGACTAAATTGCGAGTGCAGTGGCGTAAGCTCGCGCTTTATTAGTGTCACGCACTGGCCGATGCCGGGTCTTCAAAGGGTAAGGTGAGAGCATCGTTGGGCTGGGCGAGCATCGGGTGTGAGGGGAGGGGTATGGATCGGATAATTGAACGGAGCCCGGACGTACGTAGTTCATAAGTGCATTATAAACAGGCTCGTTGTTCACTTATTGCCGGTTATCCGACAATGCAGGCTCGCCGAGTCCTCGCGACAGCCCCCCCCCCCCCCCGCCGCTCGAGTATCGTTAACGTTGTTGGTATCGCGATACGCCGCCCATGGATCCTCGGGATCCTCCTGTCGGAGAGCGCGCGAATCACCGGATCTCATCGGCAGCCACGAGGCCCTAATCGGCAATCCATTCATTGTCTCGGTTCGTTGCGTACGATTACGCACTTCTACAGACTTCTTTTATCCTTATCTGCGTAAAAGTAATACAGCTGTTCCGTAAGGAGCAGCGGCTTCTCGGCATCCTAACGACATACTAATGCTTCCCCGTTGAAATAGGAAAATCTATAATTATTCGTAGCCTTTAGCCCTTCGACGTATTAATAGTCTACGTCATTCCCGATAATTTTTCACCACTCTCTCTCTCTCTCTCTCTCTATTTCGCCCCCTTCCCGGCCATTTTACGATTAATGACGTTTTTCATTAGATCCTGAAAGGAATCCATCCCTCCTTTATCGCAACCTTCCCACGCGTCTCTCTCTCTCTCTCTCTCACTCTCACACGCTTATAACGAGTCAGTCCTTACTTATTATCTCTGAATAAAGTAATGAAAACGCGGGTTTATAATTTTAGCCGAAGATAATATTCAATAAGACGTCAATGAAATATTGAATTAGTCGGTAAATATGCATATCGCGCGGGCGTATAAGTTTGTTTGTTGTACCGTGACATTACCTTATTAATTTTGTCAAAGGAAGCACTGTAGCCAGGCTGCACTGCACGCGCATTAAGCACTTTAATCGCCAGCCGTAGTACATTGGGAGTCGGGCTCACGCGTATCGACAAAGAAGCCCCCCCTCCCCCTATTTGGCTTTATTATCTCGAGTGGCGGGTGGGGGGAGAGAGAGGAAAAGGAAAAGAAAAAAAGAAAAAAGAAAAGAAAAAACGTCAAGGTAACGTCCTTACGTTTAGCCTAACGATTATACGGCTCAGTTAAGGTCCTGCACTTTTCTTTTAGTTGAAGGAAAGTTTATAGAAAATATTAGGCAGGAGGGAAATTTGCACCTTAAAATTTACGAGAAAACATTAATGGCAAGAATCTGCCGCTCGATCGAGCAAGAAAGAGCACGGAACGGGTAAGTTTATGATTAATTGAGTAATTTTTCGAAACTCGCCGTCAAGAGAACACTTGGTATTTTCTAATAATAGCTCGGGCGAATGTCAAAGGCCGTCGTACCCCCGTACCCCGTCCCCCGTCGGGTAATAAGAGGAGGGTTAGAGAAACAACGGCACCCGGGGCAAAGAAAAATCTCGTCGCGGAATCTAAAATTGTGCAAAAAGACGGCCGAGAGTTAGATAAAGTTTACCTGATTCTCGAGGCACGCAAAGTCCAAGGGCCACTGCCTACGCCTACGCCTACGCCTACGCCTACGCCTACGCCTACGACGAGGTCTCTTCTACTCTTGTAAAGGGGAATCATTCAAGTCGACCAGAAGCCGGACAACAATAGCTTACGATTCGGCCACTTCGGTCCTGCACCGGTTATTTCTTATTCTCGTCCCCTCACCCCCTCCCCATCACCAGCCATCACCGTCGCTCTTACCGAATCGTCAAGGTCTGTAGACGGTTCCTATATCGAGAAAATGAATTATTAATCGGACTTATGCCGCTTGCTTCATTCCCTCGACGGAATCACTCGGATGATAAAGAGCCTTCTTCCGTCGTCTATTTATCGTTATCGATCTACGGAGCAATGGAGTTAAAACCGAGGCGGACAAGCGCTTCTTCGCGACCCGGGGATGTTACGCGTATAAAAATTACAGAGGCCGAAGAGTACGAGACTTTCCTTTTTTTTTTTTTTTTTTTTACCATTTAATGTCCAATGAAAATGCCGCCGTAACGTAAGGATTTCCATTAAATCGATCAATGCGTATTGTCATTTATTGTATTATCATCGTTTTTGCCTCGAGCCAATAGTAAAACCGCGTCTACGGGATCACTAAACGCTTCCACATATATTCCTGCATTTCTTCTTTTTCTTTTCTTTTTTATTTTTCAATTCTCTTTTACACTCTAATGATTATGATTTATTAGCTCGTTAGACTGTCCCGAAAGCTCGCTCGGCAGTTTATGTAACCGAGTGGCATTTACAATTGAAAATAATATTTATTTTATACCGAATCTCGTATATACCTATACCTTGCTCAACTTAATATTGTATTTGCTAAGGGAATATGCGAGATCGATAAAATAACGCGTGCCATTCATGTCCATGAATACCTATAGAAAAAAAAACCGATAATTATATTAATAATAAATAAAACGGTATATATAAATATATATAATGATAAATATAAAGAGGATCAATTTATTGGCCTCTCGTGCTTTTACTCCTCGTCGGATTTCGTCATTCGGTAATGGATAATGTTCGTTCCATAAAAAAGAAAAGAAAAGAAAAGAAAAGAAAAAAGAAACAGGAGCAGCTTATATTATTTCTTCGTAAGCCTTATCAATTAAAATGTAAGTAAATACAGTTCAACTGCAAATCATCGAAACATACTTTATCGATTAAACGTACGTTTCTTAACAGATATCGTTGAATGTAACCTACAGAAATAAAAAAGAAAGAGAGAAAAAGGATTGTGTGCAATTCTCCTCCCTGAGATTATTTATCCTGGCCTTTTTTTACATTATAATATTCCGAATGTGATAATTTATAATTTATGTGCCTGATACTTATACATTTATTCGCTACGTCTATATCTATTACGTCATTGTGAATAGTGTTGGTAAAGCGGAATCCATTAAATGGAATAAAATGAAACGAATATTAATAATTCTCTTTAAGAGGATGTATATGTATATATATATATATGTACGCGCGTAAGCTTGAATGGGTATTCGTGCATATTATAGGGAAAGGAATTTTTAAATCTTGTTGGAGTAGAGCACGGCGATATGAGGATCCAGAATCTGTCGACAATTTTTCTTCGAAAATCAGAATTTACGAGAAAAAGTGGTGGTCCCACCTCATAGACTGAAATTAGAAGGCCTGGTAGTTTCTCCTTTGCCTCGAGAGAGAGATAGAGAGAGAGAGAGAGAGAGAGAGCTCCTGGTGGTTAAGTAAGCACGAGCCAGGGAGAAAAGATTTACCCAGAGGATCTGATAAGAGAGTGCATTTGGGACTGCAATGTTCTTCTTCTTCTTCTTCTTCTTCTTCTTTTTTTTATGGTTTTTCTTCTTTTTTTTTTCTTTCTTTTTTATGGTTTTTCTTTTCTTTTCTTTTCTTTTTTTTTTTTTTGAGTTGTTAGAGAGAGAGAGCGTATATCGAGGAAGATGCTGGAGGGCAGGTCAGACAGAACGGACACGGAGATCGATACAAAGATCAATAATAACAAGCGCTCGAGGATTTACGTAGAAATTGTGAAGGTTGGACTTAAATGTCCTTGATTAGCGTATGTATTATATTTTTCTATCTCGGAAACAAGTGAACTGCACAGCGAAACATTGCAGAGCGTTGCCTCGGCGCTGCTGCGGATTGATCTTGCATTAGGTAGGAGCGATCGCAGCACGTACTACGCTTTAAAACGTGGATGTCTGACGTCAAGCTTGTCAACAGCGATATCCGGGAAATCAAGTACGAAGGGTACGAAACGGCGGGTGGGGGGTGGGGGTGGGGCAAGGGTACTACCGCTTCGGCTCCTATCGCAATATTTTCTCCAGAAAGCGAGTCAGTCCTTCTAAAAAAAAAAAAAATACCTACTTATCTCTGCATGCTTTTATACATTATTATATGAAAGTAATGATTTTCGTAGAAATAGGTATATTCGTTGGACAGGTAAGAAATATATATATATATATAATAGATTCATTTTGACAAAGACGATTCTTAAAGATGTTTATAGAGAATTGATTTATTGAAATGACAAGGCTATTATTATTATTATACTACGAGACTCGGGATATACAGGAGGAAGGATTTTTTTACGAATAATTCGTATACGCCGAGCAGCAGCGCTGATCCCCTTTCTTTTCTCGTCTTTCCCCCCCATAACAATTATTTTTATGTCGCGCTTTTTTCACGCGTCACGGGTGTCCCAATACAAAGCCACGGCTCTTAAGTCTTCTTCAAGCTATGATAAAAGAAAAACAAGTCACGTCTTTCTTTAGTTTCCGATCGAAATGGAGTTTGTAGGTTATGTTCGTTCGGACTAAAGACTCGACGAGTACATTACGATAGGAAGTACATTACGTATATTAATTATAAATACCTTGTGGGAAAGAGCAATGGACAATCAATTTCAGTGGTCTACTGCTTATTATGGAAGTCCAGCCAGTCTCACATACGTAGTTGAGTAATTTCCGCGGATGATAAATCGTCGGTATAGGATATCATCGCGAAAACTGCTTTGGTCTTTAGAGAAAATTCTCGTGTCGATAAATTCTTGGCAAAGCCAAGCTCCTTATGTTGAAAAATTCTTACAAAACAATTACATTTATACCAATCGAAGCGTTATTCTCTTAATTGCAATCGCTGCAACCATTGTTGCAACTATAGGTCACGTTACATTTCATTGAAGAAGATCGAGTTTGCTATATATATACATACATATATACATACATATATACATATACATATAGTAAAATGCAGCTGTTCCCAAGTGCCTTAATTACTTTAATAATCTACATTTCAAAAGATATTGCGTTCTATGTGCCGTTCCTTTGTAAGCGCTGGAGTAACGCTTCACCTCCGTTTTAACTTTCAATTATTTTTATAGAATTCTTAATGCTTTGTATCGGAACTTTCCATTCAGCCTCTACGGTTATTTTACTTTGTCAATAGATGTTTATATAACACGAACCCCAATAACCTTCCCCTTTGCCGGCTTTTACACGTAATTCATAAAGTAAAGAATAACGAAGAAGTATAGAACAGAAACTGTTTGTTTCTATTCTAACGAAAAGAAACTTTTTTTTTTTATTATTATTATTATTATTATTATTATGAATGCTTCGAGCTTTCGTCGTTGTCGTTATCTATAATTTCAGCTTTGGATCAGTAATTCCCGCAATTAGCCTTAATTAAATTTTGATTTCAGCTCGAAAATTAAGTAAATCGCCACAACTTTTTTCTTAATAAAACCATAAAATTATTACTTACTTATTTATTTCTTTATTTATTTGTTATTGTCGCTTTTTAATCTCAGCTTTAATATGAATCGATAGTCATCGTTCAACAAAAAAAATATAAAATAAAAAAAAAACAAAGTAAGAAAGAAAGAAAAGGATGCATTGTATGTATATATATATAATCATAAATAGATAATTAATTAATGTAATGAAAGTCAGGGGCTCGGAGATGCGGCCGAAAGGGGCCCCAGATTAATATATAATAGTTCATTTTAATGGAGTTACCGGAGTTGCCGCTCATGGAAATGGCGATTGAATATATCGATAGTGCCCAGATGGTCGGCCAGCATGATTACGGCCTGGTAATTCACTCGAATTATACCGGGGTTAAAGCGGCTCGGATGGTATACGTGGATGCGGGGGCAGGGGGGAGCAGTGGGAGAGGCCGATCCTTCTTCGGGGCACTCGTGACTCAGCAGGAGGCGTTTACAGTCCACGAATTTATAAAATCCACGTGATCCCCCGTCGTACGAGCGATTCAACCCCCTCGCCCGAGCCCCCGCCCACGTTTCACCTGTATTTTTAATTTATCGGCCGAGTAAGGGTACGGGCCGTAATTCACGTGCAACGGCTTTATTATATCGCCTTACTAGGAAAAAGGATGGCAAAGGAAAATAAGAACGAACGAAAGAAAAAAATATCAGACAATTAACGCACGCCTCCCCCGCCCCACCCCCCGTTACCCTCCACCCCTTGAATATTTTACGCGTTCCGTTGTAATAATTTATTTATAAACTCGTGGTGAAATATTGTATTCGTTAAGCCGCGAGACCTTCGCCGGGGGGCTTAAGCAAAGTTCCGCCATAAACACGAGGTGTACGAGCGTGTAGACTCTGACCCTTTAACGTGGGCAGGGGCCAGGAATAGCCGACACCGGGGGCATAGCTTACAATAGCGACACGTTTCTTCGCTCAGGCCGGCTAAAGTCTATTCCTTACGATACTGCTAGAGAGAGAGAGAGAGAGAGAGAGACCGACGACACAATTGACACAAGGACGAACCGATGATGCGAGGGCTCGCCTCGCCCCTACCTCTCCTCTCGTCCCTGTAACCCCAATAACCCCTTCGAGCCCACTCGAGGACCTGCACTCTTACATGTTTTACCTATTAACCTAACGTCGTGTCTCCTCCTCTCCCTCCCTCCCTCCCCCCTCGGCCGCCGCTTTATATTCCACGTAACCGCTCTCGTGATACCTCGATTTCCTGAGATGCGTGCCAACACTCGGGCACGCACACACCTAGCCGCAACACGGATAAGGGCCTTCCTTGCCTTTTACTACACCGCCGACCCCTCCCCCCATCCCCCAATCCTTTTAGCTTTCAGCTCGGGAATTAAGGGCGCGTTGCACTCCCCATCAGAGAAAAACCAAGGGTACTTAATATTTTCATAACTTTAATAGCTTGGAGCTCCGTAGTATGAAACGGCCTTGTTACAAGGTAATTTTACATCGACTTTGGATAATTTATCTTGATTTTTGGAACCCCGGCATCGAGTTCCACGTAGATTAAGAAATTTACTTTCGTACGCGTTGTTGTAATGTAACTAAGTATAAGTACGATGGTTATTGGGGTGAGCCGGTAAACGTGTAACCACGAATTATAGTAAATTATAGAAATCTTCGTTATCGAAGGCAAACGGGTATTAGCTCGGGATGAAATAACTTGTGATTGGGGTTATTGGGGTTATGAACGGTATGCGCTTGCCCCCCCCCCCCAGACGACGCATTTATGAATTTGACGCAGCTAATAAAATTCTAATAAAACTGTTCACTGTCCGCGTGCACGACATTCCTCCTCGACTTCGCTGTCCCGTGCGCGAATCAATGGCCATGAATAAACAATTACGTTTGCCGTGATTTGTCTTCGACTCGCGTTACTCGCGGCTTGAAAGACTTTTACAATTTCATAACCTCCTTTTCTTGACTCGGCATCCTATTTCACGGGCGATCTTTTCAATTGGCTGCAACAGTTACGTCGAAGCCGAAAAGAAAAGAAAAGAGGCATTATAAAATTATCAATTTTATAAGGAGCGATTTATTACGGGGGTAATTACGATTACCGAGGACGGCGTGGCTGGCTACGTGGACAAGTACTGATAATATTAATTAAGTGTGTCGATGCACGTTTGTTCAACGGGATGACTCGTGCATTCGCGGCCTCTTGCTCGTCGTGACCGAACCGTCTGAAGTCCCTTCGCCGAACTAGCCAAAGCAAAAGAAGGAAGCTTCTTGGTTGAGGGGATGAGAGTACGTCACGAGCCTGACTGAGAGTCGGGTGTATACTGGCGCGTAATCCACCCTTTTCGGGACGATAATACTTTCGGGAACGTTAAAATACTTGCTTACAGAAATAGCCTCTCCCCTCCTCCTCCTCCTCCTCCTCTCTTTAAGAAATCCTGTTTTTATTTAAATTATATGGCAATCGAATTGGCTGTAATTGATGAGACGCAAACGTTTTTCTTAAAAAAAAAGAAAAGAAAACCTAATTCTTGTTTGCCAGTTTATTGAAGTATCAAAGCATCAAAGCTTTACAGGTGAGCTTAGCCATTCTCATTGTGAATAACTTCTTATATATATATACGTATATACACGTATATACACGTATATAAACGGATGAAAGGGCCTCCGCTTAAAATTTGAATGTATTAACAATTTATAGAGTTAATAAAGTAATGAGTTCTGCGAATGAGGAAGCAACGCGTACAAAGTTTATTGTTTCCTTTTATTAAAGTTCTATTTAAACTTTAAAGCTCTTGGTACTTTAAAATACTTTTCAGTGGCTTTCGGTTTAAGTAATGAAGATACGGGAAAGCCTCTTTAAGTTTATATAAAACATTTAACCTTTCTCGTTTAATGATATTTTCCTTAACGTATTACGTAGGACTAATTTTTCCAAAATGCATTTTCTTTTCGTGCAAACCTTTGCCGGCCGCGAACCTGCTCCCCAACATGGCTTCCTGATTAATTACTTTATTTAACTTTGTACTTTGGCATAAAAAGTAAAAGCATTTACTTTTATAAATCCAAATTTTTTCGTCCGTATTTCACAGTCTATATATATACATATATATATGTATATGTGATAAATTCGTCAAAAGTATTTAAAGAGCAGTACGTATTATCATTATTTACATTGCTGAATGAATAATTAATTAAATGAGGCTTTTTTTACGATTATATTTGTTTTTATTAAAGCTAATGATACGACGTTCACTCATTGAATGAAATATAATGCCGAAGTTGAGGGGAAGTTTGTTTTGAAGGTAAATTAAATCTGTAAGCTTTAGGTTAAATATTGACAATTTTGCAGCGGTATAATCAATCGTGAAGCTATTCAATGGGGCTCATTACTTTTCAAGTGCACCTACTACTGCTACTACTATGTACGAACGTGAGCATAACAAACGCGCGAGCTAAACAAAATTTAAATGAAAATTAAAAGAGACGGGAGCTTTGGAAGTAGTTGAAACGAAGTTCAACGAAGTTTCGAGTCTCTTAAGTATCTGTTGAAACAAAGCGGTTACTTTTTCTTTTTTTTTTTTTTGTATTTCTTTATTTCATTTCGTTTATTTTTCTTCTTCTGTTTCTTTTTTCTTTATAATGTGCATTTGTAATGAATTACATCTGTATTTTCAATGAAGTAAGAATAATGAAACGCTACGACGATACACGTACGAGTGATTCTTACGAACATATAGGATACGAAGATACATGCAAATGTAAAGTAAATTGATAGAAAAAAAGGAAAAGGAAAAAAAGAAAAAAAGTAGATATTTGGGTGGACAGAGAATGTACGTGGCAAGTGCAGTGTGTAGGGAGGAATTCCACTGATTACTTGGAACAGCGTGTATTGCCGGGGGCTAAAGTTCTCTCGGCGCAAGTGATTTAGCCAGAATAAAAGTTGGCATTTAGCGAGCGCTCGCGCACCGAGTTGTATGAGAAAATTGGATGGGGCAATTTGGGATTTTTGAGGGAAACTACATAAACGCGAGTAGCCTTTAACACCATGTAAACTTTTCATGGCACTCGATTTGTTTTTTTTTTCTCTCTTCTTTTCTCTTCTTGTCTCGTCTTTTCCTTTCCTTTCTTTCCTGTTTGGCTTTTCTATCCACTCTCGGTCTCGATTTATTACACGTACGTCACGTCGAGGACTCTTCATGATAAAGGAAAGTTACTCGAGCCACGTCAAAGTCACTATTCACTCTTAACGGAAGAAAAATGGCCAAGGCCCGCATGCTCGACTCCTGTCCGGCCACTCGACTCGTGAAAGCACTCGACCTCTGTTTTTTTTACATCGAACGTGCATAAACGTATTCTCATTCTGTTGTTATTACCAGTTTGATAATAAAAGCATATTCTTATGCGGATCGAGCTCTCCTCCGTACAATTGCCAAAAAGTAATTTAATCTATAGGTTGTCGTAACGATTACGACGAGGCCAATGATCCCTCCTTACATAGATAATGAATCGTCTGGGATTTCTTCATTATTACCGATACATTTGCACGGCTCTGTGACGGTTGTTTGATTATTAGAAAGAGGCTAGAAGATCTGCTCTTGAGACTATGTATTATGCTTACAACGAGATCCTCTGGGGGGGAAAAAAAAAAAAGTTTACGACGTATGGCTCTATTAACAAAACAAGATGTCCAATTATACTTATAAAGTAAAGAATACGGGAATTTTGCTTTATTACCCTCATTGATTTATCGATAATTAATAGATTGTCACTTAAATATTTTTATAGATCAATAAGAGTTTACAATAAGAAAAAATATGATCTTTATAAACAAATTATAAATAATAGTCAATGTTTTTATACAATAATGGCTCGCAGCATTGGCTCGGTCGATAGATTGACAGTTAGGTTTTGATATTTATGTATTTTTACCTTACGAGTGCCTGTATTGAAATCATTTTACAAGTATATTGGAACATTCTGAACCATTAAAATTGATCTTCTTTTCAAATGTGTTGCATAAAAGTGAGCGCATCTGATATCTTATATATTAAATTTCACAAATAAAGTACATAAAAGTTTTAGTGTTTCTACAATTAAGGCATCAAGGTAGTTAAGAAAAATCGAAAACGAGCTTATTGCGGCAGATTTTATTCTATACGGAGCTTATTACGTACGTAAATAACAGAATCTCTAATATAAGTATTTATTTATCATATGTATGGTAAATCTTTGTTTACTATTTCGCAGAAGCTAAATAAAGGGGATGGAATAACAGATTTACTATTTCAAGCATAAAAACTACATGTATATATACGTATGAATTTCTGGATTTTATTAGGATTAAATCAGAAAAATGTTATTGATAATACTTTTTATAAGGGAATTGAATTTGAATTTCGAAAAAAGAAAAAAAAAAGACAAGAGGATAAAAGTCGCTCAAGATAATTAGGACGATAAAGGAATTTTCCGGGGGTTGAAAAACATGCAAGGAAACAAAGTATTTGTTGACACGAGCAGAAGCGTCGTTTGACATACGAGAAATTCTTAGATAATCATAAGAGGAAAGGGGCAAAGGAAATCGTTGTATTTAATTGAATAGCAAAAAGGTAATTAATTTGCTCTGGATTTGCAAGAACTCGGGAGATTGCGGCTATAATGGATAATAAAAAAGTAGTGTACGGTTTTATTGGGAGAGCTCGGAGGTAAAAGACCCTTAGAGCAAGGCTAAAATAGTATTAGATTGAGAATAGAAGAGGAGTCGAGTATAACCGAGTCATTTAAACATGGATTTTTCAAGCGATGGGGGAAGGGGGAGGTCCTCATACAGACGAGGTGCCGAAGCTCTCGAAATCCAATGCTAAATCAATAATCGTTTTTGTAAGCATAAAAGACTTAAAAAAAAACTCTTATTAGCCTCGGGAGCAGAGTTTTTATTTTATTTTATTTATTTTTTCTTTTTTTTCTTTTCTCTCATCTTGAAATTTTCGATATGCGATACTTAAAAATTACATTTTCCTTTCATTACAACGTCCTATCCGACTTACTTACCGACAACCTAGACCCTTTCCTATATTACGAAATAACGAAATCTTATTGGTCGCACGAGTATTAGTTTAGACGGTATTTAGACCAACTGACGTTATAAAAACAAGTGGAGAACTTTCGCGTTAAAAAATTACATTGACCTGTATGAATTATTAAAAAGTAATTGATAATACGAGTAAAATAAGGCCAACGTCTGCTCGTACATGTTGTTTCTACGGATAACAATGGGTTTTGTTGTATTTTCAACGAAGCCTCACAACAATAACGTTTCATTATTCAATTTTATATTACGCTTTTTTTTACAAATACATGTATATATATATATATGTATATGTATTACCAATAAGCCGAAAAAGTATCGGTGCCTTGCGTTGCGTTTACCGATATAGGAAAGAACTCTTGTATTTTGATATTTTGAAGCGTAATTTTATGGTTTTTGTTATTTTCTTTTTTTTTCTTTTTTTAACGGGTAAAATTAAAATGAACAAAATACAACGAAAGTTAAATTGCTCATGAGTTTCGATGTATTGGTTCTGGCTTCTGGCGCTGAATGGAGGCAATTTTTTTTTTTTTTTTTTAAGGAAATTAAAGAAAGCCAATGATGAGAGAGATGAGATTGTTTTTTTTTTTTTTATTAATCTAATCCTAGAGGTATTTAAGGCTAGATCCTCGTGCAATTAGTCACGGGATCGTTGTGAGACGGACGCACAATTAGATAAGAAATATAGTCCCGAGCGCATACGTGGATATCGATTGGGAGAGCTGCCGAGGAGATGATTAGCATAGATTCGCTCGGTGTAACTCGGTGTCTTGGTTGGTTAGTCGGTTAGTTGGGGCGAGTAGGGTGGGGGGAGGGGAGGGGGTGAGAGGACGATTAGTTTCCAATTCCGCGATCTTTGGTTAGTCGATAACTTTTCTTCCGATTTTATACTTTCTTGCTTAACGAGATATGAGCACCTAAACGAGCTTTCCCATTGCTTTCACAGCCGAGCGCGACCGCTCTCTCTCTCTCTCTCTCTCTCTCTCTCTCTCTCGTCTCCCAAGTTGTAAAAGTTGACGTGGCCAGCCCGTCAGATTGGCTTCCATTTTATTGTATAAAGTAGGTCATAAAACTGCATTATTACGTGACTTATTTTGTTAAAGCGAGATAAAACATTTCTTCTTTTTTTTTTTTTTGCAAGCTTTTTTATTTGTCGAAATTCATAATGAAAAGTCGAGCCGTTGCTAAGAAAGCCAATGTAATCTTCGTATTTATAATAGCGGGAGATACAAAAATTTAGTAAACATTCTATATTCAATTAACTTGCTTTTACCTCCGACGACTTCCTCCAGCTATTGCACTTCTCATTGTTAAATAACATATATATGCAGATAAATAAATAAATAAATAAATAAATAAATGAAAGAATCGTGTCAAAGCTTCGTTTTTTTTTTGTTTGTTGTTTGTTTTATCTTTTATTCTGAAAATAATGAAGAAATGAGAAAAATTTCAAATAGAAATAACTTATGGCGATAGTATTTGCTTAAGGCTTAAATTACAAAATGCCATTGGAAAGCATTTCATAAATGTAATATTAAATTTTTATTATTATATAGGCGATTTAAGTATTTTCTATTCTTCTTCTTCTTCTTCTTCTTCTTCTTATTGTTGTTGTTGTTGTTGTTGTTGAGGAATACGTTAAATACGACGTATTATTATATAAATGAATATAGACGATTACCGACGATACCAATAATACTCAATGGTACTCAATGGTACTCAATGGTCAATGGTACTCTCCGGTTTTTTTGCACTCGATAGCTGGTCAGCGATAAATTACCTCCAGTGATAAGACACGGGGCTGGGAAAGGTTGAGCGTGAGGGGGAGAAATGCTCGAAGACGGTGCCGCCATATTAATTGCGATGGAGTTCAGCTGATCAGAGGCTTCGAGTAAAGTACTTGCGATCACGGGTTCCCATAGCCCATCCGACCCCTACCCGACAGCCTGTACGATCTGCAAAATTAATTCCAAATGATTGGCAAAATGAAGGACGATCGGGGTCACGGAGCTGTTGAGCTCGCGAGAATTCGGGTTAAAGACTTGGGGGATCGAAGGGGAGGAAAGCAAGGGACGCCCTTGTCGTGGGGATGTAAACGTCGAAAGGCGATCGCCGAGAGACGGTGCAGCGAGTTGGAAAAGAATAAAAAGGAGGAAGGAAGAGTAGAAAGTAATGGACGAAGAAGAAGAAGAAGAAGAAGAAGAAGAAGAGAGAGGGCACTCGTTGTATACTCTATAGCAGTGGCATTGTACGTATCGGCTTGGCTAGTCATTTTCCAGCTAACCGGATAACCGAGTACCGAGGAAAAATTGCCCCTATAATGAGGGAATGGTGAGGTGGGGCAGGAGGGGGGGGCAGCAGGACATAGAAGACAGGGAGCATTGTTACCGAGTCGTAATTATTGCAGTCTTTGAAAAAAAAAAAAAAAAAAAAAAAATAAAACAATGACCGTTTCGTATATATTCTCGAAATTTTGTGTGCGGGGGAAAGTAGTATTTTTTCATTTGCATAAACATTTTCCTCCTCGGGATTCGCTTATTCGCTCGTCGTACCTGTATAAAATAGAGAGAGAGAGAGAGAGAGAGAGGGGGATTTTAAAATCCGAATCTACTAAAATCTACTTTCTCGATGGAGAAGAGAAGGAGCAAGAAATGCTCGATCAGCCATACCCGAAATACAGACCAAACGAATAGATAGGAATTTATTTTGTCCAAGCCCTCTCAACGCAACGAAGAAGATCTTGTATGCATTGCGCTACGGGATGCCTTTATGAGCTTACTTGTATCTGTGAATCTTCGTTAATCGAGAGCGGCTTCATCGAGAGGTAGACCATCAAGATCATCGGGGATTTTACTTTTTCTATTTCCATTTCATTTTCATTTTAATTCCGCGATTCGCTTATTGTCCTTGTACATGTACGGGGAAAGTGTAGTGGCGTAGTGGCGCACATGGGACTGAAATAGCGGTAATGTCAAGCCTAGGGAGCGCCTAGTCAGCCAGATATCCAGGGATGGAGTGGCAGGATTTAGTATGCATAAAGCGCAACTTGGCACATTATACACCTTTCGTGACTCTGATTTACCTTTCTGCGTGCTCGTTGACGTCGAGCACGGTCCAATGATAAAATCAGCGTATATCGAGATGTTGCGCGCAGCTCTCTCTCTCTCTCTCTCTCTAAGTCACTCACTGGTAGTCGAATCTGTTAAATAAATCAGTAGAGCAATATTTATCCGTAGCTGCTCGATAAATTTGCAATTCCACCGTTGACGCGATGCCCCGTCTGTCCTATGCATTTTATCCGAGTGCATGATGATGATGACGATGATGATGATGATGAATAGCATTAATTCATCCAATGGCTCGCTCATTATGGACAATATTAACGGGCAATAAGTATCGCCAGAGCCCGTTGCCAGCCTATACATCGCTAGGAGGGAGCCGGGAACGCGGCTTTCGACCCCGTTGCATTAAATGCTAAACTGCATTCGCGATACCTTCTGTACTCGTTAAAATACAAGTGCTCGAGGGCGGGGAGGGGGAGGGGAGGGCGGAAGAAGGAAACCGGAAGTCGACGGTTTTCTCGACGTCGGGTCCGCGAGGGTCGCTACATCCCCGCCATCTTACTTTCAAATACGATGCAAAGGAATGCTGGAAAGGAAGCGGATGATTCCCCCCCATCGAGGGGCGGGAGGGGAGACAGCAAATCGAAATTGCTATTAAGCGCATTAAAACGGTATCACAGTTGACGGTTTGGGGGTGGGGGGAAGCCTTTGAGATATCGTTCGGGGTTATTGGGGTATCGAGGAGTGGCTCGGGAAACACTCGAAAAGTTCGGCCGGAGTTGGTGGCTCGAGCCGCATTTGATGATTTATTCCCGGTGGCGGCGGTGATACGATGATGCTCGATAGTCGAGGGCTCCATTTTCTTCCTTTCGGAGCTTCAACGGATTTCCATTCGAATACGCTTGGATCTCTGCCATATCACGCGCAAGAGCGCGAGGAGAGTAATGGCGAGAACGAGCGGGACCAGAAGGGAGTCAATTATTGGCGGCTCGGGCGGGGGGGGGTGCGACAAGAGGAGAGGAGATTTACCCGAGAAACATCTTACCACAGATCGAGTTCCCTCCTGGTTAACCCGTGGACTATATAACTCAATTATTTATTCG
The DNA here is from genome assembly GCA_018883505.1 of Ceratosolen fusciceps. Lineage (NCBI taxonomy): Eukaryota > Metazoa > Arthropoda > Insecta > Hymenoptera > Agaonidae > Ceratosolen > Ceratosolen fusciceps. The sequence goes on from RCIC01000010.1 coordinate 625,518, forward strand.
TTTTCGTATCAATATCGCCCAATTCAATTTAGAGCGAATGAAACACACAAACACGGCTAATACACCTTCATCTCATCTATTAACCTTACACATTGATATGCTCGTACAATAAAAACCATTTTGTTTATATTTCTATTTTAGTCGTATCTTTTTGTTCTTGCTTTCTTTGCCTTCTTTGCCTTCTTTACTATTGGCATACAATATTTATCCACAATGAGAGTTATTATTTTTTTTTTAAATCACGCCAACGAATGATTTGTAAAATACATGGAGCGATAACGTTATCTACACGTCATATTCCACGAGATTTACTCAAAACTTCGTTTGGAGGTAATTTTTTTTTAATTTTTGTTAAAATCACTTGAACAAATCTTTTCATTGAGTAAGTAAGTTTAATTTCCCAATTTTATGAAATCCTAAAAAATAATAAAGAGTAAGAAAAGATCAAGATCGTTAGGTTTAAAAAGGGAAAAAAGTGCTTTCGAACGATAGGCGCGCTCATTGTTTTTTCAAATATTCTGTAATGAGATTCCAAGGGGATGAGGAATACCTTTTGACAGCTGCAGTAGTCGATAACTAAATTAAATAACGAGAAAAATATATATAAATGAATCTGTGTATATGATTCGAAGGCCGGCCTGCCTGTAATTCCTATGAAAATAAACGTACCATCTTCTCGCTACGTAATTTCACCGCATAAAAAATTAATTAAAAACATATTGTTCGTCTGTATTGTCGAAGCGATAAAAGCACGTTGCAAATATTGAAAATCTTTAGGTTGAAATTATTGCCGTTCAATTAGTTCCGTGGTTCTGGAGTCTACTGGTTGTTGTTGTTGTTGTTATGGAGAAAAATTAAAAGAAAATTCTGATTAAAAGTAGGATGAATAAAAATGTTTCCGTTTCACTTATTATTTATATATATTCTTAAATAAACGGGAAAGCAGTTGATTCTCTCTCTCTCTCTCTCTCTCTCTCTCTCTGTAATATATGTCCAATAATAAGCTAGTATTAGCCTTTTAGATTTTGCAAAGTAGAGTAGGCTTGGTCGACTAAATATTTATATCCTTCCTACGTTATAACAATAACAATTTATAATTAAGCTATAAGAGGGTAAATTTCTATAAGTAGTCAACGCATGGTTCCCATGAATTTCTTAATATTTCGTTTTGTCCTTAGACATTTGATACTCAGTCATTAGTAGTTTTATACGAAATACATTTTTAATTTTCTTCAATCATCCAACCGTTAAATTTTAAATAAACGAGTTTATCGGATTTTTTATTAATAATAAAAGGAAATGCTTTACAAAGCTCAAGTATTTCATCTCCGCATTGCATAGATTTAATAAAAAAAAAAAAATTGACGATACAAATAAGAAAACTTGGGCCAAAATTAAGTAGATAAATTTCTTAATATTACAAAATATCCTTTGAATGTATAATGTAATATAATTGGAGAATTTGTGAAACCCATGCGTTTACGTATAGAGCTCGAGACTCATCCAGAATCTTAATTATGTTAATTAATGATAATGTATTTGTTGTTGTAATCTTTTATGTCAAAAGAAATAATCAAGATCCAAGAATTTTCAATCTCATTTAATGTAGCGTTATTTGATTTTCTTTCGTTAAACATAAGGTTTCTATAAACATTACATTGTATTTTATATTTATTACTAACATACACAACAATAAGTATTTGTTATTTCTTTATACGACGGAATTAATAAAGTAAGAATTGAAATATACGGTTTATGTATCCTCCCATTTATGCAAATAGATTAAAAGCAATAAGCACGGTTTATTTGTCGTATGCATGCACACATGCAAAAAGTCTGTAATTTTCTTTTATGTAAAACACGTGAACGAATATATATATATATATGCAACGCCGAATAATTATTCAGGTTCTAATCTTCGAAAGGACAGCTTTCAAATGCTCAAAAGTAAATAATTCATAAGTTCGTAAATAAAAATATTTTCTATCCATCTACCTATATATATATGTGCGCGCGCGCACGTGTGTGTACGTGTGTACGTATATAGAAATACTGTAATGGACTGGCATATTTAATCGTATGAAATGCAATCTTCCATTAGCGAGAGCCTTTGTAGCAAAAAGAGAGCGAATATTTCTTATTTATACGTTAAGTAAATTATTTAAGAAGAAATAATTATTCCCGCTTGGTTTGTTTAATTTTAAAAGATTCCTTTACAACTTTCGCGCAAAAAATGGTAATAAATATTTTTCACAGCTTTGATAAAGTACTCATAAGTCAGGTATATATACATATATATATATATATGATAAGAAAGACTCTAAAGTAGTAAAATATGGATAATTTTCCGTGTACGTTCAAAGTTCCAGAATTTTCTGATTGAGTTTTTAGTTAATTGCAGTATGTAATTATACGTTATAGCGAGTCACACAAGTAAGATTCCCGTATGAATTTGTTGATAATCTCATTTGCAAATAAATGACAGGCTCTCGTTCTCTAAGAGCAGCGGCTTTTACAAATTCCTATTAATATGTTTATAAATTAAATAATTATATTCCTGGCGTATGAAACATTTCCTTATGAAAGTTTTAAAGGCTTCTTGTCAGAGATCCAGAATTCCGGAGTTTAGTTTCATTACCAAGCTTAGTAGAATAAATCCCCCACCACTCCTTCGATATAACCCCAATAAGCCTCGATATCTTATCTTATCTTGTATCCCAACAATCTTATTATATCCTATAATATTCAATAACGAATAATTATTAACTTATTGTCATGATTTCAATTTAAAGAAATACTCGTCGAATACGACAATATTTCGAATGCGCGTTAACGTTACGCGCTTGCGTTTTTATTTTAAAAGCAGTGCGGGACTTTGAGAAATTGCAAACAGCAGGTCACGAACGTTACCTTCACAATTTCTCGCTGAATAATAGAGAGGCTGCGCGCTATTCTTTCTTTATAATACAGGACACCCTCGACTTGTAAAACAATTAAAGTTTTACTGCAAGAAAGCGAGAGTATTTTTTACCCTCTCAAGTTTCCGTAGTAAAGCATTCGTATAAAGTGCTTATTGCACACCTCGAAGCCTCGGCATCCTCGTACATATATATATATATACAGGCATGTGCTGCACGTATATACGTATATACGTAGTAGGTATTTACAGTTACAAACACGTGATGCCATAGTTGAGATTAGGCGATAGTTTCGTTCATTGAAAACTTTATACTTTAAATAACTTGTGCACTTCCGTTCACGGCGATCCTTCACACGCACACGAGCACGAAATTTTGTAAGTGTATAAAAGCTCCGAGGACTCTCGGCAAATTTTATGAATATGACTTTATGGGGGTTTTTTTCAAAGTTTCCCGAGCAAATGATGTTCGAGAATTTTTTTTTTACCACTCGTCTCCTCGGCGCTCGGGAGTCGATTTTTATTTAAATCAGATACCTCTTCGTAGAATTGCAGATTAAGATTACTTTATCGTTATGACTCCATTAATTATTCGACGCGTGAAATAATTACTTTTTCCCCTTACGAATTCACTTATGTACGACAAATAAAGCTCCTCGAATGTTTAAATAAAAACTTTTTACGATCTTTCGATCTTTCCTAAATTATCCCTGCATTTACTATTACACTTATATATATATATGTACATCGGTTCGCTATAGTTCGAAGCTCGACGAGGACACGCGTTAAATTTCTCTTGCCGTCACTCCATAAATAAATGGACAACTGCATTATACGATTTTCTATATCCTTTCGAGAATAGCTGATTGGCATGCGTTCGGCAAATGCGAAAGCCAAAACAAAGTCCGTTCGCATTTTTTTTCCCCTCCCCCCCACGGAAGTAAGCTCGAGCATGTGCTATAAGTATCGATTTGCTTTTTAAAAGGACAGCGGGACCTGTCGGCCGGATTTTTTATTCTGGCATTATTGACTGAAACGGGAGAATGCTCATACTGAACGTAGGGACCAATTTTGTGTAACTAATCATTCCAAGACTAATGACTTATACTAATACTTATTGTAAGCTTACACTGCTTACTGAAAACTGTACGTACTCTGGGCTTCTTCTCATTGCAAAAAGTAATCGTACAATTGACGTTTATTACGAAATTATAAATAAAAAGGACGACGTAGTGAAAAATTAAAAAATTATTCGATTCTTTTCGTACGAGCGCTTTGCAAATATGACGAAATAAATGAAATTGCAGGAGCTTACGTAGAGAAAAAAAAATGTATACGTTGCCCGTAGAAAAAAGTATATAAGTCACATTACAATGCTTCCTCCAAAGTTTTTTTTTTTTCTCGCTTTTCTTAAGAAACGTGCTTTATTGGAAAAAATGTTGGACGCGCCCTGAAAAATTTCAACTATACTTCAAACCTATATATTTTCAGTTATATCTTATAATACAATTCATAACGGATTATTTATATTCTTTTACAATACTGTCATGTACAGTTGCGTTCATCTACTCAGCCATACATGCATAACAAAGACAAATAGATGAATATTACACAGAGAGAGAGAGAGAGAGAGTCAGAGCACAATATGCTCTAAATAAGCAAACAATACATCCGTACACACGTAATATGTACACACGCATAAATATCTTCTACATGTATTAATTTTCCTTTTGGAGTATAGATTAATAGTAGAAGTTGAAGAATGTCCAAGACTATGAATACTTATACTTACATCGTAAATTATATTCATTTAATATAATATCCAATATCTATAGGTACAATGTATTTAAGACGAGTAAATACTAGGTAACGTGCAAATATCAGTGCGCTTCAATTGTTAAATACATTGGAACCTCGGATGATAAATTATTGTATTAGGCTCGTTAGGATATTGTTAAGGATATTGAAAAGCCCATTCGCTTGCGATGCAAAGTCGACGAGCCGGCGGTCGTTGGGGTTTTGTTATAAAATTAAGATACATCGAATGAAAATAAGGCGGAGCCCTTTAAATTGTAGATTAAGGTCTAACGACGATTTCTAATAATAATCTTTTGGCAAGTACATGTGCCGATAAAGTAAAATATCGGCGGATAAAGATTGCGGGGAGTGTCGAGGACACGGAAGAAACGAGATTAAATGTTTTCCGAAACTTCTTCCTTTGATCGTTCCCGGCATGCCAATGAGGAGGAATCTTTAGCGAGTTACGGGGAAATATAACTTTGGAATTGCTTTTGTGCTAAATGTCAAATATATTTACATATTAACCGGTGTCGTCGAGCAATAATTTCATTTAGAAAATTAGAAAAATCTTCGATCGATTACCGAGAGCGTCGATACAGTTTCAATACGTACGTATGTATATATATATTTTATTTTTAGTTTGAATAGACGAGTTCAAAGCTTTGCTCTCCATGTTAAAATATTCAAATTGAGATTCTCGAAAAAGGGAAGAAAAATCAGGGCCGAGGGCTTAAAAACTAAGTGAATTGTTGCTAAAGGAATCGAAGGCGACGGAATCGAAAGCTTTTTTTTTTTCTCTCGTAAGGGAGGGATCACGCGATCGATACCCTTTAAATTAAACAACGAGTAATTTTTACCCTTAAATTACGATCGCTTCGCCGTTTCACCTCCTTCAAGGACAAGATGAGAGGATTTGTTTATTTCAGACAAGAGCATTGGAATTCATTAAATTCGATATTATTTATACGAATAGAGCGCATTGTCGTGAGATTCGCGTCAATCCTTGTTTTTCGATAGTTTTTTTATTAAAAATGCTGCATTCTATGCAGAGATATTTAATTAGTGAAGACTCATCGATTTATGGCATTACTGGCAAATTCTTTTACCAATACTCGATATAACGAATAACACCATTGTACGTGTTTGCAAATGAAATCTCTGCAGGCAAATGAATTCAGAAGAGTTGCGGAGGGAATAAAAATATAAACCAATAATGGGTTTGTATCGCACGAGTATTTGCATTCGGAGTGCGAATTTTCCTCGGCATAAAGATTGAAGGAACAAAAAACAAAAAAATAAAACAAATCGCTACGAATATTATTAATTATTTAACGAGAAAGCGTAAGAAGTTAATGGACTCGGAGGAGAGATTAATAGGAAGTAACGAGACGTCGATCGGCGGCTTTGAGAATGTCGTTTGTATCGAGGGACCGTCGAATAAATTGTTAATTTATTGAAAATTATTATTGCCGAGCGCGATACAGAAATGATAAGGAAAATCATTTATAAAAAGCCGGATGGGCGGCAGAATATTGGGCTCGGCAACGAAAGAGTCCAACGACAATGAGATTGGCATCGTGAAAAGCCGGGGGGGGGGGGAGGGGTGGTGGAGGGTGGAGGATAAAAATTATTGTCCCATTTATTTTAATGGCTCGATGAATTGCCGTATAAATTCGAGAGAGGCGTTAAATCTTCTAGATGAAGAGTACAATTTCATCGCCGAACATAAAGGTTTACTAAATCGTCCGACATATTGTGAAATAATATCGAGCCTCTAAACTCGACGCTTGGAGAGCAGAAAAAAAAACAAAGAAAAGGGGGGGGGGGGAAAGAGAGAGAGAGAGAGAGAGAGGAAAACAAACAAACAAACAAACAAAGATAGACGGAAAGGAAGAAAAAAAAAAAAACAAATAGGTAAACGGGGGGGGGGGAAAGAAAAGAATTGGTATGCTAGTTGTGGAAATACATAAAATTCCTGAAGTGGTATGACGACGTGAGCGTCGACGGCAAAGTGTTAAAAGTGATGATGTCGCCGCTACTTTCGCCTCGAAGTACATTCGTCTTGGTATTATTAGCAAAATATGTTGGAATTAAACGTGACTGTATGCCAGCCGAATACGAGCACCACGTCATACCGAGCTTACTTAACGAGGCAAACTTTTTATGACCCCCCGCCCCCCTTTAAATTTGTTCTTTAAACGCATAGGGATAATCATACGATTGGCAATTTATTATTATCCTCTCTTTCATCACGTTAACATAAGAAGAAGAAGATGATGATGATGATGATGATGAAGTGTGACTGAATTGTGTTTGAATCTTGGCTCGAAATTCGGTTTCGCTTTGTCCTTAAGGAATTGCAGTTGAGGCAATTGGCTAAAGGGAGGGGGGAGGGGCTTAGAAAATACGAGGAGCTCGGCAAGTAAAAGACACATTGGCGGTGTATTCGGTAGCCTGACGTGGCCTAACGTAAAGATTATAGACGAGACGAGACGCGGCGGCAATCAACGGCGTACATGTGGTTTGACTCCTTGGCGTCTATGCTTGAGCTCGGGAATTCAACGTCTAATCACTCGCTAACCTAACCCCCGATAACGGGACGTATAATAAAAGGGCAGACCTGCGCAGGTCATCCTCTCAACGCTTACGTCTCCGATACCATAAATAACGTACCTATATAAATAAGCCTCTTTTCCTCTATAATATACAAACAATGTGCGTGGCAACGTTAACGAACCGTGCCCGCGTCTAATATTTAATCGATGCGCGTGAAACGGTACAACGCGTGTCGTCGCGGTCGACTAGCGACAACAAAGGGATCGGGATAATTTTCCCTATCGATCCTGTCCGACCTTGGAGCTTACGCGGACGCGCGCGTTCACGTGGCCGAGCATCCGGTAGGCTTAAAAGCCAGCTCATCGGCCCTCTATAATAAGCTAACGGAAAAGTCTTACGCACTGACGTGCGCGAGCGTCGAGCTTTTCGATAAATCAAATAAAATAAAATTCAAAAGTACGTGGATGCGGTGCGTGTGCGCGCGTGGATATAAAGGTATTATTGCAAAATCAACAACGAACAACGAACAACGAACGAAATTATTTGCGGGACAGGGACGGGAGATGAATTGTTAAATAGTTAATCGTCGCCAATGACGAGTATTCTCGCGACCGTTCCACGTACTACGTTTCGCGTGCTTATCCAGAACATCCTCTCTCCTCGCCCCCCCCCGCCCTCCAATAACAACGAGAATATCTTTTAGCCGCGATACCGAGGGAATTCTTCGAGGCCGGTCTAACAAGACAAGGATTCCCAAGTACCGATAGGTAAATTAGCTCGATTGCTCGGAATGCCTGGCTCCACTTACTTCTCCCTCCGTCCTCCCCCCCCCTCTCACGCCCACGCTCTCCAGTGATCGTGATGCGAGTCTCGTCATACCTAGCACGTTTTGGCTAACCCGGGCTACGGAAGACTTCAACCTCGAGTATTTCATTCTCTCGGGTAATGGGCTCGCTCCCACTCCCCCTCTCCCAACCCCAACCCCAACCCCAATAACCCCAGCCATTCCCGAATTCGTCCGGAAGAAATTTACCGCTCGCCGTGTTCGTGTTATTTTACATTCATCGATTTGTAAAACTGACCTGTCCCCGGTTAGTCAATGTGCCGAGCTTACTCATCGAGTGCATCTCAATGCAAGGATAAGGTGATACTGGGTAAGGGGAACTTTCTAATTATTCACCTCGGGGTTTCCTATCGGCTTATAAGGTAGCGGCGGCCGTGTGTGGCGGGGCGAGCGAGTAGAATTTATCGTGTGAATAGTTGCGTCGATAGGGTCGCGGTTGGCTCGTGCAGCTCCGGCACTGGCTAATCGACAAAATGGATCCGATACGGAACTATTTTCCCCGGTCCCGAGGTCTCTCGGCATTAGTTCCTATATTTTGCAATTACCGAGCCAATACGTGAAGAGCGCTTTCCCATATCTTTTCCCATATATTGGCGGATACGTAGCCGCGTCCCCGGTCCCTTACCCTACTCCACGTATATTAATTAGAATCGAGGCTCGCGATCGTCGATCCCACCCAATAACCTTCCCATATATATTGAAACTTTTTAACCATCCCTCCCTCCCTCGCTCGCTCGTTATTTTTTTAAGCTGCCCGACGACTCCGGTCACTCGAAGCTCCTTTTGTCATTATAATGATTGCGAAAGGACTTTGGTCCCGAAGAGCTTAAGAGGCCCCCTTTTCCGTTCAAATTCTCCAAACGAATCATTTCTTTATTGGAGTTTTATAGACCAAAGTCACCTCTAGCCACGTAATTATTCAAATTCCGTAAATTAAAAATTAACCTTAGCCTTTTGGCTCGTTTGAAATTAAAGTATAAGCTCGGAACAGCCGATTTTCTGAAAATTTCATTATTCATTCGCATCTCGTATAATTGAGATCGTGGCACTCCGGCACCCTAATGCCCTCTCATTAGATCGAGCCGGAAATCTAAAATTGTCGAAAGTAACGTACTCTTTGATTAATTTTTACATGTTACATTTTTACAACAGAATTTAACGATAAGCTTGATTGAATTCCGATTCAAATTGGCTTTATATTTTTATCGACGAATACTTTAACAATGAACGCGATAATGCTAAAATAATTTATTACCATTAGCTTCAATAATGAGTAATAAAAGAAATGCCAATATAATGCATAACTTGGCTTTAGATTTATCCCTTTGCGTTATAATACATTTTTAGAAATGTATTCGGAATACGTAATTGTAGGGAGGCATTATTGGGCGCAATGGGCAGCCAATAATGATAAAAAGAGAAGGTAAAGGCACGGATTAATATTTATAGCGGATAATTGATACAAATGAAATATTCTCGTTTGTAAAATCTAGGAAGTTGGGAAATGTGCCAATAATTCAATGGCGATAAATTATAAATATCATTGCTCGACCGATGGATTCAAGTTTCAAGCAGAAAATTTTACGATAAAGCGACACTCTCTTTCGTATTTCAATAATTGAAAACTCTTATTCGGCTTGCATAAATTAATTTTTCATTGCGCACGAGGGACGTTGTCGCGTTGAACTTGGCAGTCGGGCCGTTAAAAGAAAAGAAAAAAGAAAAACGAAGTCCCTACTGATGCCAATAATAATAATCGCGCTTATTGCCCGCTCACCTCGATCCCGCGTTCGATCACGCACACCACGAAGGCATTGTCAATAGAGTACACACGAGGTCAACGATGCATTGTCCGATCGCGTAAACATTACGTCGCGTCTTAGGTTTGGCTATAACCGACCGTTTGCTCCAGCGCATACGTAACTCATTGTAAGCTATTTACCCAGATGTAACGATGGTTTCGCGGCAAGTGCGCAAGACTCTGCTGCGCAGCTTCGACTCGACCCGATCAAACACGTGTAGTACCCGATGCAAAAGCGGGGGAGCAGCTTCTTCTCGAATATCTCATAATGTCCGTAAGCAAAAGATCATTGTATGTGTCATCGATAGCGGTGGATCGCGCGGCGTTATCCATGATCCATCCGCGGTATCCTCTCAGGGATCAATAAATTACACGTCGAGGAGAGAGATTCCGATACGGCCCGTAAGATTTTGCGTATACAATAGCGGCGTAATTATTTTTAGATCGGCTAACGTCAACGGGTCTCGGGTGAGTAATTTTCATTCGCCATTAAAGCGTTTGGAGGAGCGAAGTCAGCGCCCCCCCCCCGGATTTATACGAAAACACGTACCGTATTACCGCGATGCACTGAAAATTCTACGGGATAATATTTAATGTGTAACGGAGATGTTTGAAAGAATTCAATACGACGTTAAGAAGAAACGCGAGGAGTGACAAAAAGTGATCGATCGATCGATTTCCCTCCTTCGTTCACTTTCATATATTTTCTGTCGCGTTATTTCCTTCGCTAAGAAAATGAAAGGATCTCTCGCGGTAAAATGAATTTGCAATTGAAAGGAAAAGAATCTCGGTCTCTGCTTTTACGAACGAGATAAATCGTTGGACCGACACAGTGAGATAGAGAGAGAGAGAGAGAGGGAGAGAGGGAGGGTGGGCTAAAGAACACAGAGCGTCCTTTGTCCTCTGGGAAAGTGGACGCGAGCGATCCAATCCAAAGAGTTCTCTGTCTTTGTTTGTCTTAGCCGCGTTAGTCGAGCGTCGGCCACTTTGCGATGACTTCCTAGTGAAATAGTACGTCGCCCACTGAGAAAAATCGTATTTCTCATTATTCGCAATAGAGGCAATTTCCACTACCGGCAGACGCGGTCCGTCGTCGTCCCCCCCCCCACCCCCCATTAAGCTTTCGGACGATATTATTATTATCGTTTGCATTTATCTATGGCACGTGAATCTCGAGCAGCTCGCCTCGACAGTTAACGTCGAATCGAACCATTGACGAACCATTGGCCGCCCATTAACACAGTAATGTCGTTGTTTTTATTTGCTGATTTACGCGCTGGGAGGAAAGATGGCGCCGGGGGAAGGTCGCTCGAGGTCCCGTTCCTCGATTTACAGTATCGAATACAGTACTGAGATAATAATAATTTCCGCTCGACTCTTTATAAAAAGCCTTTCGATGCCATTAGCCTTAATCCGGATTTATATGGCTTTTTCAAATTGTATCGCGCAACTAAATTGCATATCGACGAATTGATTTGATTGATTGATTGATTGATTGATTGATTGGTATTATTAACTCGGCGGGGATATACGAGTGACGACGCGTAACGTAACGACGCTTTACGGCTTTATTTCGTTTATACCGGAACTTTTGATACGACGATCCCGATAAGCAATAAACTAATCGTTATCCGATCGCTGAAGGTACTTTGCCTCGCTTCAATACCCAACATCCCTTCAATATTTAATAGCATTAAGATCTTTAAATGCCGAATGCAGATGAAATAATATGGAGGTGCGGTTTGTTATTTTCCCGGTTGCGACGGAGTCTCCGCGGAAGGAAGCTCGCGGGAACATTAAAATTTGTTGCTTCCGCGTGTTGATCCCCAGGACTCGGCGGAAAGCTCAAGCTCAACTTTAAATAACCCCAACGATTACTGTAACTCTCTCTCTCTCTCCGTCAACTTGGTTAATGTATTAATTTTTTTCTGCTAATAAATATATGTATATATATATATATATACGTGCGCGTGTTTGTATTTACTCTGCTTTCGTTAGATCAAATGTAAATTATATTTTACGAAAATTAAACGGGATTCTCTCTCGACTGCGGAATACGTATTTTACTTATTTCTCGCAGCGAATTGATTAAAAGTACACGGATATTGTATACATTTCTTCAAACGTTACGCGAACTTTTACACTAAATAATATTATCCTCTGTACGTTATGCATTAAAATACACATGGAATTAAAAAGTAATGCATTCATTGCTATATTTGTATATAAAATTACGATCTGCTGCTGCCACCATTATTTTAATTGGAAATTAAAATATTTTAACGAATTATTTAATAATTACAATTTTTTTTACAACGATCATAACTTTTAAATTTTACATAAGATATTTTTTCCTCGAGCAGCTGCTAAAGTTTAAAAGAAACTTAATGGATCAACATTTCTACTACTTTTCCCTACGATCCCTTTGATGTTTTTTTTCATTATTATTATTATTTATTATTAATTTTCTATGATAATGGAAAAGTTGATGATATTCGTTATTCTTTTTTTTTCTTTTCCCACTTTTTTTTTTTTTTTTTTTTTTTTGATCCACTAAGGATAGATTTACGATCTAAAATATAACGGATTTGCAGTACACGCGGAAAAAGTTAGAGTTAATATTTTATAACTGGGAGTAACGTTTTTACTCTTAAGTTAAAAAAATTTAATACGTACTTCAATTACTCTATAATTTAAAGTCTATAAATAATTAATAAGTAGTGCAAATATAATTTCAGCAACAAAGTTCTCGTAATATCCAATTTAGTTGTACAAATTTATAAATCATTATATAAATAGTTATATATATATATATCATTATCTCTATTAAATTGACAAAGCGGATGTCTAATTAATCCGTAGTACTAAAATTATAGCTTCACCCTTTGGCTTAAAACCCGATCATTAAAAAAAATAATAAAAATAATATTGGACGTTAAGAAATTTATGGAAATAATGTAGATGCATTAATAATTTTTGTTATAATTTGAACATACGCGTATCGCATGGCAGAGAAAAAAGTTTACTATTTCGAAATTATTATTCGTCTCTTTTCGAATCTCCTTCGCTTCGTGAAGAATCTTGTAAATCGAATGTATTGGAAGAAAAACATACTTCTGTCTAGAATTTTTTCATTTTTCTATTATTTATTTCATTTACTATTCTATTTCCTTTCAATGGGTATCGAACGGAACAGGCGCGCGCGCACGCACGCACGCACGCACGCACGCCCACAGAGATATAATGCAGATTTAATTATAAAATATTAGTTTTAAAAAATGTTTCAAATTGAATATTAAATTACGATTCTAATTTTAATAGAGTTTTCTAATTTTTCGCTCGACCAATCGCGATATTTTAAGTCAAATTTCTATTTAAATTTAGTAATATAATATGCAGCAATTTCTCTCTCTCTCTCTCTCTCTCTCTCTCTCTCTCTCTAAGAATAACTTTATTATACATGTATATATGCCGGCCCTAGCGCGAATTTCATATAATATTAATAAAACTATTTTAAACTTCAGCGGCGTAATTTTTCTTTTCTGAATTTTCCTTCGGAATTGAAAAATAAAATTTAAAAATTTTCTTATATAAATCGCCAGTTGACAAAAAGAAAGCCATAAAAATTCTCTCTCCGCTCGTACATTAAGATTTAGCTCGGCTTTCCAATTACAACTTTTGCATTAATAATCTTTTAGGGAATTAAGTCGATGATAATCTTTAAAGATTTCGTTCGTTCGCGTTAGCAATACGTATAATAAGACTCGGTACGCCGTATACGTATATATATATATAGATATATATATAGATATATACACACACGCATATTTGTATATATTCGGGCAAACAAAGCATTTGTAAATTAATTATTTTACAGGGAGATACGAAATTTATCAATAGACGGGATAGATAATGGCGGTTGTACGAATCCTATAATAATGACAATGCTAGGGTTTATTATGTCTATTGCGTCATCGTCATTGTATATTCGTATACAGAAAGTTTATAATTAATTTCCATTATTGGTATTGGTAACAAAGGAGCGTTTATTTAATCCGTCGTATCTGCGTGGCGGCTCCGTTCGTTTGGCAAATTTTAAATAATCTTCACCCCACAGTTAACGTAATACTACATCTATGTATAATGTACATCGGCTTTGAATGTGTTAAAATTTAATAAAACTTCGTGGATGACAAGCAGCTCTGAGGAAGCGATGGCTCTTCCTTACGTGCTTTTAATCCAATTTAAATTTATTAAGCTGCCCAACTGAATTGGAACTTCAATGTCGATTCATCGAATGAGAAGATGAAAAGAAGAAGGAACGAATGAATGAATGAAAGAACGTAGAAAATTAACGAAAATTTGCTTAACGAAAGTACTTAAAGGAATGCTTCATATTCTGCATACGACGATAAAATAAAAGGATGTAATTAGGTTCTAAAAAGAGAAACACACACAAAGAGAGAGAGAGAGAGGGGGGAAGAGTTTTAGAGTTTATTCCGTTCGTTTGAATAAATGACGCTGTATTTTTTTCATACAGTGCGTCTATTTTCTTCGGAGGAGTGAGTTTTACATGCGACGAAGAGGAGGAAGATGGGAATCGAGTTTCGGGGGAGGGGAGGGGAAGAGTCTACTAAAGCCGAGTATCGCCTTCTCCTTCGCGAGTCCTGGAATAAAATGCCCGAATAGTTTTATTGTGGTCATTCCTTCGGTCTTTCTCTTCGAGCTTACCATCAAATTATCCTTCATGCCCGTCTTTCTTCTTCTTCCTCTCTCTCTCTCTCTCTCTCACACTCTCTCTTTTAAGCTCTTGGTTACCGCGTCCCCTCCCTCGCCGCCCGTCCTTCTTAGTTTTTCATCTCGTCCGCGCAGCAGTGGTGGCCGAAATAACGAGGAGAAAAGCGAAAATGGACGTAATCTCGTTAGACCGGCTTCGCCCGCTTACTTTGCAGAAAATAAATAGCAGGACAAGCGGCTGCACTGCTCCCGGGGCGGGGGGGAGGAGGGTGTACTACTTTTTTGACAAACAACGCTCGGAGGAAGTCCGCCGATTCGTTTTACCAAGAGTGGATAATGAATAGAGAGATAGAGAGAGAGAGAGAGTGAGAGAGTGAGAGAGAGGCAGAGATCATTTCTATTATTCCCCCTCCCTCCCCCGAGCTCTGCTGCTTTTACCTTCTTAAGCTGAAATACAAATCCCCCGCAACCGATGACTGTTGCGGCTTTCGCGAATCATATTGTTTATGCGCAACGTCCTTTCCATTCCTAATTTCTATTCGGACGCCTTTTATCCAATGCTTACCAGCAAATTACTTTTTACTCCGCTTGGTTAAGCCGATTGCTCCGTTTCTAAGGATCCAAGCCCAAAGATTAGACGACCTCGCGTTAAAAGTTCCGGTATTAATAAAGCGTTTCGCTGGAACAATGGCAGAAGAAGATAGTAGCAGTTGTAGTAGTAGTAGTAGCAGTAGTAGTAGCAGTAGTAGTAGTAACGAAGCAGCAGCGATTGTCTGAGTATGATTATTATTGGTCGTCGATCGGCTAGTTGGGTATCTGCGATACCCACTACTCCGGCCAAGGGATACTACACTTTTCCATTGAATTCGACGGATTAGATGCGAATAGTTCGCTATTGAATTGTCATTTAAGAGATTATGAGCAAGTCATGCGCGTGGATCGCAAGGTCGGGGCGCTCAGTCGATCGAACATGACTGAATGCACGGACGGACGACACATTTCCCCCAAAATTGTCCCTTTCCCGGATACGTACTCGGCCGAGCAGATATGCACATTATGCTTCGGGGAAATAGCCAGGAAAAAAGCTTTTCGCCGGACAACGTGTCTTAAATTCGTTTCGTATCGGTACAAAAAAAAGAAGAAGAAAATAAGAAGAAGATATAATATTTCAATGGAGTCGAGAGGCCGTTGGATCATTATCTCGGGGGAGAATGATAAAATAAATATAAAAGTAATAGCAACGAGTCTCGTGGACTCTTAGACGGAATCAAATGATTTACGTTGGGGCTGAGACAGAATATGGGAGGCAGACAGTTATCTTTTCTTTCTTTACTACAAGACTATACATTTATCATTGAAAGTTATCATGAGCCGTTGACTAGTTTAATTTCGAAATTTATTCCAATCGAGCGATAAGGATTAAATACGAGTAGCAATCGTTGTTGGTATTATTTATAAGCTTGTACGACAAAATCATTATCTAGGATCTAACGATCGACCGAATTTTCCTTATTGATTAAACTTTACTTTTTTTTTTTTTTTTATTATTACGCTGATATTTCTTTTGTTTTTCCATACGAACGAATATACGATACAACGAACGCGCTTCACCGTTAACAATTTTCAGTTATTATAGATAAAAGGAAAAAAAATAAAAAAAAATTTAAATAATTATTTAAACTCATAACTTGCACGTGGTAAAATGAAATTTTATGAATAATAAACAGGAGGCTCGAAATTTCATTACGGTACTTAAGATGTTTAAATTACGTTTGAAAAAAAAAAAAATGATAAATTTTTTAATATATATATTTACTTGTAATGAAAAAAATTTGGCGAATGAATATCAAATTTTGTATTTTTTTTTTTTCATTTGTTTCCGCCCCCGTTATTTATTTTCTCTTTTACTACGCTTATTAATATATACATGAGAATAGCATACTGAATTCGGAATTCGGATACACTTGTATATTTATGTGATACGTCACTTAAGTACCATGCAATATTGCCCATAAGAGAAACAATTTTCTTCTATTACGGTATTTTATTATACTCCCCGAGATCTTGTAAACTTATGTATTATTTAAAAAAAAAAAAAATACCTAAGCTATGGACACACCACATACAATAAATATGTTTTTCACGAATGAACTGGCCCTTAAATTCGAAAATTTATACACGATCTTTCAGTTTTTCAAATTCATTCATACGATTCAAATACAATTCGATTGTTCCAGTTCCACAAACATTTTTTTGAAAAAAAATAAAATAAAAAAATAAAATAAATAAATAAAACACCTCTACGTTTACGTATAAAAATCATGTTAATGGTACGAAAAATGATTTGCCTACAATGAATATAAATAGAAAAGAATCTCCTCGACGTATATAGTATTATTATAATTATCTTTGTATTTGTATTTATAAAATTCTTTGTTTGTTGGGAATAAATTGCGTATAAAATTATAAAACGGACGAATAGATTTTTCTTACGCATAACGTAGAAAGAATTTGAAAATGTCCACGTAACATCGTGTCCGTCAGCACGTACGAATGAATATTTATTTATGAATTTTAATACTCTGACAATGGCGAATGGTCCTGTTATTGTTACGTCTGCCAATATACTCTATATACGCGATCCACGTGGATCGCTCATGACGGTCATAATACATCGTATACTTTTGTCGACGTTGATGATGCTTAATTTATTTAATAAAAGTAATAGGGAAATGGGTCGTAAGTCAATACAATCGAAGCTTATTCGTCCTTGGAGCTTATAAAGAAATCGAGTGTTAAGATACAAAAGTCCTAGGGATTATCATAATAATTAATAAAATGTAATGGGGACGTGGACGTAGAAAATAGATGAGAGAGAAGGACATGTTGTTGAGAGGAGGGTGAACTCTAAGACATAATAAATTATATGAAGCGAGACATGAAGGCCGTGCACGGCATTGACGACAATAAAGACGGTTATCGGGGTGCGTTGCGGTAGTTGGGGAATTATCGGTGAGAGGGGGGAGAGTGAGGAAGAATAGAGTACGCGAGGAGCGCGTAGCGTTTCTCGTCTTGTGTATGGATGACTGACCGACTGACTGGAAGGACGTTGGTACAAGTATGGGTTAGCGAGTTAGCGAGTTAGCAGCAGAATCCAATTCCCTTTAGCTTCTCTTGAGCTGCTCGCGAGAGAAAAAAAAATAATGGGGTTCGCCCGCACCGCTCCTCCGCGCCATTCGTGTACATACCCGTGAAATATAAACTTATTCTTATTACAAAATTGTCGTTGAGCCTCGATAAAATCCCGTCGGCCCATAGAATCAACGAAGCCACTCTCACGAAGCCTATAAAAAACCTTCGATGTAATTAATAACTTCGGTTGACTCTGTCCGTGCGTGCGTGCGTGTGTGTGTGTGTGCGCGCGCGCGCCTACGTTGCCTTTCACGATGCGCCGATGGCAAATGTAGCACGACTAACGTTAATTTATCTACACGATTACGTCTGCCATCGTTCGGCAAAACCTCTTCGCTTTATGCGTCTCAATCATTTTTAATGTTAAATAATTGTATTCGACACTGTAAGCTTACCCTTATTTTTTTTATGGAATACTTATTTACTCAGAGACGTTATATATATGTATATATATATATATATATTTATTTTAACTGGAAAGTCATTTTTCAATATTATTTGATGGACACGAATGGACGAATTTCATATACTTTGAAAAAAAAATGTTCAAATTCCGTCCCTTTTTTTCTTTTTCTTTTATTAGAAACAATATTTATTTTTTTTTTTGTAGAAAAAGAATGGCAAAATATATATTTGTCGATGAGGGTTATCGTTTACTTAAATTCAAGGCAAATTAATTGCAGTCGAGCCGTTAATATTCAAAAACACATCAGAGGACATTCGTTTTAGAAATTTGGGTTTTGCAAAAAAAGCGCTGACATTTTTAAGAGTTCGGTTTTTCAAAAAAAAAAAAAATGGAAATCTTTTTATAATAAATAAAATATATTGAATTCCCTAGGATGTAATTAACTTTTACGTTATACTAAAGTTACAATAAATCGATTGACAATCGGAATTTATGGAATATTGTTTATTAAATAAACCATACACGCCACTCCCGTATCCCGTAATTAATGAGGTATAACTTCGTTGATTATCGACTTCTTATCAACTGTAACGTCAGTTAATTTCAAATTGAGTCTAGCGGAATGCGAGAATAATAATTTCTTAATAATTTATCGAATATTTCTTCTATTACGTTTTCAACGGCTCGCAGTTCGATTATTATGAATTCGTATTACATAATTCCATACAGTACATTTCATACAAGGGAAACATTATAAGGGCTTTGCAATTGCATTGCCCGAGCTCGTTAATGATAATTTTATTTCATTGCGCGCATTATAAAGATACGCGGCCCAATGCGCTTGTATCTGCATTATTACTACTGTCATAGAAATTAGCCAGGTCCGCTTTCACGCCAATTTCACGAATAATGCTTGAAAGAATAGCTACGAGTGTATTACGAGTGGTAACGGGTAATTAAATAATCAAATATTTATCCCGAGCACTGTACTGTAAGTACTGTGCAACAATCAAGTGATAATAAATAAGCTTATGCTAACCATCGCTAAGCTATTTATTGAAAATGAAAATGAACCAAACGTAACGGACGTTGAGTAATTACTTGTCCGCTGCACTGTATGCGTAATAAATATGTAATATAAAAATGCTGCAAACGTTTTTGTCCACGAACGTCAGATGATATATATTGAAAAATAGGTTATAAAGTTATAAAGGTTTTCTATCGGGCTAAAGACAATTTTAAACCTCCGTCAAAAAATATACTCAAAAAACATTCGATCGAGGATTACGGAGTCGTATGAAGGGTTCAGGGCTAAAAGAATTCAATGTAGATATTGGTTATAATAATTAAATTACATGCGCACGATTGTAATAAATTGTAATAAAATTAATTAAGTGATTGTAAAACATATAATTTCATGGCTATTGTAATGCGCTTAATGGGCTTAAGCATAGAGCCGATATTTCTGGAAATTGGACAAATGATGGGGATACAAAAGTAAGTATATTTAATCGGTATGGTATTGAAACACGCTAACCACTATTTAATCGTGGATGTACTCGTAAATGGGGGAAAAAAAAAAAATTATAAAAGCCATAGAGATTGTACGCATGGCCGTAACAAGTCAATTTATCGTAGATAAACTCGTCAAGTATTCGTTAAAATATAGATTAAGCTTTAAAAAAGAATCACTCGATTGTAATACAATACGTGTGATGTGCATGTGGATGACCACGTGATTGCGTGAATAAAATGGGAAATTAACGTGTAAAGAAACAAACACGGTTTATCTTGGAAATTCTTATGCAATCTCCCCCCTTTCGATCAATTCACGGGGAGTTAAGTAAGGAAGGAGCGAAAGGGTCTCGCTCTCGCTCTCGCTCTCGTTAAATAATTGGGGAGAGACGTCAGTGAGAAAGTGAAGGAAAGCGCGTAAAGTACTGAAAGTGTATCATTAGTATTTAAGAATAATTCCACGCTATGACGTTGAACGGAAATTATTATCAGCGGATAGCTGTCGTATTGAGCTGTCAGGCTCAGCTATAATAATTAAGACCTAACGACAATCGTTACTATAAATAAACTTCGATACGCAGTCCGAGTGAAACAGGGCCAAGCGATGCGAGCACACCCTGCGCAATAAGTATATCTAACGAGTTATTTAAATTGTTAACAACATTTAATGACAGACCCGGCCGATCGTAAATAAATATTTGCTTATTTAATAAATGTAACGCGGAATTTTATAGATCATAGAAAAGAAGACGAAAAGAAAAGAAAAGAAAAGAAAAGAAAAGAAAAATAAGGGAATAAGCCATCGTCTATTGGATATCTATTATTTCCGATCTATTGGATATGATATTTAATCCTCTTTTATTATTAGTAAAATGAAAAACAATATTTATGGATCGCGGGTCGAGGAATTCCGTGGCATTTTCATGTAAATGGCCAAAAGCCACGTGAGACTCGATTAATATCCCGTTAAATCTAGAATTAAAAATAAGCAAATTGAAAAATCTAATAATGAAGAAAATGCGTTATTTAAATTTCAAAGGGACGGCGACCACGTTCTAATGGAAATCCCGGGAATATGAAGGATTAGCTTTTCTAATTTCCTAACTGAAAGATTCGGCGATTTATCGTTGGATAAATGGATGGATTTTGTTTATACGGAAATTAATGAATAACAAAAATACGACGTGGATCTTTTAAATTCTTGTCCGAACGACATGTAGTATTACAGTCGCTAATGACGTGTGTAGATGGCGAGAAGATGCTAAAAGCCTGGAATGGGGGGGGGGTGGGGGGGGAAATAATTGCACGTATGAGTGAATTTATTATACATACGAATGCATGGCGCGAGAATAATAGATAAAATTGTAATTGTTTCCTTAATAAAGGCAGTAGGTTGTAGGGATAATGGAATGCAGATTAAGCGTGAATAGTAGTAGTGTGAGGTGAGTAATTGAAAACAGACGGACCGATGATGCAGCAGTGGCTGGATTAACGGGGGGAGGGGGAAAAAAATCATAAAATAAAAAATTAAACGAAAAATAGTACCCGAACGAGATGGCCAATAACGAAATTATCAAAGAGATGGTCGAAGAAATAAGAAATAATAAGGCTCAACGTATTTGTAGTAATAAATTGTAGGTAATTATTAGTAATTGACGCGCGTATTCGCCCAGTTTATGCTCTTTGCGGCTAATAAAACGCATTGAAAAGGACTCGTGGCCGCTTGTAGAGGATGCGCGCACCACGTGATCGATAATAGGCAGCGTGTAGGGGTCTCGACTGGATAATAAAAGTCCGTGGATAAATCGGTCGTCATTTTTAATTAGGGAAACAATGAAAATTCGCCAGAAGCGAATGGAAGTCCGAGAGATTGGCGACCGGGAACACGAAAGACTGAGGAAATTAAGGAAAACGAGGATGACACGGGGATGGAATAAAGGGTTGAGACAATTTCCATCAATGCCGACGTTGAAATAAATAAATGGCATTTCATAAGCAAAGTAGTGGGGGTTGGGGGGGAGGGGGGGGGAGGGAAGTGAAATGACGTATTAGGCGAGTAATGCTATAGCCGTTATCGAACATGTTGACATCGGAGGTACGTGGGCAGTTTTCACGAACAAGTACCCCCCCCCGCATCAATTGTACGCACGCGCGTTGTAGAAAAAATGTCTTATAAATTTACTTGTATAAATAATGGTTAGTTGCAAATCACACGGAGGCTAGGTTATCCATGGAAATGAAATATAATATAGACTTGGATGATTTTCTTATAATTTTCCCTACAAATAAAGAAAATTCCAAGAAATTCAAATAGAAATATAATACGCTTTGGAATAAAGGCTGAGAGATAGATAGATATATAGATAGATAGAGATAAATAGAGAGAGAGAGAGAGAGAGAGCGTGTGTGTGTGTGTGGGATGCCGTGACCTCGAACTCGAACGGAGGAAAAAATGCTTCTCGTGCAGGGGATGCATCGGATAGCCGGAGGGGGAAGCGCCCCGAGAGAACGAAAGGAACTCGATCTCGGATAAAAGTAAATTTACAGGTATTCAGAGGATGGCCGTTCCGATGAAGCGGAAATCGGGTCGCAGTTAAACCTGGAACGGGTCGCTGGGTGTGGGTGTGGGTGTGGGTGTAGGGGGAGTCGACACGTCATACATCAGCCCGGATTAACGTGGAAGCACGAAGGTTAATAGGTATACAGGGACAGGAGGAGGAGGGTTGGGGGTTGGGGTGGGGCGGTGGGGGTGGCTCTTAGTTACTCTTAGCCGATCGCGGCTAATTAGAGTATTGCTCCGAAAGTATGTTAATAACGAACGAGTTCCCTCTCGGCATCGCCAGTCCAGCAGCGTACGCGAGGTTATAATTAAATTCTGAGCATTTTCCATTATGGTTGTTTCCTTCTAGGCGACGGCTTAACGGCTTCATTTAATTATCTATATTTTCCAACGATTCCAATGAATTGATTGCCTTTTTTTTATACGTACGATCGCTCGCCTTCCATTATTCTTATTTAAGGCGCTGTAGAAATTTCAGACTCTCGGTGGGGGGGGGGGGGGTGGAGGATTCGCGTTTACTTCTTCCCTTTTTTGTTCTCTTTCTTCTCTTTTCGATATTTTTTGTTATATATATATATATACGTACACACACATATATAAAGGCAGTAAAGTGAAGTGAAGTGAAGTAAAGTACAGTTAAAGAAAAAAGAAAGAAACCGCTCGATCATCTCTCGGCTTCCATCGTTGCAATTATAATTAAATCCTGCCTACTTAAACCATTCTCCGTTCTTATTCTTCCACTTTTTCATCCGCAATCGCTCGTTCTCTGCCCTCCTTTATTCGGCACTTTTTAACGTGCCGTTCTCCTTTAGCCCGTTCACCTCCATTTCGCAGTCTTAGCCGTATCTCATCGCGAGTGCCTTAAGGCTTAACTGCGCTGAAATCGTTCTGGAAAATCGTCGTTCCTTTATCAAATACCGAGTCTTTCCATTCCTTCAAATTCTCTCTCTCTCTCTCTCTCTCTCTACTTCTTCCCCTACTACCACCCCCATCCCACCCTAGCCGGCGATAGCTTCTTACCAATCTTTTACGCTCTCTCCTCCGACTCCCCTCCCCTCAACGACTCGCCGACATCCCTTCGCAATGCCTCCCGTGCCTCTATCGTTCTCTTGCTATCGCTCTCTTGCTTTAGCCTTTACGTCGGCCATTTGTTTTCACTAATTTTTTGCCCCCAAGGAATAAAGAATTAGCGACTAGGGATAGGAAACGGATATACCAGCGGAGGGATTGGAATACGCAACGAAACAGGCGCATGCCAGATAATTGAAATTAACCGTCCACTCTTATAGTTTCGCATTCATTAATCCTACGAACGTGGCTCATTTTATTTCTATAATTCGGGATTTTTATCCTCTTTTCGACATATTGTTCACTTAAAAACATTTTTATGGGAATCTCGTGTACCGTATGCTTTATATAATGCCTTTTGTACATTTTAAACAATAAGCCGCGAGCTCCCTGAAAGAGTTATGGAAGCCTTGAACAAAGGAACAATTATTGATTATCGATGTATGATAATGTTACCGTTGTAATTATATACCTCTGAGCCAAACAACATTGTTAATCCTTCGAATCCAAAAAAAAAAAAAAAAAAAAAAATGATTTAGCTTCGGTAAATTTAAAGTTTATAATATCGGAATAAAATGCTTTTACGCTTTTCCCCACGTTCATTAGCAATTACACGATACTTATTTCATTTTAATTGAATGTAATAAAATACTCGAATGCGATACTGCATCGCTCGTCGTTCGTTCGTTCGTTCGTTCGCTCGCTCGTCGATTGGTTCGCAACGGAAAAAGAAAGAAAGAAAGAAAGAAAGAAAGACAAAAAAAAAAATCCCCAATGACGATATCGAATAGATTGTTTAAATAAAAACGCGTATATTCGTAATAAAGTTGATTGTTCTTGTAGAAAGGCGTGAAAATTCATCAACACGTGGTGTTTGTTTGATATTTCAAGCGCGGCCAGATATTACAAGCCTCTGCCCTCCACTTCATGAAGACTAATGAATACATTACGCACGATACTTTTTTAGTATTACATAAATTACATAATTCATTTGAATATGCTAACGATATGTACTAAACGTAAACGTCCTCGAGCTGTAAATCAAATGCCACGTATTACAAATTAGCGAGCGATACCGAGTGTCAGATAATATATATATATATATACATTACTACGCTACTCCTTACTGATATTTAAATACGCTCGAGAATAATCATTTTATTACGGGTTTCTTGTTAAAAAAAACAAAAAAAAATTGGATATAGGAAAAGTAGAGCAGATTTTAGTTGAGCAATAAATCAGCGGACGTTTTAATATTTCTATGGGTTTTTTTTTTTAATTATGAATAGGCACGGTCGATTTGACATTCAGAGTGAGTCCCTCGTATGAAATTCAAAGCTCATAAACTAACTCCAGGCTACATTGATTTTAAATATAAATTTAAAGGGTCATCGATGCAATCCGATTATAATTATTATTAAATACATTGCACTATAAGCCAGAGATTATAATGTCTTCTTTCGCCAATTCTTTTTTGGCCAATTTCCTTTATATTCCGTATTTGTTTCCACTTTAAATGATAGATTATACAATTTGCAATAATAATACCAATGCTACGACAACCTATGCCCCACACATATATATATATAGTTATTAATCGTAATCGCAATCGTGTACATACATGTATACACATATAAATTAGAAGAAACGAACGTAGCCTGGAATGCCATGGGAACAGTAGAAAATACACCGTAGAGTCTTACAGGATTAGTTAGTGTTGGTCAAGGGGTCGATAATCATTATTATCCGTGTTTAATGAGCATTAGCAATTGTAAATAATGGGCTAATGGGCTAATGAGCGTGACTCGGCATATCTTAAGTATGTCATTAACTTGTTTGATTTGTAATACTTATTATTAATCTTACGGATAAGCCGAGGTATTACAATTGTACTATTATCGTTGAACCCGAATACCGAATCTAAGGGATTCTTTTTTTTTTCTTTTTCTTTTTTTTTTTCTTTTTTACAAATTGTAATGATAAGTGGATTGTCGTTAAAATGTCGCTCAAGACGCATATGCCGAGCTGCGAAAAATCCACGGGCTGCGGATAAATGCGTTTGGAGGACTCTCGCTCGTGCGAAAATTCCAGTCTACTTTTAAGAAGATGAAAACGTTAGAGTATAAAGTTAACGAGAGAGAGAGAGGTAACGTGTCGGAGTTGAAATCCCTCCGGTACGAATTAATATCAATTAGCATTCAAAATATTAATATGCTAATACATTTAATATAGTCGGATTTATGGAATAAATGTATTCGAAATATTAAATACGGCCTGTCGCATGCCGAAAATTAAACATTTTCCATAAATTTGACAAAATTTAATTACGGCTTTCCTCCCCGAGGGAGGATTTCTGAAAAAGGTTTTTTTTTTTACATATAATTATTTCCCTAAGCGCTTCATCAACGCTTCTTACACTCGCCGCACTTGCTATTTCACTGGCTATTTACATATCCCCACATTCTAACCTATTTCTTATGAGTACATTCCATCTACGCGTTTTAACTAAAAAGCTATTTCGAGCAATCGAGTCCGTAAAATTAATTCGGTTAAGTATGAATTACGTATACCTAGTGCGTAATTTACGATCCTTACAATCAACCTTAAAATCAATAAAACTAATTTTCTACGTAAACTGGTTTTTTTCAACGTCACGTTAAATTACATTGAATAAAAAAGTATTTTAATACAAAGGTATTCGGCGTACACGAACGAAATATATTGGGTAATGATATGATTATATATTTGTTTATAAGGGCTCGGTTGTGTCCAGGTAAAGAAAGCACAGTGTAGCAGACACGTTATCCTTTTAATTCCGTTTGAAGGAAATAAATTCGCAGTCGTGCCTCGAGCCGATTGTTTTTCTTCGCGGGAGACGAAGATCGAGCTTTCGTTTTTGTCGATGGGAGGGTGTCGACGTTATCCGGATAGTCCTCGGGTTGGGCGCTGCGGCTCGACAGCGGCATCCCCGATGTCGAGTGCGCCGACCTTCCTTCAGCTGGGGACCATTAGAACTGGGACGTGGACAGGGTTCACGCCTACGGAGGAACAGCATGAAAAACGATAGGCTCGTGTAACCTTTAAAACTCTTGATTTCTAGATCGCTCGGCTCCGGCATCCAAAAGATAATTGAACCAATTTTCAAACCAATTGTAATTACAATTGTTAAATTACAAACAACTTAAGGGTAATAATACGAGCTGTTCTAATTGAGGCTTGAAGGTTATGTTCAATTAAAGCCTTTACCATTGCTGATTTCGCCCCGAGAACGTAAATAAATTATTGTTCCGATAATTTACGCGACTCGTCGCGATTATTTCCAATTGCTAATAAGTAAAACTAAACCCTCCCGTGCAATTCGAGTCCCCCAAGCCGCATACCCGGATAACGTGGATGACGGTCTTATCCCAGCCCTCGTAGTCCGTAATCACGCGGTCGACGCGGAACCAAGCGGTGGCATGTACGAAATAAAATCACCTCGGAAGCGTTCGGGGCGTCCGATGACGAGGAATCAAAGCAAAAGAAAGAAAGAAAGAAAGAAAGAAAAACCTCTTCGACGCACTCGAGGCCATCGGTGTTTTTATAATAACGACTGGACCTGGACGATTAATTATCTCTTATAGTTTACAAAAAAAGGTGAAGCACCTGAGCGTAGACGAATCCATGCATTCGTAGCGAGTTTAAGAATTGATTCCCGGCCCCCCAAATAACCCCATCCATCCATCCCCCTCCTCCCTCACCCTTCCTCCCACCCCTCCCTCACCAGCCAGCCAGCCAGCCAGCCCAGCAAAATAAAAACCGAATTTTATTCTCGAACCGTAGATCAAAGCTGCCCCAGATACTACTACCACGCGCGCGCGCGAAATTAATAACTTACTTTCTTAGTCTATTCGATAAATTAGAGATGGCATTAGAAGGGGCCGATTATTCTTCATTAGTTTAAGCTTTAATAGATTTTAATTGTATTAAATATAATTAACCGCCGATGAAATGGCAAAGGCAAAAACAAGCACGTGTTAGGATTTCAGAAAAATTCTATATAACGGCGACACGATCTCTTGCCTCTTCTCCCCTCCCCCCAGTTTCATTACGATCCATTACGACAAAATTATATTCGAACGTAACGTCATAGTATTTAAATCAAGATTTTCAAGTCTAAGGTAAGTTTAGCCCGCGATCCACGTTATTTATCCCGATTAGGGGTAAATTAGAATCTGACGTGAAGTAGAGGAATGCCGGGCTCGACAAATTAAATCATCATTAATAACAATGTAAAGAAGAAGAAGAAGAACGAAAGAAAGAAAGAAAGAAGCAAACGACATAATTAATCAGAGGAATGTAAATGTAAATTTTCCCGTCAAGTCAACGTAATGCAATTCGTGCAGACCGAGTCGAACGCGCATCAAATACATTTAAAATAAAGGTAATTTTTATCGACAAAGTACCCCCGGCTCTCGTAAAATACCCAATCGTTATTAATCACGCGTAGCCGTTGCACTGATCGAGGGGCCGTTAATTGTTAATTAATTGTAAAAGTCGCGCTTTGTCCACATTGAATTTACATGCGTTATAATTATTTAAGGAAATTCAGTAAAATAACGTGGCGGCGGTGCTCCTCGATGAGCCTATAATTCAAATTGAATTCACCAGACAGCGTAACGAGCACGTTAATATTAGATACTGACAAATTACCTTATATGCTCTTGTATTCCATTACTGTAAATTAATTCGATAAAACTTAATCTCCCCGTAGGAGGAATGGTAATTGTTCACGATAATTATGATTTTTAAACTAAAACTTTGTATAAGCCTTTGATAATTTTAATTCGGATATTATTTAAAGAAAGAGCCAGCGCACAGCATTTAATTTAAGTAATAAATAAATGTTCCAAATACGTGGCGAGCACCGGTGCACGGTTTATTCATTAGTTACACGCGCTCGTATTGACGTTGTACTCACGCATATTGTACATACGTAGGCATCGGTAAACAGACGCGAGCATGTAATAAAAGTGCAGGAAGGACTTGGGGTCATAAATAAATATGCAAACAAATAGTGCCGTAGAAGCGATAGTAATTACGCGTGGCTCAAGTGAGTTTAGAGCCGAAGTTATGAAACTTATATTATCTAGAAGCGCCAAGCGAATTTGTCCGAGCTTCCTCGCAGTTAAAATATTTCCCGGAATAAATAGTTTAAGATCCTCAAAGAGTCATACTGGACTAAGACCACGCGCCTAACTAAGCTATAAAATCAGCGATGAACAACCACGTTGGGGGTGGGGGTCGAGATGACCGCGACCTCCTTAAGCAGAGGTAGAGCGAGAAGTCAGACAGATGAATATTCAAAGAAACAAGTAAATCGGCTACTCCAACGTAAAAAGCCATTGAAGATGGCGTTAAAGAGAAGAAATGCATTGTTTGTAAAGGCAGGGTCAGCGTGGCGGTTAACTCGGCCAGTTAGTTGGCTGGCCCTTATCGGTACGCAGTGCCAACTTCGAAGCTAAAGGGGCGACAAGTTGGAGGTAAGTTTAAAAAACGTTCGCCACCTTTGCTAAAGAGAGAGAGGGTGGGCGAGTTGCTAATAACGCCGAGGCTTGGGAGTAAGTCCGGTCGAACGAGGTCTCCCGGGTAAAAGAGTATGGGTCGCAGGCAATACGGGAGCCGGGATTTATTTAGCAGACAGGATGCGTAAGGCCCGCGTGTCACACGTACACGTACGCCCGGCCAAGTACTCGTCGATCGATAACGTCACCAATGCTTCCCTTCGTAAGTAAAGCAAGGCTGCGGGGACAGGAGGGAAGGGCGGGACAGAGAAAGGTTAATATCGATAAGAGGATCTATAATGTAATTAGGCGATCGCGGGAAAGGAGTCGCCGGGCCTTTTATTAATACAGGAGCATTCACGCACGCGGGGGGGAAATTATAGGGCCGAGGGCGGCCGTATGTATTGGGTCGCGTGGCTCTTAATGAATACAACAGAACGGCTTCGGGTAGGAAGAGAGGTAAAGAAGCGCGGCTGGGGGGGAAGGGTCACCGGGTATCGAGATCCAGGCCGATACGGTATCATCGGATTGTCGGGAGACACGGACGGGTCTCGCTTTCATTTTAAGAAGAGCGTAAGCCCGTCGTCATCTAGGAAGTCTGGCAGGGGGTGAGGGGGCGTGGGGGACGGGGTAAAGGTCGCGGTGACAAGACAATAATGAGAGAGAGAGAAGAAAAAACTAAACGAGCGGGCTCATCGGCCGTTGAAGAGCCTCGGTCCGTCAGGAGAACGAAAGGGCTCGAGCTCGATCCACAGAGAAAAAAGTACAGGTGCGACAACAACGGGCGCGGGGGGGACGGTGGAGGGGGATTGGCGTTGGGGCGCTGGGGCGCGTTGGGGCGCGTTGGGGCGCGTTGGGTTGGAGGGGGCGAGCGAGCGAGCGAGCGAGCGAGCCGAACCCGAGTGGCGTCGAGTCGATGGAGGCGAGGCGAGCCGAGCCGAGCCTCGGAGGATCTTCGGTGGGGTCGCGGTAGGGCGAGGGGGCGTCGGAGCCGTCGGAGCCGTCGGAACCGTCGTAGCGCCGTCGGAGGACGCGTGCGCGGCGGCCGTCCCTGTGCTGGGGGGAAGGGAGACGACGGCCCGCGTCCAGCCGGGTCGCGAGGCTGTCGAGTGCGCCAAGTGCCGTCGATTCGCGAGGAGGCGCCGTCGGGGCGTCCGAGGAATGCGCGGAGGTTGCCCGAGTGACCGGTCGACGAGTCCCTTACGGTACCACGATGGCAGATCGTAAGGCCAATTGCATCCGGAGTCCTATCCGTGACCTACTCAACGCTTCCGAGCGATCGATCGATACTCGACAGCCGCGAGCCGCGACAATCGACCGCTTAGAGTAACAGGTAAGCGCGTTCCTCTTTCACCTTCCTTTACCCTCCGACGCTTGACACCCCCACCCCCACCCCCTTAAATTGTCAATTTTCCCGCTCCTTTACCGTTAACTTGCAATTTTCTGCCAATACCGCAAGCCCTGCTCTCGGCGATGCTTATCCCCATCGCTTAGCTTTAGCGCTACTTATCCGTACTCGACTGTATGAAGAATAAATGAACCAGTTGCACACGACTCCGTTATACGATTTCGTTAGAAAACACGGGGGCTCGGGCGGTACACGTAATAGCTGATAAATATTAATTTATCGCTACGAACGAGTCGCGAAGTCGTGTGTGCGTCCCTTAAATTTCTTTTACATCACATCACGTGTCTTACCCATGAGCGAGCTACTATAACTTGTCAGATTATCATTATTATCATTATTATTATTATTATTATTATTATTATTATTATTTGAAGAATCCGTCGAGCAGAGAACTTTGAATGAGCTGTGAATATCAAATGAGTCTAAGTACGAGGCGGAGGTTTTATAAAAAAAAAAAAAAAATCTCAAATTGAGGAGAATACGTTCGGTGAATATTGAGACTCGAAAGGGAATACCGAAGCTGCGAAAACTTCTATTAATTGAAATAGCTCGGAGGAAAGGTGAAAAGAAACGAAATCTGTATTTCGAGAATATATGAATTTCAGAAGAGGAAGAAGGTTATTCAGGTCTGCCTGGAGCGACGCAGTTAAGCCCCGCAATAACGCTTATGACGATAATTATTCCAATTTCGCCAGGACAGGCTCAATGTCGTCTTAATTCTTAGTTTGCCTTTAATTAATTTGGCAATTAATGCCTCCTGTCCTTCAAGGACATTATTATATTAATCCTAATGAAACTCCAAGGCAGGGAATTTTCTAAGACTCTCTACTTTTCTTATTATAAGAATATCAATTTACCGTTTTAAAATAATCCGTCGATTTTTCACAAATCTCCATAAGAGTACCGATCGAGGATTTTCCAATTGTTCACCAATCGCGTCTCGATTAATGCTTCATATTTTAAATGTCACGCTTTCGTTGTCTACGTATACGTGTAGCAGACGTACAAGTATGATTTCCTGAAATTTCAATAAATAATTAAAAATATTAGATTAAACGGTATTAAACCGAATATAATTTAAACTTGTCGATCTCTAATATTTACGAAGCATTATTCTCCGAGGCGATAACCCAGTCAGTGCGCATTAACCCTTATCAAACCATTGCCCGAACTATTATTTGAATCAGAAGAGATTTTTTTTTTTATTTCTTTCTTTAAAGGATTCCGTAGAGTAGGTGGCCTGATACGGTTTTAAAGCTAAGAACTGAGAAATTTTTGTAAAGAGATATGGAATTCGAATTTGAATCCCTTTAATCACTTTGTTCCTTCGTCTACGAGTACAAGATCTTTAAAAATGCATTACCTGCTTACAAGACAACCGATTTATCAATTAGTCTTACAGTCGATCGGTTGAAGCAGAAAAAAAAATGCGCCTAAAACTTATTTATTATTATTTTTTTTTCGACCCAAGCGGACCGAACTGCTGAGCGCGTTCTTCCTCTTCTTCCAGAAGATTTCTAACCTTAACGGTTTAATAATTAACACGTCGTCGGACGCATTAAACAACATTTTCATTACGATTTTCCTTTAAGAAAAATTCGTTGAAAATGAATTTTCAACTCGA
The DNA here is from genome assembly GCA_018883505.1 of Ceratosolen fusciceps. Classification (NCBI taxonomy): domain Eukaryota; kingdom Metazoa; phylum Arthropoda; class Insecta; order Hymenoptera; family Agaonidae; genus Ceratosolen; species Ceratosolen fusciceps. The sequence goes on from RCIC01000010.1 coordinate 657,489, forward strand.
CGGAGTAACGCTATTGTTCACGCGGCGGTAATCTCTCTTACGAGTGTTAGTAGGAGAGGGGAGGGCGTACCCCATCCCACTCGTACGGAGGCCTTCAACACCCGTGTATTTAATCTAACTCAAAGAAACTCTTTCGTGCACTTGTTTTATATATATATATATATATATAAATGTACGAGCTGCCGGGAGGAAGAATTAAAAAACTATCTGTAAGGGGGGAAAAAAAAAAAGAAAATGAAATTAATCTGTTTTAGGTGTCGAAGGGGCTGCGATATTAATGTGAATTGTCCGATACGTCACTTTAGTCGCGGTTCAAATACTTTTAATTTTAAACATTCGTAGAATAAACTTTTTTCCCCTCCCCTCTCCATGTAAGTATAATTAATTTTCTATATTACAGAATTTCCCGTCATACGTTACATCCCGCGATTCATTTCTCAGTATTGCGCATATTAATTAATAATAATGGAGGCCGAGCCGTGGGATTATTTTTAATTGTAATAATAATAATTCTTTTTTTTTTTTTTATTAACCTTTCGTATAATATATCAAAAGTATTAAATACGTATCGTTATGAATTATTACACGGTGGGTGAAATTTAAAATTATCAAAGGGACGTCTCGTATCGGAATCTTCATTACAACGTTGTACCGCCTATTTCTATTCGAGGGCAATTAAAGAGATTTTTTTTTTTGTTTTGTTTTTTTTTGATTTTTTTATTTACTACTTCGGTTAAGTAATAACGGCTACGTTTCGGACATCCGTCTCACTCTGTATCTAATGGCTGAGTGCGGAGCTTGCGTAGATAACAATGACACAAGTCTTTCTTTTAGAAATTGTGGGAAATAAAGTAAAGTATAGGGCAGTGCATGCGCAATATCAGGCAAATGGAAATATCCCGGGCTTGGAGTATATCGCAAAAATGTCCGGTTATAAGGCCACATAACTACTTACGCCAAGCCCACGGCCGACGTCGAGCGTTTTATCACTTATTTTCGAATTTTTCATGTAAAACTTTTTCCCGGCAAAAGAAGGACGAATTATTTTTTACTTAAATTCACCATCATATTTACGGACATTAAAGTAATTCAAATGCTCCATTAAATTTACGTATTCGAAAAGCGTCTCTTTTCCCGTTGATATATATTTTTTTTTTTTTGCATGTAAAGACCTGGATCGGATCGTCGTCGTAGCTCGTACTTCATAGACAAATATTATCTTCTCGTATAATCCAACTACTTATAATATTCCGTATATAATATAAATATACGAGCAAGTATTCGTTTGTTTGCATGCAGTACGTGGCTCGACGCTCGTCCTATTAGCTCGCGTTCAAGTACTTTAAGAAACGGGCATGGTTTTACAAAAGGTAAATAAAAATGGAAACGTTTCGGGTAATCCTTGCCGAGTCGACTAATTGTACGTTAAGGAAAACTGTCTGCGCAGAAGTGTAGTCATTAAATATCCGTAAATCGTGAATTTAAAAGCCAATAGATTCTCATTGCAACGAATACTTATTGGACGTTGAATGTTTAAAAATTAGGGAATTGATTATTTTAATTTCTGATATATGTAAGACTAACTAACTAACTAACTAACTAACTAAGTGTAAGAATAAATCTTTCTTCTAAGATTTATTTTCTCTACGTAGAGCATTAAACGTTTAACGATGACATTTAAGAAGAAAAGGTAAATTCGAAACAATGGGTAAATGAAAGAAAATTGTAGGAAGAAAATCAATAGGAAGTGCCTTTCCATTAGCTGAGTAACATTGATTTTGACAATTTTCCACTACGTTCATTTGAATATTATTTTATTTTTATATATCGCTGCGCGTATTTGATTCTTAAAAGACTTTACTCCTCTTGAAAACACGAAAACCCGCACTTATTGTTATTCTTTTTCTTCTTCTTTTTTTTCTCTCTCTCTCTATCTTGTGCAAGGCTATATTTTCTTTAATAATCGGGCGGGAAAAGCTTAACTATAATATAAAAGGAGATAATTGAACGTTTGCGTGTTAGAATATAGAATATAGAATATAAGCGAGCATTTTTTTCGTTTTTTTTTTTTTTTTTTTTTTTACGATCCCAGAATTACTCGACTGGAATAAATTCATTTGGCACTTGACCATAATAATATCATAAATAATAGCGGTATCCATATAATTTTGTAAAAATTATAGCATTACGTATTCATGAACCTTATAAGGATTGACTTATAATATTCAAGCTCGACTTTCGTCTTTAAAATATTTATCCGAAATTTCTACGACTTCGTAGAAATTCGCGAAGTCTGCCCTTACCCACCCCACCCACCCCACTCACCCCCTCGAGCATCAATCAGATCTTCTTATATTACGATTATTAAATAATGAATAGCGATCGTTTAAAAATGATCGGACCCACGTGATATTTATCGCGTTGCACAAGGGCATCATTGGGGATCTAATTAGAAGAGCATGGAATTAAAAAAAAAAAAAGAAATTCAAACGAAATATAAGCGTCATTGAGCTCTTCGTTAAAAAACAATGCATTCAAAGAAGCTAATTTCCTGCGAACGGTATTTAAAGTCTCGCGCGGAATTAATAAAAGCTAATTTAATAATTGATCCCGGGTTTTGAAAAATAACGAGAGAGATTTTACGGCATTAGATTTTTCGTTATTAAAACGCCTTGGGGGAATGGGTTTTCGGCCGAATACGTACCTCTGCAGGGTAATAAAAGAGCAGGAGATAATGGCAATGCAAGCGCCGATGATATAAATCCCTTGAATAAGTCCTTGAAATAAAAATATGAATGGCATCGTATCGATGGTGGGGGAGGGGGGAGAGGGTCAGTGAGTTTGAATGTATTATTATTATAGCGGAGGTCCTCCTTTGAAAGTCCAGCTGTCCAACGAGTAAGGCTCGGGGAACAAGCCCGGGCGATCCGGAGCCACTCTTCAGACGAGTTTTTGATCGAGAGAAGCTCATCAAGAAGGTTTACATTGATGGGGCTGGGGCGGGGTGCAAGTGGAGGGGCTCGGGGCTTACGGCGGCTGACCCCGTGTAAGCGCGGTCACGTGCCCGCTAAGGGAGGGGCCGAGGAGGCAAGGGGTTGGAGGGGAAAACGAGCGAAAGGAAAAGGAAAAGGAAAAGAAAAAGAGCGGGAATTCCTGGCCCGTGGCCGATGGCCAAGTTCCATCGGTGCACGAGCCGCCGCGCCCCAACATCTACCGTATGCGCTCGACGGTGTTGGAGGGTGGGAGGGGCGGGAGCGTGGGAGGTAGGCATCCCACAGCTGAAAAATGAGACTGTCGCTGTGTGCACGAGGCGAGAAATGAATGTCGCGCTTCCACCCGTTTATTCTCTCCTCCCCCGCCTTTTTTTTTTACTCACTACGTCGCTTTTAATGAGGTTCCGTGTAAGCGAGAGACCGGGGCGCTCCGATGGAAGCGGGAGCCCCTATGTGATTGATCGAGCGCCCGTGCTATCCAGCAGCATTGTTTATCCAATCGTCGTTATTAACTGCAATTACGTAGGGGTGGGGGGGGGGCATTTTACAGTGGCCGGGATTTATTGCAAAATACAAAGGAGCAGCGGCGCTGCCGACCGAAGTCCAATTGTCCGTGACTCGTGGATTGGATGCGCGCGAACCTCCGTGCCCAACGTGCATGGGCTCGTTCGTAATACCGCTGAGCGATTGCCATGGGTCGCGGTCATTACTTTGATGCTCGATGTTGTGAAGGCGTGACGGGTTGCCACTTTAATGGAAGGCTCCGTTCCTTAACGCAACGTGGCCACTCAAATTATTCATTAGAACTGATTAGAAAAGGTCGGAACGGTCGGATTAGTCGGGTCATGAGACGTTGGCGTTTGCCGTGACCGTGGTCGGTAACCGATGCTTGGTCCCGTAAAAGAGACGCAGATCACTGCAAAATAAAGTGAGAAAAACGTAAAAAGGATGTAAAAAAAAAAAAAAGTGTACATACCGTAACGAATCCATTGGAAATAATTAATTTTGTAATCCGTGCCCGATGGGATTTGCACGAACGCAGATCTACTGCGCGCGTAAATACAGACAGAAGAGGAAGATCGCGGGTGATTAAAATAAAGCATTTGACGAACGAGTCGTTATGAGAGCACGCAGCCTCCCCTGTAAATGGGGGGCTGCATTAGAATACGGACGCGGGGGAGTATTGTCGAAGGGAATGAGCGGGGCAACGGAACTGTACGGAGAGGAGCGATCACTTGTTGCTTTGATCGCAATAATTATTTAGGATTCGTTTACGTATTGAAATTTTCAATCCTTCGTTATGTACTCGTTATGTTCTTAGTTGGATGCTGCGTACCTGATGTACACACATGCACATTCTTTATGTATACGCGTAGCCACTGATCGATCGGGACTCGAATGCATTGTACAAAGTACGTCTATACCACGCGCTCGTTCGATTACCCATTACCAATAGAGACTTTTTCTATGATTTATATCTTCTGGCCCCGTTTGATTCATATTGTACTCCACGCTCCCTCGGGCATAAATATTTTATCCCGCGATATTAATTATTAAAATTACTTAATAACCTGATTCTAATCTGTTTTTTTTTTTTTTTACATTTTATTATCCTTAAAAGCAGCAGGGGAGCGTCTAATGAAAATTATAGAATTTTTCATCCTCACCGTGACTATGAACCGTGATCTTGAATAAATCCGGATTACAGATTTTGGTTGAATTTCCATTCCTTCCTTCCTTCCTTCCTTCTTTCTTTCTTTCGTTCATTCATTCATTCATTCATTCATTTATCGTCTAACATTTTAACCGAGAATATTAACGTTTATCAAGACTTGTAGTAAAATTAGACTCGGCTTCGCTCTGTAGGGATATTGATAAAAATTGTACGGGACTTTAGAGGGGAATAAGAGGCCGGAGGCTACACTTGCAGTCGAGTGAGTTCCTAACGACGTTTGAATAAATTAGAACGAAAAGAAATTATTTGTAAAATCACTTTCAACGCACCCGGCCGAGCTTACTTATAATATTAAAGCAATACGGGGCTGTTTAATAACAAAATAAAATGTAAAATAAATTACGCGCTGAATGAAAACGAAACGCTTCTTTGTCAATTGTAAATTAATTGTGCTTGAGAATTGCTTCGTTTCGACGCTCGACCTTGGCTACGCGATACATACACGTAAGCTCGGGCAGTTTCAAGGTATCGAAGCGGTTTCAAGTTTTCTGAATACAAAATGGCTAAAAGGATTGATGGTCGGCCACGGGAAGCCATGGGGGGGGGGCGGATATAAAATCATCCGGCTAGAATATTCCGGGGCTTTCCATAGTAATTTCCCGATACCCTGAGAGGACTTTTTTATAAATAAAGGAGTCTAAGATCCGATGACATCCGCGGTTTTACCCTCGAGTGCATATTTTTGCTCCCGTGGTACCACGAGTCCACCGGGGATATCTTTTACGCATCATGGGTAATGGTAATCGATACGTAAGGCTTTGGTGTGTTTTTTTTGTTTTTGTTTTTTTTCTCATACAACTCTTGATTATTGGATATTTTACTGTTTTGTTAAATAGAAGAAAGAGGAAAGGGATATTAACGGGAATTTAACGAAGACGTTGAAATTGCAAATGAATATTTATACGATCCCGCATGCGAGCGTGATACTCTTACATTGATCTCAAAAGCCGTATATTGGATTTAGCGCCCCGTTAAATGCTGTATACGTCTACTATACTGCGAACGTCTTCCTCTCGACCGCGTGGAAATTATCGAGCCGGAATAATTTCGCGTATAGACTTTGTTACGACGAGACCCGCGGCGCGGATTCACAAGGAAGAGGACCGTCTTGTATAATAATAATCGCAGCGTCGAACTGACGAGGGGAAGAGGGGACGGGAAGACGAACGTTACGAGAAAGTCGGCAGTCGTCGTGAAGGTAATACATCGGACTTTCCTCGATTTCGTACAATGAAAAGCGAATGAAGGTCGCCCGGCACAATCGAATCGCTGCTCTGCCCGCGAAATAAATACGCGAACACGTATTTCAATTGTCGCGATGTTGTAACTTATTAAATAAGCATTACGGTCGGTAATAATAATGGTAATTGTAAAGAGATAGCTAAAGCCCTGCAGCGGTAACGCGATATCTTTGCATTCTCTTTTGTATTTTATGCGGCCGAGCGGGCGGCATTCGTCCCCCCCCCCCACCCGCGACCAATTACAACCAATATCACAAGAGAACGCTGTACAAACGTAAAAGCTTCTCTTTTTTGTTGTTTTTTTTTTGTTTTTTTTTGTTTTTGTTTATCCCGCCCCTTTAATGTACGAATGGACTCGGAGAAAGGGTCAAGATCCGGTCCGGTCGGATACAATATTGTAAACTCGGGCTAGCTTCGACTTCCGATTCCTAATAAAAGTGCCAAAAAAAAAAGCATCGAATGCCCTGCTCGGAAAAAGTACCGAGCGTCGTTCAAAATGAACGGAGAGAGAGAGAGAGAGAGAGAGAGAGAGAGAATTGATCAGTCACTTATTCCACTGTCTTTTCCCCGGGCTTTTCAATTTAATCTCCATTCTGCTCGACAAGGGTCTTTTTTACTCGAGTTATCTGACCCAACCCCAATAACCCCAATAACCCCAATAATCCCAATAACTCCCCCGCCCCCGCTCAGTCGAACGGCGGCCTCCATCAGTCTTCGTCCTTAGCACTGACCGAGGCGCTGACGTTCTCTGGCGGCATTGGCAGTGGATCAACGTGTCACGCAGTCAAACAAAAACACAGTCCTCGACACTCGTAAACACCGACGCGACTCTTCCTGTTTCCTCATCCGACTCATCCCTCTTATCCGAATGCCCTCCCGTACGAGCGTCCAAGCACCGAATCCCCTCGCGATAAAATTATCGCAATTAATTATCATTACCATTGCCAAGGGGAGGGACTCTTTACGATTCACCTTTTGCTTCGAGCCCCAATAACCCGGAGCTCCTCCTGATCCTAACGTCGCCGTCGGATTCACGCGTTAGATTTACATTTACAAGTTACTCGGTTCTTAGCGTAACCAAGGTAACCTCGTTGGCCATTTCCAGAACGATTTTTTTTTTTATTGATTAATAAATCACTCGAGAACAACTAAATACTTCTTCTTCTTCTTCTTCTTCTTCTTCTTTTTTTTTCTTTTCTTTTAACGGGATTACGGTCCAGTGAACGAATCGTGATGGATCGATTAAACTTTACAGGCGTCGTTGCCCGTAATTGCGTTGACTCCGCGGACCGCGGAATCTACGGGAAAAAAATCCCGTGAATTCCCGTTGCGGATCGTCGATTCGCGCTCCCCCGAGTCCTTTGTATCGAGCTGAAATATCTCGGAAGGACAAAGGAGCCGAAAGCGCAGCGCTCGTCTATACGGCAAATGTACCCGCGAGATTTTATTCCGACAATCGAGGGAATACTGGCCAAGAGATCACCTACCTAGCCGTACGGGCCGTACACAAGGATTCGAGGAAGCGTGAACAAATCGCGTAACGCGCGTTACAACGGGAGCGATCCAGCTTCCATTGACCCTTGCCGGTCCAGCATAAGTAACACATACCCGAAGTAGCAGAATTTTCATGCTTTACGTACCCTACTTTCAAATCCTCGTCGATCCGAAATTCTATTTAACGCTCGGTGACGGAGAATCATGATCGCGAAATTAATCAAATCATAAATTTAACGGTAATAGCGAGCCCTACTTCGGCTCGATGTCCATCCTCTCTCTCTCTCTCTCTCTCTCTCCCCGTCCCATTTGTTTGATCAGTTAGCTTTTAAAAGGCACCGGGACTCGTAAATTGATCGATCGATCGTACAATTGACATTAAATATCTCTACGTAGCCCAGTCTTATTTGTTTTGTATTACATGGTCCGTAAAATAATAGTAAAAGAATAGATGCCGATGCAAGCAATTAATAGATTATTTCGTAAAAATCCCGGCTCTGGCTCTTGTCATCTCTCTCCATTGATTTTCATACATCGAATACCCCGTATCGCGTACTCGTCTCCCCCATTACTTTCCCGCGTAAAAAAAAGCAAAAGAAAGAAACGAAACAAAGACTAGACGTACCTCCTTGCGCATTATATTTCTATCGAGCGGCGACGTATGAAATTATTGAAATGTAAAATTCCCCTTTGATTCGTATATGCAACGACAGTCAATTTAATTTAATTCGAGCGTTACGAATCCTGGCGCTCTTCGACGTAACGATTGCAACTTTATTCGTAATAGAGATCGGGGGAAATTCATCCACGACTAATATTCGAAAATATTTCGAGCGCGCTGGATTAACACGGTATTTTAGATTTTCAAACGAATGGGAAACAATACTGCAACGGCCTGCGTTAAACTTACGCTCCCGACATCATTCCTTCGCTATTTCACGTTTCCTTTTTAATCAAATTATTATATACTTCAAATACGTGGAAGTGGCTCGAATAATAAAATACAACGCGCGAATAACATCCAAATAAGAGTATTATAATTTAAACTGGAACTTCACTGTTATATATATATGAATGTGCGAGCTAGTGCGCGCGCAGGTGTGTACGTAGAAAAGGGAAGAAAAATTCTTGCTCCCTTGATAAACGCTATTTTTCAGTTATCGGAACGTTCCTTTAAAATATAGTTTTGCAAAAAAATAAAAAAAAAAAAAAAACATTTACCCTCTAAATTCTTAGTTTTTACTGTGTCGGTGAAATCAATTAGAACCTAAACTGCATTTTTCTAAAGGTAGTGCTTTTCATTATTGTTCCCCGTAATAATACAGAGTATTGGCTTTCGTATGAAATTTCGTTAAGTCGGAAATTTTAATGTAAAACTCACTCCTCTTCAATGTATTCCCCGTCAATTCGTCAACTTTACTTATTAATACGGAAACTTATTCCCTCCCTCCCCCCCCCCGCGCGTTCCCTTACGTCTGCATCGTGTTCTTCACGTGTAACAAAACTGTGTGTTGTTCGTTACACGGTAATAAGAAAAGTTATTTCTAAACTTATAAAACTGTGTAAATTCCAAAAGTTTTGTAATTCCTTTGAAATATTTTGTTTGTTTCCCCTAAATCTTTCCCTCCCTCCCCCCACCCCTACATTTATACAAAAATATTCATTGGCTCGTGTGTACGTTATTACGTTATTGTAAATAATAAACGGGATATTCCACCGGGCGATCGACTTGGCGTAACAGTTAATTATTATTAATACGTTATTAAACAACTTCGGATGGCGATGAAATTTAAATCCATAAAATGCCGAGGACGATGATTTTCGTTGTTATTTTTAGAATGAAAAATAAAGCTCCGCCCGTCGTCGAGAATATGTAAAAAAATTTATTATTACCGTACACGTCATTTATCGACCCCTCTGCAGCTTCCGCGCATTTTTTATCTTCAACTCCTCCGAAAGTAGGATAATTAAAATTTTTCATATCCCTGTCGGTAATATTACTTTCTTCTTCTTCTTCTTCTATTTTTTTCTTCCTTCCTTTCTTTCTTTCTTTCTTTCTTTTACATAATGACGTGGCTCCCCGTTTATTTCGAAACTTATGAATTTCTTCATAATGTTGCAACAAGGGGGTGAAAAGTTAATTTCCAGTTCGTTAATCGGTCATTTGTCCTCTCTCACTCACTTACCTATTAATATCCCATTGCTTAATTAATTACTGCTATGACGACTTGATAAAAAAAAAAAAAAAATGTAAAATAACGAATGCATAGAAGAAGTGTCCGAACGATCATCGATTTTGTATTTTGAAAAAAATACTTCGTCCCGTAAATTTCAGTGAAGACCTTCGTTTGTACGCGAGGTAATTCCGTAAATATTAATAGGTAATTAATAGCTTTGTTCAGATTGTCCGTTCATCGCGTAAGAAATAAAAAATTTATCGTTGTTTATGCGCTTATTCGTTTAAAGAATCCTTTGTTTGGTACGACGGGCTTATTTGCACTCGGAGCGGAATCGTTAAAACCAATGAAACCACGTAATAATGCCCCCGGGCCACGAGATATATAAAGTAATTTTAATAAATATTCCCATTAGGATAGAACGGGATCGACGAAGATCGTTTTATTTATAGAATCAGTAGCGCGTTAATACTTATGTGAATCGGGATTTACAAATAGGACGACTTATTTATGGTAAGCCCGGACTTCCTTCTCGAGCCGTACATTTATATTTTAACCCAGCTATTGAAGTGGGGGAGGGGTGGGGGATCGAGAGAGGGATCGACAAAGGGATCTCGAAGGAGATGAGAGCAATTAGATCAGCGATTCGTCTACTGAATATCAAGAGTTCCGATCTTTTCCTGTCTCCTGTCATATTTTCCTCTTCTTCTTCCCTCTTCTTCTTCTTCTTCTTCTTCTTATTCTCTCCATTTATTTTATCACCCCCGTGTTATTTCTTTTTATTAGCCTCCGAGCGGTTACGCCTCCTTAAAAGAAAACTAGATAAATTTATATACATAAAGCTGCCATTACTGGAAAGATAAATTTTAACTCTCATCGTCCGATGTCACGTCGATGTTTCACACGCAATTTATATACTCGTATACTTATACTATACATAGACATACAATACTAGCCTTTGTTTTTCTTTGCTAAACATACGATAAGCACTGGAAATCTACTTTCATTCCTTCTCTCTCTCTCTCTCTCTCTCTCTGTCCCTAACTCTTTGTACTTTCTCTGGATATCGGTTATTTACTACGTTTTACGAATACGAAGGTATTCATTACGATTACTTATAACAATACCCACGGATGTTTTATAAATCTAAATTATCTCAAGAATTTGAATATTCAGTTTAAATTTTGAAATTTACTGAATTACTGCATTCTGCGGCTAAATATTCGCACTTTAATATTGATAAAATTTCGTACTATTAATTAATTATTTCAGTTAACTATTGCATACATTTTATAAATATTTTTGTCTTATTCGTTAAGGAAACTTTTAATACAGATATAATAAAAAAAGCTGGTAAAACTTACCGAAAAGTGCGTATTGTATGGTAAGTGAGAAACGTATTTAAATATTATAATAAATATTATGCCTTTTTCAAATATAATTTTTTTATATATGGATATATGGTATAAGTAACAAATTTTTAAAGTCAGGTTTTAAAGAAAATCATGTGTACGTGAGACTAATTGAATAGTATCGACTATAGAGTATACTTTATTTATATGTAAAAGTCGTGTTGAGTTGAGCTCGATGACGGTATAGGATGTTTCAAAGCTCGTTTTCAAAAGTACAATTAAATGTCATTGCAATCGAATGGAAGTAAAGAGCCAACGCTGACAAAGAGACTATTTCCGCGGTAGACAAATTTTTTAGGAAAAAAAAAACGTAGGATCACCGATGAGATTTATTCACGTCAACAATATAACTACAATTTGTCTTTTTAATGTAATAATCGTAAGAATTCATTGATTGCCGCAATGGACTTTACCAAGTTATTAACGAATTTTATTGAGAAAAAAAAACGAACGAACGAACAAACGAACGAACAAACGACAAATATTTATTAAAGTAAAGTAGTCGGGTACGGATGGAAGTATTCCGCTCTGGGTAGGCTATAATGATAAAAAAACTTTTATGGAATATCCAAGGAGCTTTAGTTATATTGTGGCGGTTAAATGTGTAGCGAGGTAATTTCGAGCGGCCTAAATACGTCAAAGAGCTCGTTAAATTACACGGTGATGCGATAGCGATAATATTCGCGCGTTTCGTACCATAATTTTCATCTAATAATTTTCTTGCGTCGGCGATGAGCTCTGCGACAATTTATGATTATAATTATCTTATTATAATGAATTGATTGTCGGTCAGGATAAGGACCGATGCCGAATACATTGAGCAATACGTTGAGTACGTAATGTCGGACGCGGCGACACTCCCGTCTAAATATTAACGTTCTCGTTTGCATGAATGCTCGACAACAACGTATGCTCCCTTACGTACTTCAATACTGCCCGACATAATGCGGATTACGTTACCTACGAGGTGTAATAAACAAAAACGGGGGGTATAAATTCTCTTATACTTTTTTTTTTATCGTTATATCGTTATCGTTATCGTTATCGTAACCACGAGTGCAAAGAACATAGGTGACATTTTACTTGGCCGGGAATCCAAGCGGAGCCGGACTTCCCGCTTTTCCATTGGATGCCTTATCAACTCACCTGTCCAGGTTCATACGGTCGGTTTTTTTTTTTTTTTTCTTCTTCTTCCTCCGACTGTCCAGATAATCCTGCCACGAAATCAGATACCCCCGTGCACGTGTCACGTACCGCGTATCCTGCTCTGCGTACACGGCTTCGTTATTTCATACGCGACCCATGTTTTAATATTTGCGCCATTTTCGCGTAAAATTCGTTGGAATTTAACCGTATTACGGTAACGTAATTCCTCTCCATCCTTAAATTATTAACGACTTCACGTAAGGATTTAATGTAATAGTATAAAACATTGTAAAAAAAATTACAATTTCCACGGCTATTGGAAGTATTTTATTTATTTCGTATTCCTTAATAATATCCCTCGGTTTTGCTCTGCCCCTCACATTTCCCCTAGATCGAGGACTTTTCTTCTTTTTTTTCTTTTTTTTTTCCTTCTACCTCTGATTTTCACCCAATATATAATATATATATCTATAATTCTCTCTCTCGCTCTCTCTCTCTCTCTCTCGCTCGTTTAACTTAATTGCATCAACGCCACTCGGAATCCCAATGTATGAGCGATAAAAATGTTGCCCTCGCTGAATTTTTCTACAAATACTACATAAAATGACGCTGGATCGAATAATGTCAGGTGGGTGGGGCGGGGGTGGAAGTACGTGTCAACAATAATCCGATGGAGATCGGGAAATAATGCGGAGGCGTGAAGGGAAGGCGTGCTGCGCGAGGGAAGACCGATTCCGTGCAATTTCAACACCTAATAGTCTGGCCGCCTGACACGGACTCATCCGTCTACGTATACACGTACGTCTACATCTACATGTCAGAATCGACGCTCCCCGTCTACGACTCAGTGCGCTTTTCTACCACAGAAGCGCAGAAAAAAAAACCATTCTCTCCCCCCCCCCACCTGCCTCTTTATGCCTTCGATTATAATTGATAATTATTTTGTTATTAATAATAATAAATTGCCAATGCACGTTGATGGAGCACTTTTACCTAAACATTAACGGACACACGCTACCAGACATACGAGACGATCGACCGAAATATAATTCGCAAAGCTTTTAATTCCGTAGTAACCGATTGATTAACAATTCCGTTTAAAGTTACCCAGGCTGGTATGAATTTTTCATTAAAGGATTATAATATATAACGCGACAATATCGGCTAAGATCTCAGAGAGAGAGAGAGAGAGAAAGAGAAAAAAAGCCCCCGATAACCTTCGTTCGAGCTTACGACAATATTCTGTATGCACTTGTTAGTTGTGGTGGCCTTGGAAGAAGAAAGACAGTCACGGGATTATGCGTAACAAAGAGCAGCCGCGATTGACTTAGACTCAATTACATAATAAAGTCATTATTATTGTGAAAAGGCCTCCGCTCGCATCGCCGCCTCGCACACGGAAATCACGTAGATATTCGTATGTCGATGTATTTTCGGTAGAATCGAGGCGCATACACAGTATTGACAGGCAGCTTATGCGCGTCGGTGTGCTCGTGCCATCCAGTGGGAAGAACATACGCTGAAGGACAGTTAGGGCGTGCCCAATGGGGGGTAGGATCCTCTGGCCCAGAGGGAATAGCAGTACTCACCACTGCTGGGCTACAAGGAAGCTTAGGGCACTTGTCATTGCGCCTCGCTGAAACTCGATAGGTGATTATACGTCATTTATCGACGTAAAATCGCAGGCCAACGCTAAGGATCGTCCTTGTCCAATTACCCTTACCGCATTAACGCCTTCTCTCGTCCCAATTGCTCGTAAAAACAATACATATTTATATCGATCGATAGATCTATCGCTTAAAGAATCCGACGCCTAAGTGATTCGATAAGATTTATTTCTCTAACCCGTATTACTCCGTACAACATTAATATTAATAATCATAATAGCAACAACAACAACAACGGCAACAACAATGATTAACAATAACAACAACGATACGCTGATATAATGTGTTTCGTTCCCATCATTTTACGGAGCGACGTCGTATTTTTAATCCGACGAGCAGTCTGCTGCCTATCGATTTCCAATAAATTATTTAAAATAATACTTTCCACTAGTGATGCCGGTAATGTGCAATAAAAGTCGCGAGTAATAATTTAATTCCCGTTAAATTATTTCGTAAATGTGAAACAAAGAGTATCGCATTCACCTAATAAAATAATTATAGAATAATTCGATTAACCGTGTACGTACGCGTGTATATATTCATACGTGCGTATATGTATATACAGGCGGGGTGGGAGGGAAAAAGGTACGAGCCTCCGAGTCAATAAAAAAAAGAAAAAAAAGAAAAAAAAAAAAAAGGTGAAATGACTTGAGAATCGCTGCTTAAATCGAGAGTCCCGAGTCAAATATTAACGCAGTTGACCGAAGAATAGATTAAGGTGCCGGTAAAAACGGGCGATAAGCCGTTTTCGGGACGAGAAAATGTTGTAGCTCTGCCAACAAGGTGTACGTAATTTATAATGCTCGAGATCGGCCGTCATCGAGCTTAAGGCTGATTCGAAAATTGAATCCCATGGGCTACGTTCGCGATGGATTGATTCCCTACGGGATAATCCTTTAATCAATAAAATTAGATGAATCCGACGAAGCGTATTCGGTAGACCTTATATACATATATATATATGTGGGTGGGTGGGTGCCAGTGTATATAGACTCGCAGGAGACGGGGCTGTTTTTAAATCCAAGTGGTATAAAACGTCCGATAGAGTGACGATCGGACCGTATATTTATCTTTGACTCGTGGATAAAGCTCCCCCGATAAATAATATCTGCGTAATGCAGATGGTGATCCGGTCAACCTCCTTGGGGTCGCCCGGATCGTGTAGCTTCCATATACTCCGTCGTAATTAGTCGAGCTCGTTGATGTGATACGAGTCGCGTTGACGAAAACAAAAACAAAAAAGGAAGGAAGGAAGGAAGGAAGGAAGGCCGGACAAGAAAGATCTTGGCTAGTGAATTTGTCACTGACCGATGAATTCCTAAAAGTATGAAAAAGTACGTTAACGACGGGCTGGTCCCCGCGAGTCAATGGCGTGCTCTGAAAAACGGGCAGGATGTTTTTCCAACTAATTTGGCGTGGGTCGATCGCGGGGAAATTCTTTGACGGATAGACCGGGAGGGCCGAAGCCGATGGAACTCCTGTCCGTGGTCAGGACAACAAACATTTGATCAACTTGTAAACGAGGAGGCAAATATCGCTGGAACGGCCTCTGCAGACGACGATGCACGACGATGCCGGACTCTACTCTACTCTACTCTACTCTACACCACTATAGCGACGACCATAGCGACTATGGCGACTCCGATAACCCCGATAGGTACGATTTAACATCCGCCATCCGCTACTGCGAACATGATGTTTAACTTTAATTCCCAGTCGCAAGTACTCCAGTCGGAGCTGTCAAAGATTCATAAACCATTAGATTCGTAAGATTCCCTCGAGGGAAATTCGAGCCAAAGCTGTAAGAAAAAAAAAAAAAAAAAAATAAAAATCTAGATCATTTAATTACTTCGGGCTTTGAACGTTTAATTCAAAATCATTATGTCACAGAGTATTGCAATAACCCAACTGTTTGTTTGTTTATATAATAATTATAACAACAACAACAACAATAATAATGATAATGATAATCATAACAATAAGGCTGATGATTAAATGATAAAAATTTGAATTATTAAATGGAGATTTGAGTTTGAAAAACGTGATTGGCCGGGCTGAGCGAAGAATTGGAAACTTCTTACTTTTAAGAATTACTGTAACTACTTCGTGAGCTTCGGTATAACAAATGGGATGCGGGTACTGAAAAAGTATCGGTAAATTATGAGGACGAATCATGCGGAATAGGTAAGTCAATTGAAAGATCCGAAAAGCGATCTACAAACGTTTATCCGATCGTTTTATTCCCACGAGAAATTTAATATGTAATCGCTGTTGAACTGTTGATGATATTCTCCACAAGGACTTTATCTCTCTCTCTCTCTCTCTCTCTCTACTAATAATAATAATTGTCATCAAAGACCGTACGAATTACGCGATTGTTTATAAATAATCGTTGATAAAGTATATTGGAGGCAGATGCTGAGAATAACAAGTATTCGGATTGCATTTATAATTCTTCGATTTCTCGAGCTTTACAGAGCTTTACAAACTTCTTTGACTGCCGAGCTGATAATATTCAACGGATTTCGGTCTTATCTAAGGCAGTGGGGATCGCTTTAGAAAATATTATAATATTATGGCTATTAAAAGTAAATACTTAAGATATTATCGTGAGGATAAAGCTTCGGAAACTTAGTTTAGCAATTTCAACGACATTTTTTTTTCTCTTAATATATAATAACATCATTATCATATATCATTATACATATATGTGTGTGTGTGTGTGTGAATGAAATAAAAAGCCTCTTTGGTCTTTGTAAGCTGTGTTATCGATATAAATACAGCGATTAACGAGGATGGCAGATCAAAATTGAAAATTTTCATAATAAATCCTTCGAATTCAATTAAAAGTTTGGAAAACTTATTGGATTTACCGTATAGTCGTGTTTTTTTTTCACGTCATAATGCGCGCGTCAATTGCAGTAAGTACTGCAATATGTAACGAATTACACGTAGTACGCAATGCGTATTAAATAATGATCATTGACTACAATAAGACTACGGACACGAATTCCATGGAATTAAACGGAGCCCAAAAGAGGTACTTACACGTTCCCGTTGGAATTTAATGTGTCCGAGGGAGCCTCGCTCGTATTTATTTACAACTACTGTACATTTAAAAACATTCCGTATTTCCGTATTGATATTTTTCAGGAAAGACGAGTAGGGGAAATGCATTTTGACGTTACAAATTTTACATTCTAATTACTCGGTATGCTTGTAGTATGGGTCATGTTTTCTTTAAATATTCCATTAAGTTGGCTTATTTATTTATTTATTTATTTATTTATTTAATATAAGAATGCAACGGTCTCGGTGGAGGAATATTCGCTGCAATGTAAATGCATTTTGGAAAAACGACCAAATTATTAAATAATTCGACTCGACCGTTCTCCTCGTATCTCCTGAGTCTGAATTTACGTAAACGCACGCACGCACGCAAGCCGTAAATATATATATATATAGAAGAGCTCGTTGCAGTAAAGACGCAACGAGCACTCTTTCTTGTATTATAAAGCGCAGAACCGAATCCGATGAAATACTTCCTCGTTACTTTTAATAACATTCCTCCGATTCTCTGTAAAAAAAAAACGGCTTTACGTATTTTTTATAAATATTTTCGTGTATCGCGTACCGATACATTCGTCGGAAAGTTTATCGTAGCCGCTTCACCTCGCCCCTGGGCTTTTAAAACCATCCCACGCCCCCGTCAATGTACGTTGCTCACAGGCTGCATGCCGGAGCAGTCGTTGTTATTTTTATTTTTTTATTTTTTATTTCTTAGCCCTTCATTAGCCTGCGGCGGAGCTGCAGCGTTTCGGCAAACTTTACCGAGTTGGTCCGTTCGCAGGGAATTCACGTTCCCTGGAGAATACGGGACTGGCTTTCCATGTGCTTTCCATTCTTCTTCTTCTTCTTCTTCTTCTTCTTATTCTTGTCCTCCCCCCCCTCTGCTCATGCTTTTTGACATTTCTTTACGAAACATATCTTACGAAACCGCAGGCATAATAATAATTAGCTTCTGTACTTGGATTGTCCCATTCGATCAGTAGATACTGAGCCTCTACATTATCCGAGCAAGAAGTCACTATACAATGTAAGATTTTCGCCTTTAACGAACTCTTGGCCACGAGATCAGCTTGATATAATTACAATTATCCTCATGATGTGATTAGTAAACAATGACGTTTATTATCCATCGATTATATCGGTCCGATGAAAGGATCTCGTAGCTGATTAGTTGAGATGATTGGTTGAGGATAATTTTAATTAAGCCAAGGACCGCAGTCGTAAAAATAAGCGAGACCCATATACCCCATATTACCCCATATACCCCATGTACGTATGTCAGGTAATGCCCGCCACTCCGTAAAATGAATTCTCGAGAGAATTTCCGTTACCAGCAGCGACATTATTATCATTAATACAAAAGACCCCGTAATAAAAACCATAACGACGATTCCCCGAATCTTCTTACCTTTTTTTTTTAACACTTTCAATTTCTATTCTCTTATTTCCTTCTCGAGATTCCACGGCTCTTCTTTTAGCTTAGCCATCGATCGGGTGTAACTCAAACTAATGAATTCTTTGTTTCACGAGAATAGTACGCGCTTTGCCGTACCCCTTAATTCATGTCCACGTAAAGCACTGATTTTCTCACGAATTCTACTATTTCTTGCCCAATGCTTTTTTATCGTATCCCGATATCTTGTAGCGACAACGTAATAATAAAGTAAATATACATTCCTTGTAATTATTTTAAATTTAAAAATAACATTATTTATATCTTTGTTTGTTTATTTATTTATTTACTTATTTATTTATTTAGTTATGTTATTTAACAATGACGTAAAAGAGAAATTTATTTCCTTGCGTACGCGATTCTCCGAGCAAACATAATAAACCGAAAATTCTGCATATACGTTTGTATGCCGTGCGCGTACGTGTTTGTGCGGGTGAATAATTAAAACAAACTTGACCCGTCTTGATTATAAAAATTCGAACACACGCGAAGTTTTGTTTGTAAAATTCAACTAAATTAGTGCCAAAAACCAAAACATTAACTTTATGAAGTATCCGTAAGTGCTCGTGTGCACGTGTGTGTGTGTGTGTGACCGGAATGTGAGCGGAAGAGGGAGGGAGGGAACGTAGGAGTATGTTTAAATTAAAAGAATGTTTCCATTCCCTTTCAATGTGCCTGCAAGGTACCGGAGTTCCCATATTTGCTGTAGCTTAATTGAGTTTAACGGAATCTCTTTCCCCCCCCCCTCCGGAGATCATCCAGCCCATGGTAATATAATTTTTTTCTCGCGTCCACACTCTGTCCCCGATTGCCTTTACTTTTTACACCCTCTCGTCGCCCAATTGTTTTTACTCTTATTTACTCCGACTCAATTTACCAGCTAAAGTACGAACGCGTAGGTACGATCGTTATTTAAAGTTTTGTCAGTTATAGGATTACTAAGAGTCATTTCCCGGCTGAATTTTCCATACTATACGTTTCCTTCCTTCCTTTCTTCATCTTCTGCTTCTTCTTCTTTTGCTTCTGCTTTTCTCTTTTTTTTTTTTATCGGCAACAATAGCGCAGATTGCCGAGGGATAAATTACTTAACGCGCGCGAGTAACAAAGCCGTGTGATTTTTGTGATTTTTTTACCGCTGTCGCAATATTAATATACGTTTAGCTCGGCAATTAAAGGTAAAGGATCGTATTACCCAGCCACTCAATTGTCCCCGACTTTTTATAATCGACGCTACCCCGTGTATTTGTTTATTGAGTTTATACAGTCTACCTGACAATGAAAATAAATCCAAAGCTTAGTGTACCATTCGCCCCCCTTTTCTCTCTCTCTCTCTCTCTCTCTCTCTCTCTCTCCTCCGCGAGAAAAGAATCAATCCGATTAATAAAATTAACGCTCCCAGAGTCAGTAGGTAATTATCGCGTGGAATTTTATAAAATCTATTCGTAAACGCAATGAATTTTCATGTGTAAATTGTATTGCCGCGTCGAGTCCTTAGACAGATTTGGTTTTTCCCAACTGCATTACTACTAGTATTGATAAACGTATAGAATTACAACTACGTGCATGCCAACCACGTGCATTTAAGGGCGACTTATTCTTAAGTTAATCCGTATATGATTGAGTTTGGAACTTCGTAATAGAAAAGCTCGCGGTGAAAGGCCGAGCTTCTTCTCTCTCTCTCTCTCTCTCTCTGCTAAAATTTCACTTTTACAACTTGAGAGCTTCCTTACCCATCGACAAATGTAATTCCCTTCAAGATCTTAAGACAAAATCCGAGATTATACTAAGCCGAAAGACGCTCCCCGTTCGACAAAAAAAAAATAAAAAAAAAAATATATCGCTATTCAGGGTATAAACCAAGCGAAGCCGTAGAACTGGTTTAGAAAAATGTCCCAGTCATCTGGAAAATCTATATAAATAAAGAAAGAAAGCTTTGCTGTCATCGTGATGATCCGAGAGAGAGAGAGAGAGAGAGAGAGAGCAGGAGGGGAAAGACGTGTGATAATGTCATCACGTCGTAGTCCGATAATCTTTGTCCTCGAAGAGCTGTGAGCAGCTCAACTCGTTAAGAGTCCGCTCGAGGACACGACGAACAGGAAAACGGATGCTGGGAACACGAGGAAGAGGAGAGGATCGAGGCTTTGACTTTGGCTCTCGGTGCTTACCGCAACCAACCGAAAATTAGTGCGAACCTTCCCTTGACAGCCTTCAGCCTTCAGCCTTCAGCCTTCCGCCTCGATCCTCTCCTCTTCCTCACCCCCAGCCACCAACCTCCCACGGACCCCTTACACGTAACCTTTGCGTAATGAGCGGCCCTTTCAGACACTGCGCCCATCCTACGCGGATCCTCCACTTTTCCAAGTTTACGAATCCCTCCAATTCCCCTTCCACTGAACCCGTCCCCCACGTTCTGGCGCTTGAAATAATACTCGGAAAGTTGGGGGCACTTGAAAACCGGCTTCCACCGGCTTCTCCCCGGCAATTTATAACTAATAACGAATCGAATAGAATTTATCACGATATGGGCCGCCCTCGTGAGAGGAGGTTATTGGGGTTATTGGGCGGGGTGATGGGGGGATGAAGCTACAGCTACAATTTACTTAAACCATCAATCTCAAGCCTATATATCCTTAGAATCGAAGAAAGAAAGCCATTATTCGGATACGGTAAGTAGTGGTGACGTTAGTGGCCCTCCACCGACTCCTGCGTTTCCTCCGTGTTTAGAGCGTGCGCGCCACCCCCTCTACCCCCACCCACCCCGCATCCCTAATGACTTTCGTATTACAGTGAGTGACGCACTTTGTTACAGCGTTAAGAAACTTATTGAAGCAATCGTAATATCGAAGGGGGTTATTGGGGTTATTGGGGTTAAAGCGAGGATTAATGCTAATACTCTTGCTCTTACCTATCGATGTATTTAATTCATATTTGCGAAACGTCAATGTTGCCGGCCGTCCATTATCATTACCATGAATATCCAACGGCCAGACAATAAAGATTAGAATTTCCATGGCAGACACGAGTCTCGGGTCTAAATAAACTTCTTTTATTGTCGGCCACAAATTATCGAGACTCTTTTAATTTCACGAGGAGTCCGCTTCGCTTATCAATATCCGGTCGTATGTGACGTATGACGTACCCATATGCGCTTGAGCGCGTGTAAAGTGACAGTCGAATCCAACTATTAAAATCAATGGCGCTCGAGCTTATACGGCAGGATCCATGATTTACGAACAAAGTCATATGATATAAAAATATCATATATTAACACGGCCTTACGTCGTATACATTTACGCGTTAAAGCGTTTTTATCAACGTAATAATATTCGATTCGTGAAGATTAGAAAGTCAAAGCGGTAAATTTTTTTCTTCGCACGTTTGCATCTCCGTTAGGTGAGAAAAGTAATTTATAAACTGACAATAATATACGCGCGCTCTCTCTAAATCAACGTAAATTCAAATTGAATCGGCTTCTTGTCACGGATACACGTTCCCGTGCAATGATCTGCTTCTCTCTCTCTCTCTCTCTATCTCGCTCTTAATGTCTTAAACGAGATATTAAAAATCGCAACGAATACTAACGAAAGCTTTTTCCTTCGTAGCCAATAGTTTTAACGAGCGCCAAGTAATAATATTAATCCCGTAATTAAATATGACGAATATTTTGAGTCGAGTCGAGGTAACGTAAGTATTCCATTAACTGGACGAAATGCCCCGCGTGTGAGATAACGCATGGTCAGAATGAGTAAGGCAAATAAGTGCACGGAAAGGCTGACAAGAAAGCAAAACAAAAAAAACAAAAAAAAAGTATTCCGACACAAACAAAAATAAGGTTATATAATGCCGTGTATTTAAGATGATTCGAGGAAAGTTTTGGGATTCGATATTCTAAGAAAATATTTGAGTAATCAAATTCATTAATAACGCTATTAAAGTTCGGGAATATGCTCGGGAACAGGAATAAAAAACCGACCCTGACAAATGAATGAGTGAAAAAAAAAAAAAAAAAAAAAAAAAAATTGAAGTTGATAAAGCTGAAGTTTATTTCTCCTTACTCGGCGAATATAAAACGACCGAAGAGAGCCTGTCCAACTTTCATTTTAGTTTGCGACTCGAGCTGATCTCGAGTCTCTGCTCTCTCTCTCTCTCTCTCTTATTTATATCCCTCCTTGGCGAATTCGTCTAAGCGATAGCTGGCAGCGTGGACCGAGAAATTTGAAAACTCGCACGAAGGGGCCTCCTTCGGCCCCGACGAGCGATTTACGAATTGTTCATAGCCACTGGCCATATTAATATCTTCATTATCCGTAACCATAATCACGAACAGGATGAAAAAATCGGGCGGTCATGCGACGTAAAACTTAAGTAACTCATCGAGATTATCGAGAAATATTTCTCTACAAAGTACGCACTCGCCATTGGCTACTTATAACGAACTTTTAACAACGGTTCGATTTCACATTGCTCATTTATTATTGCATTGGTAAATTTTCAGTAAACGTTTATAAGGAGAGGGTAAATTGCATTTTAATAATTCAACGGGTATTATAAACTTCGGTATACAATTGCAATAAGATTACGTAGGCGTACGCGAAGCTCGAGCTCAAGATACAGGGAGGTAATTTTTTTTTTCCGTTTTAACGACTCTCGGCTCAGATTTTAAATTTTTCAAAGAAAATGCCCGTTAAAACTCCTATCTGGCTTGAGAACATAGATTAAGCTTACGGGAAAGCTTTGAATTAGCGTAATTGAAGCTTCGAGGATCTGCAATTACATGTACGAAGGTAGGGTAGGGGGGGGGGGGGTGGAAATATATATATATATATAAAATACATAAAGGTATTAATCACGAGGTGTAAGGTCGAGGTGTAAAAAAAAAAATTATTTTACGTCTTCGCGGGTATTCGAATATATTGCGCCAGGAAAATATGTTAATACCGGGAGGCGGAGGTTCTCTGATGTATGATGAATTCAATGACAATTTAAAAGTAATTTTTATCGATTTCGTGGGAATGGAATTATTTTTGCGAGTATATATATATATATTGTAAATCGTTATAAATCGTTATAAATATTCCGTTCGCCGACTTCCTCCTCCTTGACATTTCACATGTCGCCGTTTCGTTGTACCGACAAATAAAATAAGAAGTAAATTTGAGCACCGCGCGGATAAAAACTTTATTCGATAATGACGATTTAGAAGAAGGGGGGGAAAAAAACGAGGGAAAAAACTCGACGAATTTCATATTTTTTTTTTTACATCGCATTACGTGAATACGCGTTTTATTAATTACAAAACCCAAAAGGGTTAGATAATTAAAATCTAGTAAAAATAAGAGCTAGAGCGTCAAAATTTCTAAGCTAAGCTTATGGGAAATATTTTATTACAAAGGGGCCAATTCGCTTTTACGTACGATTTCATTTCATTTGCTTAGCCAAGGTTTACTAAAAAAAAACTTCTTCCCTTCGTAAATACGGATCCATTGTATCGGATCTCGCGTTCCTTTGGCATATTAGCATCAATTGGCCGCCGACTTTAACCAAAGTCAACGCATTGTTAAAGCAATTATTAACGCTCTCTCTCTCTCTGGAATTGCCGCCTCCATTATCGATTAGTGGATCTGCACCTGTAACGCGTAACGAGGCGTTGTAATTTTTTTTCAATACGAAGAAACGGCGTAAAATAAATAACAAGAGGGAATAATAGAACGACGGAAATTGCCTACGCGGATAATTTGTATCGCGTTGAATTTATCACTCAACGGGAGCGCGGAACAGTTATTTATTTACGGCACCGAATGGGATCGTGATGCCGTCAACTCGCGAGGCCGGACTCGATTGTAAGTTCTCGCTAATTAGGCTTGCCTTGCATCGACTGAAGAATAAGAAGAAGAAGAAGAAAGAAAAGAAATTATCTCGCGTTTGAATTTAATATTCTTTAAATGGATTAATTAATAATTCGAGCTGAAAAACTGTCGCTCATAGATTTTGGGGTTATTTGTACGGAGGTGGCTCTGAAGCAGAAAAAGCCGCTCATAATCTATTCGGGACGAAAACGAGGCCATTAAATATTTATAATTCTTACACGCGTCCTATCGTAGCCGCTCTCGACTCCATCCTAATAATAATAATTATTATTATTACGGCTCAAACGTAAATCTTTGGGGGAAATGGTAAGTTTGAAGAAAGAACCCTCAACGTTTCCTCAACGCAGACAGGCTTCCTCGATTGAATTTTTACCTTTCTTATACTTTTTATTATACTACTCCTTGGAATGTAGCCGCCCTCCGACCCCAACAGGAACTTACGAACGTTATATATATATATGTATATATATTATAAGCAGAATTTCCGGGCCATAAAAGAGAATTCATAAATATTTTACCGCGCAATCGACGTCCGCTCTTTATTAAAACTTATTGCAATAACGGCCAAGCTAACCTAACCTACAAGCGGTATAAATAAAATATAAATATGAAAGGAAACAAAATCAAGGCTTATGCGTTCATGAGACCGTGGCTCATGAACATTGGCTAAAACGTACCAGGGCCGGCCCGCAGATATGATTACGCGCGAGGAGGTCTAATTCTTTTCTGACACCCGCTCGTTCACGTGAATTATCGCTCTACGTGCAATCACTTGTACCGCAATCGGGTAAATAGCCTCAGCTCCCCCGCCCCCTAAACCGTAAATATTCATAAGAGCCAATACGTAAATGGAAGTTTTACTTTCCTTGCGGAATGGGCGGGAGGACCGACTGGACCAACTAGAGGTAATTGATAAGGTAATTTTGATAATCGAGCCCTAGAAGGACTCGTGTCCTCTTTGTGCGTTTCTCCGTTAAGCCTCTTATTCTAAAACGTAATGGCGAATTAAATGAGAGTCGTATGGCTTTGTAATAAGCCATAGATGTAATGGTGCCGCGGTCCAGGAGGTTCAATTTTTTTATAGTAGCGGTGCAAGAGGAGCTTGCGAACAAGCTCATTGTAAGCTGCGCAAAACTCGGCCACGGAAGGCCTTTCGACAATCATCATTTAACCCGCGATCAACGTGAATTATTACTCGAGGATTTTCACGAGCTTATCATTTATTGCTGAAATAAGGCGCCGAAGGTTTTTTATCAATCGTCGTCGGGGGCGGGGGAGGGGCGAGGCCGCGATCGTACGGCGCGCACGTGAAATATAAAGCCGACGGCGATGTTTATTTAGCCAAGACGAGTGAACGGGTTGAATGAGGGGGGGGGGAGGGGAGGGGAATATAGGCTGTAGAGCAGTTTCGTTCTCGGGTTCGGCAACGCCGGCCCCATGGCCTATGGCTATTACCGAGCCTATACCGGGCGACTCGCACGGGGGCCGAGCCAAGAACTCCCTCTTATACATATACATTTATATATATATATATATATATACGTATGAAACGCCGCGTTTCTAGTCACTTGATACACGCGGTCTAATAGATCGGCCAAAGATATAACGGCCGGGTCGGTTAGTTCCCGAACTGCTCCCCCGTCCCCACTCCCATCCTCCGCCCGACGGTTACGCGTTCGATAACTCTTCCGCCCGCACATTTAATACTGCCGATACCTTGGCCCCGTAGCCACACATGCATAACGTAGCACGGCCGCGAGCAATTGTACGACCGTTCGTTAACGGAATACATTATTCC
This sequence comes from Ceratosolen fusciceps, assembly GCA_018883505.1. NCBI lineage: Eukaryota > Metazoa > Arthropoda > Insecta > Hymenoptera > Agaonidae > Ceratosolen > Ceratosolen fusciceps. Next base: position 683,541 of record RCIC01000010.1, read on the forward strand.
CAAACACCAGATGTACAATTCTCGGCGCTTTTATTTTATTCCACTTTACCACTGCGGCATTAATATCATAGTTTTCGTTTGATTTTTTGTGCGTAAGGGATACGTTGAACTTTCCTTATTCCTTTTAATAATTTCCTCGACGAGAGTGGATTTTTTTCCCTCGCGCCGGGCATTATTATCATTATTATTAGATGAAACTCGAGAATATAGCGCAGGAGCTTCGTTAAAAGTTAAGTCGGGGAGTTTACTAGCTAGGCTAATCATCTTTAATAATTTAAATAACTCCTCTACCTGCCCTCCTCCGCCAGGCAGCCCCATTAAATTTCTCTTATTCTCTTACTCCCTCTCTCTCCATCTCTCTCTCTCTCATTTTAACTATCTTCCTCATTACTGAACTGCCAAGTTCTAATTTCCGACCGAGAGAATTAAATATATTCATCGGGCCGAAGGTATAAGCGGAGACGAAGATACAAGGATTAGGAAAGCGTGAGTGAGTGAGTGAGAGGGTGGGAGAGAGGGGGAGAGAGGGAGAGAGGGAGAGAACTTCAGTGGTTGTAGATAAATAACAATCGAAATCAGAATTTCGGCTGATACCGTGCATTGCTTTCAAAGTAAATTTTAAGTAGAAAGAGGAGCAGAGAGGTAGAGTAATCAGCGGTAATTGTATGGAGGGACAATTACACTGATATTATTAAGCGCGGGGCTTGCACAAAGTATAAGATGAATTGCGACGAGTTCGAGTACATTTTGTCACTATGTTAATTGCAACGACAGCGGCTACGTCGTTCGACGTGGGGTGGGGGTGGGGAGTTTGGCGCACCACCAGAGCTCGGCAGTTTTTCTTCATTTGAAGGGATAAATGTGGGCCACGATCCCTGGGAATACAAATGCGTCCCGGGGAATCCGAGTTTATAAACGATTATTGCACTTGATGCCGCAAACTCTCCTTTTATTTCTGTTTATTTCGCTTCCCCCCCCCTTCCAAAGCCAAAGATCGAGCACTCTCCTAAGCACTGGCGAATTCCACTCGTCTTAAGCCTCGTCTTCTTTAACCTTGCTTTACGCCGAAACACTTTAATGTATTACTCCTACAGCGACGTTATTATTTCATTACTATTTTCTTTTCTTTTCTTTTGTTGTTTTTAATCTAAATGTTCAGCGATTCGGCTCGATGCGATCGATAGAACTAACGTTAATGAGATGTATAATGTAAAATTGATAATTACAGGAAAATCAAAGAACTAATACGAAGGAGCTTCTTTCAGACCCTTCAATTTTATGAAATAATAATTTTAAGACATTTTAACTGAGCATTTTCTGTAAAACGTTACTTACTTATACAATAGATTATACGTGCATTTCGTGATTTTACAGGTGGGCGCTTACGTATTCACGTCCCTCCCATACTCTCTGGCTTACGTAAGTAATAACTCCCTGAATTCAATATGCTTTATTATAAATTTTGTCCGAATATAATGTAAATTCTCGAAATTGATATTACAAGCTGTTAAATGTTTATGAGTAAAGGTTGAGTTAGGTAGGTGACTGTATTTTTGTCAAATTTATATAATAGCCAAGTCGATTTTTTGCGTGCTCATGAATACTAATGTGTCTCGTATTAAGAAAAAAAATGAAAGACGAGGAAGAAGACGAAGAGGAAGAAGAAGAAGAAAATATAGAATCGAGCAGACACGAGCGTATAAGTAATAGACGTATCCGAAGGAAGGGAACGAGCTTTTTCGCTGGAATTTGGAAAAACCGCGTAAATAGCGGAGCTTTTGATAACGAGGCGAGACTCTAATATCTCAAGGTGATGGCCCAAGGTATCCTCTGTATACATATACCAGGAACGTGGGGTTACTAACACGTCGAATTGAGAAGCGTCGGGAAAAGGGGTTAGTGGCAAGGAGGCAGAAGACTCTTTCTTCCACGTGGAGGATGTACGTGGACGCATTTATCCGTTTGCGTAAAATCATTTACGCCGGAAAAAGAAAAGGAAATCGTATCGAGTATAGGAATAAGCCGTGATATGTAATCGGGAAAAGCGACTCGGATCGCCTCGGGTGATTCCGTGGAAGTAAAAATTGGGGAAGCACGAGAAATGACGAGCTCGGCTCAACAACAACACCGTCAATGACAAGAGTCCTGAAATAATCCACGAACGGAGCCGCAGTCATCCTGAGGCTTTATCGTACGTACCTGCTATCGCGTATCCTCTCCTCTCTACGGAGGGGGGGGGTGGCGAACGGTGCCGTCGAGACCAGCACGAAACCTGTCAAACGCTCCGCCCGAAAAGTGTAAAAAGGACGAATACTGCCTCGCGGCTCCGTCCCTCCCCCCACCCCCCGTACCAACGAATTTCAATGTTTCGCGTGCTTAAAACAACGAGGATGCGCACTTTGTTCCGCCTCTACGCTATCGCCGTCGCCGCTTCACCCCATGCCGCCACCCTCTACCCACCCCCTACCCCTACCGCCATGACCGTGTATAAATCTAGGAGTGCCTATGATGCCGGGCTCTGTAAAACGATTGCATTAAACATGAAGCGTTTATTCCCAAGCGAAAGGATAACTAGCTTATAAAGTCTTCTTACCTTAAGATTTATACTTACTTGTCTGGCTAGATCTCCTTCCCGACAATATATCGTCTCGCGACGGCCGTTTAGCGTTCGCTTTGCCAATAGTAAATGCGTCCTTTAAATCCCCGACGAATCTTAAATACGGGAGAAACAATTCTTAAACACCGCGATTGCCATTGAATACTATTGTATACTATTTAGAGGGACCGTACAACGGAGGCCCCGGGAGTCGGTGTCGGTGTCTTCTTCAAAATACCGGCCGTCGATCCGTGGGGGCCGAGCGAGTAATTATAAGAACAGCGACGGAAGCATATTTAACAAGCTCGGCAGAGAAATGCCCGTGTGTGCCCCCGTGTGTGCCCCGTGTGTGCCCGTGTGTGCCCGTGTGTAATCCGCTCGACCGTAAGCCCTCGGCGGATTTACCCCTCGTACGAAACTGGAAACTGTTACGGTACAATGTTATTCGACAATCGAAACTTTATCTGCTCATAACGGGAAAACATGAGGAAAAAGATAGAAGAAGGGGGGAAAAAAAAATAAAGGAAAGGGGCATTCGACTCGAAGAGAAATGACGAAGAGAGGCCAGTTTTGTCGATTTTCAACGGGTGGAGACGGGGATTTCTTTCTTTCTTTCTTTCTGTCTATTGCCGTTGCGTCCCTCGACCGATGGAACACTCGGGCACAAAAACTTGGCTGCTCCGAAGATCCAATCGCCGTATCTTTAATAGTAATGCCACCTCGTATTATTGTTATGCGAGTCCGTAAGAGGGCAATATTTATTAAGAATACGAAGCCTTTTACGTGTATTCGTGCACCGAGCGGCTCTCGTCCTCATAGACATCGATACTTCCAATGGAATGACGTACTCAACGGATGGAGAGGGGGCGAGGGAGGGGGCCAGGGAGGGTAGTAGGGTGGGAGGGAGATAAGCAACAAAAACATATTAATAATACGAAGTAAATCCATTATTACTATTATTATTATTACTACTACTACTACTGTTATTATCATTATTGTTGTTGTTGTTATTATTATATTCTTTGAAATCATAATTTTGATCGTGGAAAATTTCGTCGTTTTATAAACCCCCGCCTACTTCGATTTCTATATATTAATGATAACAATAACGATAATAATGATAATGATAATAAAGTCGTTCGGTGGGTAATGTGGCAGGTAACGTTTTTTGACCGAAAACCTATCATGAAAATTTACCAATTTTCCAAATACAAACTGACTGCTGAGTCATCAACGACGATTCATAATCGTATCGTGAAACGTAAGACTAAGGAAATTCCGTTGTAAGTAAATATTTCAGATTAGAAAGTAAAGGAACAAGTGCGCAATTCTCTTAAAATTTCGCTAAAACTAGGAGATGACGAATTATCCGGCATTTCTTGCTATTAAATACACGGACGCCGAAACGGGATTGACATCGGTAATGTAATTTTTATGCTACTACTACGCTTCTTATAAGACATCCAACATTCGATTACACAGTGCAAATACATTATATATATGTATATATATGTATTATCTAATAACGGATGAGAAAAAAATCCTCCAGTTTTTAAGCAGTTTTCATAAATGTGTCGTATCACGATTACGTCGGCCTGTGATTTATGAAATAATGAAATGAAATATTTATTGCACTTTTCCACTTTAATGTCCTGTTTTTGTCTAAATGACAAACGAACAGAGACGTTCGCGACATTTATACGAACTAATGAAATCGTAAGGTTACATAGAAACGTCATCTAAATGTAATTTCATTACGAGTACAATGTTTATAAAATTTATGCTTTGGATAAAAAAAAAAATAGACACTCGTCATCCACTAATCAAGGGACGATAATAATAATTTATTTCAATGACCAGGTGATTTTACGGCTTGATAATTTAAGCGACGACAATGTAAAGAACGTAAGAACTATTGTACGACGTAATCCTAAGCATTTATAATAGCTTTGTAATGTACAAATGGACACGTATTGCTTTCGTATTCTCTTACAATTAAGACTATCACGTTCGGTGACCCAGTTGCCGGTAATTCAGAAAGTAATTACAACGTCCTTTCTTACATTCACGTATATATACGTACGCGCGCGTGTGTGCCTGTGTCTGCGTCTACATGTGGCTTTACGCTAGATAAATATATCGGTTAAGTATAAAATATATTTGCCGAATAGCATGTTCGTGATATAATTAAAAAAAAAAAATCTCTTGTATATTTGTTAATAAACAAGGAGTATTGAATTAGTATAGAAAATCTTCAATGCCAGATAAGTTAGATGGATCTAGTAGAATAATCCAAATCCAAACGTAGTGCAATGATATTGGTAATCGTATAAATAAATCCAATTAAATCAGAACCTAATTTAGGCTCCTAAATTACTCACTTTATCGTATATTTTTGTAATAATTTTAATTTTCTATCCAAATAACGCTTGTTAACTGCTGCGATTGGTTAATCCTGAGCTAATTCATGGGCGTAGGTGCGTTATTATGTATACGTTATTCGTGTAAAGCATTAGTTTAAAAACAATTCGTTAGAAAAGGTGAATTTTATGACAGTCTGGGAATGTGGAATGTGGAATGCCGAGGCTTCGGTTTCGCGTGGCGAAATCAAAAACTCGTACGACAGGAGAAACGTTGGACGTACAACGGCGTTGATTCGTAAATGATAAGAAATCGCTGTCGTAATGCTTGCGTTGCTTGCGCATATAATAAAGGCCATGGAAATCATTTACAATTCACTTGCTATTTAGTAGCTAGTAATATCATTACTATCGATATATAATGGACCGTTAGAGTTGAACGTTATTGGGGTTTAATAACACATTCTCCCGTGAAATGAAGACGTAACGTAAAAATATTTACACGGAATCGTTAATGCCGAATCCTTTCATTATATTAAGAATCGGATTGTCGACTTGCCTTTGCCGCGTTACTTTATACGAGAGGTTATCGGGGGGTGGAAGGGGGGGAGGTGGAGGTGGAAGCGCCTCCGTTTAATGCAAATTGATACGGGATATAAAGAAAATGAATCGGATCGAGTGCTATTGTTGCTCGTCTTCGTTAAATAAAGCCGGGGGATACAATCGTCATTATCGAATCGAATCGAATCGAGTCGAATCGAGTCGAATCGAATCTTTCGAGTTAAAATAAAGCCAAGAAGTATTTATTTAAAAGTATCCCTCGACTCCCTGGATTCTTTTAATACATTATTACGTAAAGGGGACGAGAAAATATTCAAGTCGAAAGGGATTCCCCGCGAGGAGGAGGACGAATATAGATGGAGACGACGACGACGACGACGACGACGACGACGACGACGAGGAAGTTGGTAGTTACAATAAACTTCTCGTGATATGGAAACTCGGAGCTGAATGTTCTCTTGTTGGCTATCGACTCGGCTTGGAGAGGATCCATCAGCATCTGTCCTCTGGTAGATAATGAAGCCACTTTGAAACGTATTGAGGGAAGCAACAAAGGAAAATAAACAACAAGAGTCACGTATTTTTATTTCTCTCTCTCTCTCTCTCTCTATGTACCGTAGAACGAATCCGCCGTTAAATTAATTTACCCGTCATCCTAAATACGTACGTACGTACGTCCCCCTTTTTAAACACGTTTTCCCGATTATTTATCATTCGCGCTGGCGAGGATAATTATTCGAGGAGCCGCTTGGCTTCCAAAAATTTAACGCTTTATTTCCTCAAGAAGAACGACGAACGGTCGTGTCGAGCTTCTACACTACTACGTTAACGCGGATACAACAAACGTTTTTCATTCATTTTTAAAGGTAAAATGATAAATTACTTCGCTTCTCTCGACTCGTTAGCGAGAATTTCTCATGAAAGAGAAACAAGAAGAAGAAGAAGAAGAAGAAGAAGATAAACAAAAAAGGAATTCTTTAATATCGAATCGTTAAGAAAATATGTAATGCGCGGTCGTTATTTTTAACGAAGACGAAAAGCATTGAAAATTCGATGAAAATACCAATCTCCCTTCGTCTCTTTTAATTAGTTGTCTCCTCCCCCCCCCCCTCGGCCACGCATCTCTTTTGTAATGCGTAAAAAAGACGCGTAAGAAACACGTCCTCGAATAGATTGTATTAATTACCAACCCCAATACTTCCTTATCGAATGCCGTTCGTATCCGTACGATAAAATAAGGACTCGAGACCTTGGAATTACTCGAAACGTAAAACTAGAAGTTTGCGCGATAACCTTACCGCCAAATCATTTTTACGTTATAAAGTTCAATCGAGGGTTTATAAATAAATATCCGAGAATTCAAGGAACAAGGAACTTTATTAAGCTGAGCGATCCCTTGACAATTGTTAACAAGTATTGGCTAAATTCGAGCTTATTTTAGTAGAAAGTACAGCCGCGCGGGATATTTAAAAGCGAGTCCTTTACGACTTTTTAAATCCGAATGGCTATTCCGTATGGGAGTTTGTTATTACCCTTTACGGTTCCGGGGCCAAGTGGACTGCTTGAAGAAGAAAAAGAAGAAAAAATCCATCAGGTCCGCTCAGTTTATTGGGAAAGAAGAAGGAAAGAAAGAGGAAGTGAAGGGGTCAGCCGATGATATTATTGAATTTCATAAATCACAGATACGGAGAACGCGATACATCCGAAGACGAAAGTATTCCTTTAAGCTCTGAATTTATAAAAATGACTGGGGAGTTACCGGTTTCGAGCGATGGCAGATTAATTGTCGATCAGTTGGCTCGATCTTTCTTCCAAGCCGCTCTCAAATTAAAAAGCACATCAAGACTTTGTTAAACGAACGTTTGCTATTTTCATAAGCACGAGTAATGTCATTTACATTAGTCTGTGTAATCGTGTATAACCGACTCGGGCGAGGTTATTCGGGTTAGAATTTAAGGGTCAGGCTTTCCAGACATCAATTGCGTTACAAAAATTACGAAACCATACGGGTTTAGCCCCGTAAGATCCTGCTTTTATATATCTAATCATCATACGTATATTTTTACGTTTAACCGCGGAACTGTAGAACTGGACCACTTCGGCGACGTAAAAAAAATCATTCTAACATCTAAATAAGGTTATTGTATTGACGTGCAAGGTATTCGTGTGAATGAGAGAATCCGATTTTGAGACGAGTCGAGCGATTTTTGTAGGAATTGCCGAAGAGTTATGAGCAGTTAGCGAGCCAATACGTAATTACGTAATAACGTGAAAGGTCTTTGAGGATTGAAAGTCGCGGACGACTCGCCGTAGGGATTAATTTTTATACGGGCCGTATTGCGTGGTTGGACGAGCGACTTTGTTTGTTTTCGAATCCCTTTAAAGTTCGCGTTAATTATCAAACTATTCGCAAATCGAAATTCTCGGGGCTGGAAATACGTGAAATGGCGGCGACTCGCGGCCAAGTGCCGTTGTAAAGCTCGGGTTTTGTCGGGTTATGTCGGGCTTGGGACTTGGTTATATCGTTAACGCCCGGTAATTATTTCCTGCGCTGGAATCCTAGCGGCAAGGTATAAATAATAACCGGAGGACGGCGACAAGTATGACCGGCATCGGGGTATACTCAAAGAAACTTACGCAGCCTCGAGAGGATCTTGTCGTTTGCGTAACCGGCCTGATGCAATTATAAGTAATCGTAGCTTTTGATACATAGGGTTATACCGCGGGCCTCTAGCTCTCTCCATTCGATTTTATCGATACGAGGTTTATTCGATTACGCTCGCTTCTTTGCTGACTCGACGGACATTTTCCGGAATAACGGAAAGGGAAGGTATTACGCGAACGCGATCGACTCGTTAATACAATATTATCATTATTATTATTATTATTATTCCTTCTTTTTTTTTTACCTCCCTCGCGGTCATTTGTTTGTTGAACAACATAAACTGTCAACTGCTTAAGAAGGAACGGAAAAACTATCGAGGACTGTTAGTTATTGGACTTTCGTCTGTCTGAGAGAGAGAGAGAGAGAGAGAGAGAGAGAGAGAGAGAAATACTTGGAGCATTCAATGAGAAGCGCAAGAATGTCACCGCGTCAACCATCTCAGCGCTTATCAGTTTTGTCAATATTACTTACACGAAGGAGGAGCATCATTGGGAGTGGGGGGGGGAGGGAGGCGCGAACTTTCAAGGCTGTTGTCTATGAATGGACAAGAAGTGGTAGAGGCTAGTAAAATGTAACTTCTGCGTAGATATATATAGATATTATAATCAATATGAAAGCTTTGGTCATTAGTCTTTCTCTCTCGGCCTCTCGCGTAACGTCACTCTGTCTTTATACTCCGCGTAAGTGTGTTTATCTGGTGTTTGTCAGTTCCCTACGATGTCTTCCTACGAGACATCAGAGATACGTATTCGTCGTCATTAGAGAATAAAACTTTTGAAAGTTAACTGTACTCTCGAGTACGGATATCCACAATCATTCTATTAGATCTATAATTTCGAAGAAGTTCTTCTTATCCGTCGGCGATTCATCAAATATATAATATACATTTACCTTCTTCGCTAACAATATCTGACAAATCGATAGAAATAAATAAGATTCTCGAGCAAATAATGTATATACATATATATATATATGTATATAGCCTACCGTTGTATAGAGAAATAGGATATAGTAGCCGAGACGGACAAGTATAAAGGCTAAAACTTTTTCATGAATTATCGCGAATGTACATGTATTGGAATCGGTCGAATAACTAACTCTTTATCGCTCGCAATTCAAATTCACGTAATTGACAAATAACACCCTCTTTCGTTTACCTCCACGCTCTGTACGTAAATAAATACAGAGATTATGAATTTATCGTAATGCCGAACGATTATTATCAATCGGTGGACAATATTAAACTGACCGTTAAAGTAACCGAAGTACCGTAGTAACAACGACGACGAGTCGTCTATAATAACGGGGTGGGGGAGGGGGGGTTGTAATTAAATAATTTGACAAATCCGACGTAATAACGTGAGAGAACAACACACTGGCACACGATAGATTAGATTATTGAAAAATGTTTATAAGCAGTTGTTAATTTTAAGACTGTAACACTTCTTCTCTTACCGTAAAATAAATAACCGGCGATAATGAGGAATGCTTATACGATACTCGTATGTATTAGTGAGGCTTCGCGTATCTTATCTCAGCTAATGTCCTTAAAATGTATCGCGTCCCTTTAACAGCGCCGGGCCATCGTATAGTAATAATAGTAACGATCCAACATAGGATTTCGTAGAAAAATTTCGTAAAACCCGATTAATTAATTATTTGTTAATTATTATTGTTACACGGGGGGAAAGGATGGGCGACGGGAGGAGTCGATTGTAATTGCGGGCGTTTTACTGGATTCACGTCGAGTCGAGATAACCCCGAGTATCTTGATTTGGGTAATTAAAAATAGCAATTACTCGGCGAGATGGAGGCGGTCGAGAGTCTTTGACGAGGTCGGAAATTAAGGCGAAATTAAGGCGAAATGGTCGTGCAACTGGCGAATCAAGTCCGGGCCAGGAAAGGATACGACAGGCATTTTTGGACTCGTCGCCGAGAGTCGAAAGCTCGTACGTAGAGTCGTCGTATATATATATACGAGGATCGACAACGGCATCTCGGTAAACGTCGCTCTCCGTTCGCGTTACACGGACTTTGCGATCCCTCGTCGTCCGGTTTCTTTTGCCGGCCGTGGGAGGGCCTCGTTATCGGACCACCTGCTAAAATCGACATATTTTCCCCTTATCGCGACGTCCGACTATTGTTCGCGCGTTCGCCTCAACGCATTCATGCAATTTTACATCCTAACGGATTCACAATGAGCGTGTAAGTGACATTGGGGTTATTGCGTGTCCCTTAAGGTTGACAATTATCGATTCCCGGAAAAAGCTCTCAGGACGCAGCTGTTTTTCTTTTCCTTTACTTTACTGCTGCTGCTGCTGCTGCTGCTGCTGCTGCTACCGCTGCTCCCGATGATAATGATGATGATGATGATACGTTGAGTAGTGGTGATGGAATGCGTCGAGTGATTAAGCTCGTGGAGCTCCAGTCAATCAACGAAGCAAGGAAATGGTACGTCAAAAGCTGTCGCTACGGAACGACCGGCGCATCGGCCCCGTTTTTTTTTACACAAGTCTTGCGTGTATTTTATTTTTACGTCCCCCGTATATGTTTTAGTTAAGTAGAGGAGTAGAGGAGTAGAGGAGTCATGGAGGTGGCCCGCGAACGCATACGCAACACGTACAACGGCCGTTTTATCTTTTGCGGAAAATTGCCAGCTTTATACTTCCTTAACAACCTGTGAATCTTCCTCTCCCCCCCACACGCGCTCCCCCCCTCCCCCGAGCGTAGACAGAGTGACTCGCTCACTCTGTCCGGTTATTCCATCCACGGCCTGTCGCGTTTTAACGTATTTTTTAGCATCCCCCCCTCCCGGCCCGTAGCCCCGTGCCCGCGCGTATTACCGTCCGCGATAAAAGCTCTCTTACTTTTCGATCGCGCGCGGAGGCAGGCCCCCATTGCACGGCCGTCGTCGATTCTCGCGTACGATCCGTACAAAGGGGCCGCTTTTTATTTAAGATAAGTCACCGGTGGAGCCGAGCTTAGATACAAAAGTGTATTCGGCTCAGCCCATCGCCGGCTAACGTTCTCGAGCACTTCTTTCCTCGGGACCACTTTTATTTATCTCTTTATCCTTCTCTTTGTTTCTCGGGAAAAGGCTCCTTTTTCTCCTCCCCCCACTGCACCCCCACCGCCCCTACACGTACGTGTAAAGGAGCGAGCGTGTGCTCCCGGGCGTGGAGATTGTTAAAAGTTTCAGCGCACTTGGTATTTTGTCTGTGAGAAATGCTGGCCGAATAAAACAGTAAATTGAATTAAAAGCTTGATTCGTAAAGAAGGAAAGAAGGAAAGAAGAAGAAAGAAAGATAGAGAGAGATTCAAACGTCCCTTTCAAATTTTACTCGGAAAGTGGGTCACTGCGATAGGGCGCCTCCTAACGTAAATGCGCCAAGGGTAAGGTAAAAAATTGCACAGTACTTTCGGTCATTACATATTTGATGAGCACTTGACGGAGTCGCGGAGCCAATTCTTCCGAGTACTTCTAAATATAAACTTCTCGCGAAATCTACTTGTCTTACTCGCGATTATAATAATCGCGAGTCCTCCTCCTCCTCCTCCTCCTCCTCCTCCTCCTCATCGGCCGTGAATACATTACGTAAGAAAATACCGTATTTTCGACTCTAGCCAATAAATTAATCAAACCGCTGGTGGGCGAATAAGGAAACTTTTATTTATACGGTAATTTATATATTTATAATCCGGTCTCCGGTAATCGCTTATTCGGCCGATCGATTTAATTTACTAATTCACAAGTTTTTCATATCGAATATAAATCCACTGCCCGAGTAGGAATTAAGAGTATCGGCTTCCCCTCTCTAACGTCTAACGGATACGCGAGCACACATTTATTTGCCCCCTTAGAAGGAGAATTAATACCCCGTTGCCAATAAATCCACGAATCTCTACGTACGTAACTTTGGATTGAGGTGGAAGGGGCAGGAGGAGGCGAATAATAAGGAATAAGAGAACTTGCTTGGATCTTGACGATCCAGTGTGTTCGCGAAAATCTCTTTATAGCTATTCCCTCGCCTCGCTGTCCCTCCCTCCCTCCCCCCCCCCACCCGTGTACTTTTTTATCGGTCAGAGTTTCGACTGAATTGCAACTGAATTCTAAATGAAGCGGACGAGCAAAAACTATGAGCAATAAGCATATCGAGTAAGCTATGATTATTATGCCTATTGCCATCGGAGACGGGCAGGAAAATATTTTTATTTAATAAATTGCTTTCAAGAATATTAAGTATCCTGATACGAATTTTCACTCCGCTCCCCCACCCTCTCTCTCTCTCTCTCTCTCTCTCTCACTCGATCTCGAGACTCGATGATATTACAAATTATATCATGACTTTGAGAAAGTTTAAAGAAGTAAGCGGGATCTAAGCGCGAGCCTGTGATATCGTTTTATAACGTCCTTTGGATATTTAAGAATTTTCAGTTTAAAACTTTAAGGATATATATACATATATACATATATATATATATTCTTTTGACCATTTTCTAGAAGAACTCCGTGTTCGTAAAATAGAATTATAACTTATATATTTGGATATGGTGAAAATGTGATATTAGGCAAGATAAGATAATAATTAATTATAAAAATGAAGCGCGGTAGATCATTCGGCAGGTAATAAATAAGCCTTAGTAGCGCATGTATGAATAAGCGCGGGCCGAAAGATAATGAAGAGATAAAGGTATCGCTTGGGGGGTCGTCGGTCTGAAAAAGAAAAAATTCCTTATGTATGAAAAATTTCTTAAAAAAAAAAAAAAATAAGAAAAAGAAAAGGCACTTTCACATTTTCCGTTGCTTAACTTGGCCGAATTTTCCTCCCAACATTAAAATCAGGCTTACGGCATGAAAACAACAAGGCTCGGCTACATTTATATTAAAAAACAGCGCTTGCAATTATTTTAAATAAAGGATGAAAAAAGAAAAGGTAAAAGATTAATAGCTTGTATTTTTAATTTAAGAAAAATTTTTAATTTCGCGCCCCCCCCCCCCCCCAAGGAAGTAAGGAGGTTAGGCCGGAAGAAATTGCGAATTCATGAAAGCGGAGTAGAAGAATTTATGGAATAAAGTCTGCTAAAATCTGATGTCAAGATAAAAACCGAAACAGAAGGTGCATTGGCAAAACAAAGGGTCGTGTGTGTGTGGGGGGCAGGTTAGAGGGGCTCCTCGGTGGTAGGGATTGATAAACATTCTTATCGCGTATTTCGTACCTTCGATCGATGCTGCGACTTGTCGGTCATGCGTCACTACTACTACCACTACCACTACCACTACCACTACCACTACTACTACTACTACTACTACTACATTACTACTACTTGAACTTCACCGCGCGTTTCACAAAGTATAGATCTTTTTATCATTATTAAAAAATATAATACCCTTTACCTTGATATATATATATATATAATACGTAACGGTAAAAATTTGATTTTAAATTATTGCTCTATCGTAGCAGCTTCGTCCTTTCATCTGCCATTTTCCTCTACGTTCCACTGACAATTGTTATTTACTAAGCCACTAAAGAGGGCAATATTGTTTAATTTGATGGCGCTAGCCGATAAAGTGAAATATTGCTTAGACAATTGATTGTTAACAAAGCCTTGCCGTCCCGTAGAAAAGGGCATTTTCAACGCTACATTATTAATAAGTGAATTATTGTAAAAACGAAAACGAAAACAAAGTAAGACGCTTTTGCCCTGACAATATTAATATTAATCTTTCGGTCTTGTGTTAAGCAACGAGACATACGTACACGATCGTTCATTACAATACGATGCCAGGCAATCCTTTAGCAAATATATATGTGCGTGCGCGTGCGTGTGCGTGCAGCTCTATAAAGAGTCTAATGAATCTTCGAAAAGGCTGAAAAGGTGAGATTATCAATGAAACGTCAATTGTTCCATTGATCAGACACGATGAATGTAAAATCTTGACGGAGCAGTTCTAAAGTGTACTTGTGATTAGCCCGAGTTGGCCGTTTCAGCTCAAGTTATAATTACTCGTCTGGGTAAAGGTGAGCTTGCGAAGGTGAGCTTGCGAAGGTGAGCTTGCGAAAATCCTTTGAACGAGCTGTAAGACTCGTTTAAGTAATTTTGTCCATGGGTTACGATACCGCAAATTACAATGGGATTAAACAAAAATCCCTAATTAACACTGAAGCTCGTGGGGATCGTTAAATAAGAATAACCCCAATAACCTTCGGTCGTTACTTTAACAATATTTTTATAAACGATCCTTTACAAAGTCAAGAGAAATGCATCGCGAACGGCCTCGGCTCTTTAAAAGCCAAGACTTTTTCTTAATAAAACGAGGAATGGGATGCCAGGCCGATGTGGCCACGGCCCCCATGGGTTTTCATTGTTTCGCGTACGGTCGTTGTCGTGTGGGAGAGAGATAGTCCCGGATACGAGTACAACGATCCCCAATAACGATTGCCCGTCGTCGTCGTTGAATTCGGACTCGGAACGTATCTTTGCTATTATTCACGTGAAATGTCTACGTAAAAATCAGCCCCTCGACTCTTTAGAAACGCGAATTGGCAATAATCGTATTCATCAGAGCAAGTAAGAGTAAGATATTCAGGAATTACCGACGAAAGCCGGGCATTGCTACTCTTTGTTTTTTTTTTGTTTTTTTTTAAATTCAATTTAAGTAGAATAGAAGGCAGCCCCCGTCGAATAAATCTCTCTCCCTCTCCCTCCCTCTCCTCTCTCTCTATCCTAATGCGTTTGTGCGGGAGAAAAAACTTGGTTATAAATAAAGCGTCATTGGTATGGTACGTATGGTACGGATACGTATGGGGATATAAGAAAGTATTTTCGTAAAGAGAGATTCGTTAGAGGAATTCTTCTTTATATTTCTCTTGGTCAATGACCCCAATAACCGCAATAACCCCAATAACCCCAATAATGCGCTTTCGTTGCATACGTAATATGTCCTTGGGAGATGAGATGCAGGAGATAAGAAAAGGGGGTGTGATTGCGTGCTCCTATCAGGTGAAGATAAAACTTGGTTGGGTTAAAGGGGAGGGAGTAATTGAAGGGCTTAATAATACATCGCGACACATTACCGGGGGATGAATTTTATCGGGGCGAGCAGTTAAAGAAAAAGCCTCGACGGTGTAACGGAGCCCCGAGAGAATCTTAACGGCCCCCGTTTAACGATTTCGCCTCGGCGTAGCTCGTCGAGCTCCACCTCCGCCCCCCGCCCGCCCCATCCAGTCACCCGATAAACGCTAATTGGGCTCCTCTTTCTAATAACAAGCCACCGGCTACGTACCCCTCCTCTCCCACCTCCTTACCCACCAGCCGGCCCAACCCCCGAGGACATTGTCATCGGGACGTCGAGGTCGTTATTATCCTCCAACAGAATCTGTAAATACGCAGGGAAGCCGACGTCTGTCGATGCCTGCCCTCCTCTCTCTCTCTCTCTCTCTCTCTCTCTCTCTCTCTCTCCCTGGATGTGACGACACGGCCTCTTGGCCTCCATGTCCTTTGTTTCCTTAATTAATCACAGCGGGCTCCTGTTTTTATTTCACCGACTTATTCCTGAACACCCGCCGCCCCCGCCCCCCCGGCAGGAACGACTTTCCTTCTAGACGCGTCTCTTCGTTATACCTTTCCCCCTCTGCCCCCAACCCCCCGCGCGCGCCACCGACCGACCGACCTACCGAGATTGCACTCCGCCCGAGCAAACGCGCCATTATTTAGCTTTCAACGTCCATATAAAAATAACTCCGAATGCGAGAATAATTTTCATTCTCGAGCCTTTTATAAATAAATAAATAGGCTATGCCGACGGGCCCGTTTAATTTCTAAGCCCAATGCTCCGCCACAATAACCGTTTAATCCTAAATTTCAATTACTCTCGCGAACATCCGGCTTCTTAATGAAACTGCCTTTTATCCGTATTTTCAACGAAATCGCTACCCCAATAACCCCAATAACCCCAATAACCCCAATAACCCCGATAAACTTCACTCCGACAATCCAAATTCCACACGAAAATCAAACTCGCGCGCTCTATCGACTCGCCCGCTTTTTATTATCTATTAAAAAAAAAAAAAAAGAAATCGACAATATTGACTAATATTATTGTCACGTCAGTTTCCTTTTAACGGGCGGGGGAGGATTATTTATCGATGAAAATGAAACTACAGGGAATTTGGCGTTGTGAATTCCCACACTTTTTAACGTCTGACACGCTTAAGCGCTTCACTTTGACAAGAGTATTTTGCTCTGTATTCCATAAGTAAGCATTCCATTAAATTTTCCTTTCCATCTCATCCCCCGAAGTTTAAATTGTAATTAGAAAATTTTACGTGACTCTAACGAAGCTTAATTAAACAAAATATTCCGTATAGTATTAAATATTATCAGTAAAATTGTGGTTACGACGTTTCCAAGGCGAGAGACAATAGACTTTAGATAATCAGATATTAGACTCGCGAGGTTATTCGGGTTATTGGGGTTATTCTTCTGGCAATTAAATCTACCGATAGCAGTTGTGCCATCATTATTCATGTCCGTGTCGTCTCGTAATAGCCGAACAAAAGAAAATATTCACGATATATTTACACTCACAATGGACTATAATTAATTTATCGAACGGATGAGCCGGTAATTTAATCTGGATTTAATCTATTGTTATTACTCGCTCGTATCTTTGACGTACGTACGTTTAAGTTAAACGTTAAAAGCCGCCGACGGATTATTTAAATAATATAAAAAGTTTATTATTCCCGGGCATGTCGAGGTGAACAAATATTATTGATATACGAGTATAATATAATAAGCCATTGTTAAATATCAGACATTACGTAGATAGATTTTATATCGAAATAAAATAACGATTACAAGGAGGAAGTATTTGTTTCAAAATACACGACATTTATAATGCAAAAGCTATTATGGTATGGATATTTCTGTAGTCGTGCTGAGCAGTCCAAGCTCGAGTCCAAGTTACGCGATAACGCTTATTCGTAATAATTTTCCTAGGGTGCAAAATGCATTAATTCCCGAAAGTACGATTACTTTTATCGGGCGAGAGCATTAATTTTACGTAAAAACCGGATGATTCCGGGCTGTTGATGATTGATTGGCTGTTCGACAATACCGGGAGTTTACTTGAATTATGCGATCCTAACGCACCTAACGCAAACAATACATTCCTAATTAATATCCATAATTCGTTAACTTGGCGCTTCTCGTTCGCCTCATTCGGTCGATTAATTTCATTTAGTCCGCACAATGAATGTAAAGAAGAAAATAATTAACAATAATAACGCGCGGAACAATAAAAGTATTGCCAGTGAAAATTTCCTTGGAAAAGCTCGAGGCTCGGCTCGTCCTTCGTAATGGATTTCTTCGTAATGGAACCGGCAATGGCGAATAGATTATTTTACGAAGACTCGTGCGCATGAACATACGTCAAGTCAGATGTATCTGACTCTATGCGCGAGTAATTTTCATTCAACCGCGAATAATTCACGCGCAAAGTATAAAAGTTTTAGTCGGCAACGGTATTATTGGCTACGAGCTGCGACAATATTATTTGGGATAACTGTGTCGATCTTACGAAATGACGAAAAAGAATAAAATTAATCATAATATTGAGAATTATTCCGTAATACTTCGTTAGAGTCTGTAAAGCTGCGTACGTCAATAGATCAGAGGCATACGATTAATCGTACGATCATCGTACGTGACACGGGGGTATTCTGGAAAAATGAAATGTACTGAAGAACGAGGACAAGAGCGGTTAATACGATATTTTGGCGCAACGTTGATGGACACATTTGCTGCAGAGCGGCCGTAAATACTCCCTAGGATTTTTGTTGTTGTTGTTGTTGTTGTTGTTGATATTGTGGGCGATTTCGGGGAGCGGGAAATGACAAACGAGAGAATTAAATTTAATAAGGGAACGTTTATTCAAATGGGCTAACGAAGAAGAAGCTCCTTTTACGAACGGAGACCGAAAAGAGGGGACCAATTATAAGGCAATAACAATAACAATGACAATAATAATGACAATAATAATACGTGAAATGAAAATGAAAGTAAAATTTCGGTAAGCTAAGCGTGTATATATGTGCGCTTACTAATAACTTTCATGTAAATACGATACAATACAATACGATACAATACAATACAATACAATACAATACAATAGAGTAGAGTAGAGTAGAGTAGAGTAGAGTAGAGTAGAGTAGAGTAGAGTAGAATAGAATAAAGGACTGGCAGGGTAAGGCACATCCTTATGTGGCTCGCATTCTCAATTAGAGCGAGGAAGGATGTACACTGGCACCTGCATTAGAAGCGCAATATACATCTCACGGGTACACGCGAACGCGGCCGTGCGTCTTCTCGCCGTCTGAAGGAGCAATTAGACGCAGACTCGGAGCTTCTGCTAGATCGTCCCGTTGACGAGCCGAAAGTTCACAAGACCACGAAGCAGCTCCACGGAGGACGAAACTCTTTCGTTCCACTTGTTCCGGCATTCGTGTTGCAACGAATTCGCTCCTTTAAACGATACGTCACTTTCACCTATGGATTATTCTAATCGATCGATTGCCACTGATCTACAACAAGTCCCTTCCATAAGATGTTTATTACAACGAATTTTTCTTACACGATCGATCCTTTCCGTTCCCCTTCTCGCATAAACTTCCATCTTCTCCATTACACCGACGCACGAATTTTAGACTCGGCATATTTAGGTCACTAAATTACTTTATCATCATCATCATCATCATCATCATCATCATCATCATAATTACAATAAGATTTAAAATGTTTGTTTTATTTAATGGAATTGTTGCGTACCTTTTATTCATTTCAAACGAATACGCGAACCGTTTTGAAAACCTCACCGAATTTATCCGAATACAAATGACTGTTGTTGTTGTTGTTGTTGAATGTTGCTGTTGTTATAATTATTATTCAATAGGCAGTAATAATAAGCTAATTGAATCTTCTTTGTGTTTCAGGTTCGTCCTGCAATTGTACGTATATACGAGACCTACTTGTCACGTGAGTCAAAAATCTGTGATTCGTATTGTTTGATCACATACACATGTAATATCATTACGCTTGGTACAAATATTTGATATTTTCCTAATTAATTCGGCCAATTTAAATTATTAATTACATAGAAAATGAATGCATTTTAACATCTGCTTTTTAAGTCCGATTAATGAATAAAGTGACTTTATTCGACATGCCCCCGCGGGATCTGCATTAATTATAGTTAAAATCACATTTTAACGAATTAACGAAGAACATAACGAATTAATCAATTAGACGAAGGGTTTTGGTTTATTCCCGTCTCGTTTCTCGAGCTAAATAAGAGCGTAATTGCGAGAGTCTAATAATTACTTGGTTCGCTTTGAAAAGGAAGAGCCTTCCTTTAATCCAAAACCGTTAGAATAAGCATTAGAGAAAATGGACGACGAGAGAGAGAGAGAGAGAGAGAGAGAGAAATAAAATAATAAAGAAAAAAAAAAAGAAAGAAAATAAGATCTCCGCATGGGAGTCGAGGGAGGGTATGAATGTCGAGCCTAAAAGACCATCGAAGTGTAATGGTGGTGGTGCGCCGAGCCGGCCCCGTGAGCGTAAAATTTAACGAGGAGAGGGAGGCCGCTCGTTCGGCTCACCTGAGTAGCGAGTGTAAAAAGGCCGATAAGGGGTGAGCGGTGCGGTTAGGGTGGGGGGAGGGAAGGTGCACGAGTCCAATTAGAGTGGAGTTTCGCCAAGGCCGATGGCATCTCTCGTCCGATTAAAAGTCCAACAGAAAGCGAGCCACCTCGCGCTGCGCCACCTACAGGCTGAAAATCCATCCTTCCAGGTAAGTAGGTCGGAGTTCAAGGTGGAGCCGCGCGTCCAAAAAGCATCGCGACGACTCGTGTGAGACCGAGCGAGCGAGAGAGAGAGAGAGAGAGAGATATAGAGGCCGATTGTCACCTCTGGCTCCGAGGTCTACTCGTCCTCCTTCGCGTTATCCCGGCAAACCCTTACTCGGCGCCTTAAACCGGAAGGCTTGGATCGCCTCGTGGAATTATTTGCGGTTGTAATCGGATTCCCCGGTCGCACGATATATAGAATTGACCGGCTCTCCGGACGTCTATGACATTATAATTGACCTCCACCAGCCGCGAGACTTAACAATATTTAGAGACAAACGTAAAAGCTGGGGATCGAACGTGATACGGACACGACGGCTTCCTTACGCGATAAACCCGAGTTTCATCCGGCCACAGTCAGCCCGCCCACGCGTATTCAATAAGCGCCAATGATCCCGGACGATCTGTGTAACGTGTAACTAACATTACATTACATTAGCTTTCACAATATAATAGAGCAGTGTTCTTATTCGTTTAATTCATTCGCTGCTATTTACTACCACCACCGCTACCACCGCTACCACCACCGCTACCACCACCGCTACCACCACCGCTACCACCACCGCTACAAATATTCCTCGGCCGTGCAGCTTCCCAATCGTCTCTGATATTTCTCGAGGATATTCTTACGGCAAAGAAAACCGACGACGATACCTCGTACCCGTGGAATCCGGTAAAGTAAGATCGAGCCCCAGCAAGAAGCCGCATCATCTGAGCGCGCAATGGTATTTGCTCGAGCCGAATCCGCTCGTAAAGTAAACGGCACCGAGCCGCGGATCCCTCACTCGATCATCCCTCATTCCACGTACACGTACGTATAAGCTCCCCGATAACCTTTGCCTCTACGATTCCACTCGGCCAGACCTCCCCTCGAATAACAATCGTTGCGTCGATGCTCCCGATTGAGCAGTAGCGCGCCTACATTGCAACCACTTTACATCGAGCGGTCAAAGCGTTATAATACTATCGATATTATCGCGCTGAGTATTTTCATGGGCAGGAATAATACCGTCGAGGACGATGGGAACGCGAGGGCAACCTTGCCACTTATTATTTTTAAATCCGACGGACGAAAAACAGCCGCGAAAGAGCGTCAATGTTAACGGAGTGGTCGGGGGGGGGGAGGTAGGAGGAAGGAGGAACAGAACGGAACGGAACGGAACGGAACGGAACTTGTAGAGCGAAGGAGATGAATATTCAAGGGGAAATGTCAGAGTTTAGGCAGACGGGGTATCGCGTGCGAGGATAACGCGGAAGCGGTGGACGGGGTCGGATTAGGTACGTGGGGGGAGGGGAGAGAGGATGATCGTAAGAGCCAGCAGGCGGGATAATTCGTCTTTCCCGGCACGCGCCTAGCGAAACGCATGCGAAAGAAACGGTCGTGATCCTCCCCGAAGGGGGGAAAATTCGCTCCTCGACGAAGCCCCTGCCATGATCCCCGTAGATCCTTGCCGATCCCCGGCCGACACTCCAGCGGGTAATTGGATTCGAGGCGGCTCGCGCAAAGGACCGAATAATAAATGCTCCTTGGGGCGAGCCGGGCGGGACGGTCCTCGCGATGCCGGCCACGTATCTTCTCGCAAAGTGCCAAATGCCGAGGATTCTCGGCTCGGGCAGAGGGGGAGAAAGCGAGCCGGGCGCCTCGTCCTCTCGGCATCTCTTACTTTAACCGAACGCACCGGGCCAACCGACCCCGATCTATACGTGTATAAAGAGATTGCTCGGCGGAGGGGGTGGTGGGTGATCAGAGCTACTGACGTATGGGATACAAACTACGAAACAGGAGGAAAGTTCCCGGAGAGGATGTCCGTCTCCAGTGATACGGGGGATCTTTGCCGAGGATCTCTAGAACGTATTGCAACTTGTTTATGCGCAATCCGACCCCTTCGATAACCTTTTCCCACCTCTCTTTGACACCGTCATTACACGATATATCTTGCTGCGTCCTTGCTGCGGGTAAATCAAAGTGAATCGACGGTGGCGGCCTCTCATCGGCTCGATGTACTAGCTACGGAAATTCCTTGGCTTCCTTGAGATTTATCATCGGCTGCCATTAGCCGCGCGTCATTGTCGTTTATCTAGTTAAAGCGGAACGGCGCCTCTGGACTGGAGCAGCCGTTTCTTCGGGGTTATAGGGCCGTTATTCGTCTTGTTTCTACCCGTAAGCTTCGCTTCGATATCGGTACACGCGCCCTATGAATAATTCAAAGCCCCCCCCCTCCCTGCCCCTTCATGGATATATTTGTATTTCCATCATTACGCCCCATGGTTTACGAAACCTTCCGATTTATCAACGCATTTTTCGTCGGAGAAAACTTAACTCCTTACCCCCCCCCCCCCATCCTTCACACCCTACACTCAATATACCGGCGAACCGTTCTCAAACTATTGTTATTGAATTTAAATAAATCTCATGCCTGCGGGATCAAGCCGGGAGAGTAGGTGCATTTTTTTTTTTAATTCTTTGAATTCTTTGAATTTTTAATATGTAAAAGGGTAAAGCGACTCATTTAGCTCGGCCTCCTTAATGTAAGACATTAAAAAAACGTATATATATATATAGATATATAGATATATATATTATCGATAATATTGTTGAGGTGGCTCGTGCAGGCAGGCATTATCGTGGGAATATAAGGAAGAAGAGATTGCCACCGTAAACTCATTTTCCGCTCGCTTTGAGAGGGCCAACGTAGTAAAAAAGTAAAGGGCACCGGGGAGGTGGGTGTAGGGGCGTGGGAGGGAATCGATTAAAGCAGCGGCCTAAACGGAGCGGGCGATGAGGTAAAATTGACATTGGAGTCGCTTGGCCGTCGCGAACGATCGCGGCCGAGGAAGGCAAGCGTCCGAAGTATCAGGAGGCTCTTTATACTGTCCGTAAGGACTCGTCGGCCCTCCGCTCCCCTCTACCTGGACTACACGCGACTACGTCACGAGGCCGACAACCACTGGGACAACTGGGAGCGGCTGCGAGGGAAGGTCCCTTTGCATCCGCGTCTGTTTGTCTCTTCGTCCCCTCCCCTTACCTCCCGGCCCCTTCCTTCTACCTGCTAACGAAGAAAAACGTTCCGTGATCGTCGAATCCGAGGGACCAGTCATTGGCAGTGCCTGACGACGACTTGACGCCGCCGACTTGACGCCGTCGACTTGACCGACACGAGCTACGCTTCATTATTTATCTTTCGTCGATTTTCAATGCCAACAAATGATGCAAAAAACCGATAAACTGTAACTCCAAATTCCTACGCGACTCTCTCTCTCTCTCTCTCTTGCGCTCACTCTCTTGCGCTTATCACCTCCGACTCCTGCGATTTCACGAATTCGCAAAACTATCATTTATTATTAGCCCACCCCCACTTAGCGTAGAATGCTTCATTAATGTCTGTATCGATTTAAAGTCTCTTGCAATTCAAAGCCGCCAAGAGTACACGGACTTTACTCTTATTATGCGTACGATAGCATAAGCTTTATACGCGCATTGGCCCTTTTGCAAGGAGGACACGTTTTTATGCAGAAAGTGTAATAACGGCCTTTGAAAGTAATTACTCGGCGTTAGAACGTCTCGAGTGCTGCTACCGTGGGAATATTTCATTCCAGTCCATCGAATCAGTTTGATTTAAAAAGAAAAGAAAAAATTTCGTTCAAACGCGATCGTATTGAAATAGGCGGGCGAGATGAAAAAAAAGAAGCAAAGCGGCGTCGTTAATAACAACAATAACAACAATAATGATAATGATAATGATAATACAGAGCGAAGAGGAATGTATATTATTGAGAAAAAAAAGGCTTTACTCGCGTATCGCGAAGGAATTAAGTAGAAAACAGTTTTTTCGAGTAAACATCCGATCGGGATTGATTAAAAATTATAATAAACCATTTTCTCGGTACTCGTGATACTTTGGTAGTGAATTTTCATTGGAAATTTCCCGAGAAATTTCAATAAGTAGCGTCGAATTGAAATTTCCTTGAAAATTTTCTCTGACTTGCATAAACTCGAGTGGAATCGTGCGAATATCAATAGTATCGTATACCCCCCTCGACCGCGTGAAGCCGAGGTGATAATAGATCGAGATCGAGATCGAGACTCTCCATCCCGTCCCCCGTCCCCCCTCCTCCTCAGAGCCAATACTGTTGATGGTAATTGGCAAAATCGAGTATACTCGCGCGAGAAGCAATATTGCTCCCGGTGCTTTTTATACCGAATCCCCTCAAACGAAAACGGAATATGAAAAAATATACCCTCGTCGGCCCCGTCCCATGTACTCTACGTGAAAGCGGTGGTTGGTTATCGGGGGGGTGGGGGTGGGGAGTTACAGTCGAGGAGGTATAGGTACAGTCTCATTATATTGCCGTAGAGAGGGGACCGTAGAGCGAATAAAATTTATTCGTAAACAATTGAAAGCTCGGATGTCGGGATTCGAGCGCGACGACGAGTAGATTACAGCTCCTCCTGCTTCGCTTATTTCCTTCCCCTCCCGCCCTACGTCCCGCTCCCGCTAAAAGAAGGCGCGCCAATGCGGTTCCGTCACGCGCAACTACCTTCCGCCTACACCCCTGCACTTGGATAAATAGGAAGCAGCAGCGGCAACAGCAACAGCACCACCACCACCACCTTCGCCACCACCACCACAAGCACGAGTGGGGTCCCCGCGACCTTTACCACCCACTCTCGTCTCGTAGCAGCTCACTACCGGAGGTAATCCGGGCATTCGTTCGTAAGAGAGGAGCGCCGAGGAGGTCAAAGCCGTAAGCCGCAGCAGCTTAACGGGCGCAGAGGTCGCAATCTCGACCTGCCTTCCTCACCTCCCTCCCCCCCCCCACTACCGCATCTAGTGAAACCTCGCGTGGAAAGGGGGGCTGGGGGCTGGAGGCTGGGTGGACGGGTGGACGTTCCTCTAGATGGGACCGTTCCCCTCGCCGGGAGTGCTGCTGCTAGATGGATTATGAGGGAGGACCGGCAAAAACCCCAGTGACCTCGTCGCTGTCATTTTTCACTCCGCGCTCTCCTCCGCTATTTATCTCCAGCCCTTCCGCCCCACGATCCACGCATTTTCTACCCACCCTTACCCTACCCTCACCCTTACCCGTCCGCGCCCCGCCGAGCGAGAAATCTCGTTACTCTTCTCGTTCCGGCCTGCACGCCCATGCCCGCCCTCGGGATTTCGAATTTTACATTTAATCGACCCCTCTGACTTTTACTTCTCACCTCCCCATCCACCCCCCCCCCTTCCCGCCCATCCAACCGTCCGTCCTCCCCTCCGCCTCAATAACCCAGCCGTAATTCTCAAAGAAATAAAGCTTCCCCGTTCTTTACGAATCGCGCAGCCGCTTTCTCGTGATTCTAACGTTACATTCGTTTCGTGCTCTGCGAGCACCGCGGATCGCATTCCCGTAACATTGCCTCTTCTTCCCTTAATTATTTCTGCCCCCGTACGTTACGCTCCTCCCTAACTATAGCCAGCCTCCTTCGCTCGGCACGAAGAAAACAACCATACGAGCCTACGACCTCCGCTTTACCCGATGAGACGTTCCGTCGCCTGTTTACATCGCCTCACTCTCTCTCTCTCTCTCTCTCTCTCTCTCTCTCTCTCTTACATATAATCCCGTATTATTTTGAAAATCCGTGCGGCTCGATGGCAACGATGTGTCAGTTAATTTCGGATCGACGGGCTTTCGAAAACGAATTCGAACGGCTATCGGGAGCTTGGCTTACTTTTACTGTAAACGATCCTTTGGATCGCTAAGCATTTCAAGGAGAAAATTTTTAAGAGCGGATACTTTGTGGATAAGTAAAGTATTCAATTTTGCAAATACTTCGGGACGTTTAATCCCGCGTAGATAAGGTAACGTACTTATCGAGGCTACCTTTCGAATCTAATATTCTCTATGCCGTGTATTGATTTTCAATATCATTGAACGAAGTAAGGATTATTCATCGAATGTCACGAAAACCCCCCCACTGAAGGTCATTATGCTGAAAATGATGAAAAATATTTGTAAATCACGGCAGAATAATATTGAGATAAATATGTACGAGCTTCTTTCATTCTTTTTTTTTTCTTCTCGTGCATAATTGGAACGACAGGCCGCCAGATGGAATATTCAAATGCCGTGAAAATTATTTAGAGCAGAAAATTATGAATCCAATTCCGTTAGGAAATATCTAAACAACATTTCCTTCCACGGCAAATGATAAAATACAAATTGAATATTAAACAGAGAGAGAGAGAGAGAGAGTGAGAGAAATCTTTTAGCAAAATACTCTATACTACGCGATCTATAGTGACGGTATGTAAAGTGATAAAACCGTAATGCAAGGATATCTATGCGTCTTTACGGGATTGTGTAGGAGAACGGGGAAATAAAAAATAACGATGACCTTTTCGAGGGAGGCAACATATACTTGTTGCCTTAATTTCGTAAAATTATGGTAAAACGTGATAACGGCAGCTCGTCCTTTTCGATATTCTATCCTGAAGTTTCTTTAAAAACGTCGACGGACCAAATCAATTAAATATCAAAGTTTTTAAATTAATTTCCTTTCGATAATCATCTCGAATAACATGGATAAAGAAAGTTGAAAAATATTAATTATAAGAGTTTTACGAAGTATTTCCCGAGCTACAAATTGACGATAAAAAAAATATAAAAAAGAAAAAAATATATATATATATAAAAAAAAAAAGAGAGAGAGAGAGAGAGAGAGAGAAAAAGAAAGGATTGTAAACAATGGACCTGCGCGGAACTTAAAAAGTATTCCGTTTCATTATAAATCCTTCATTAAAATTCTGAATTCATCAAATTCTGCGAAGAAAGGGGGGAGGGGGCAAAGTTTACGATTAGCGAGCGATGCGCAACAAAATGTAAAACAATACTCTGCAATTTTCTGTGATTACCTGGAATTCCTCACTGTGCCAATAAAACTGCGTATACGAAATGGCATTTTAGCAATGTATTGTCTCGGAAAAAGGGGGAAGAGCAGCGCTGGCTCCTCTTGACTCTCTCTCTCTCTCTCTCTCTCTCTCTCTCAACGGGATTCGTTTAATAAGTTTGTGGAATTTTTCAAGACAACGAGCCGCGCCCCAAGCTTCTTACGCATTAAATTTTGATAAATTCATACGATCCTTTTAACGGGCTTTATAAAATTATATATACATATATATATATCCGTAAAAATAATGTTAATTTACAAGAACGCGATAGGATCCGTTGTCATAGTTCGCCATGGGTTTTAAACAAAATCTAGGAAATTTCATTAGAAAAGCGTATTTAAATATCACATAGAGGGGTTAACTAATGATACGGAAATCGAATCGCGAATTGGCTTCCTTCGACACTTGCCTCATGAAAACCAACGATTTATACAATCGCGATAAGTAAGTCTCGTTAATTGGCATATCGCATTGACGAGTAAGCGGTTACTTGGAAATAAAACTTCGTAAATACGATCGAGGAGTTTATTTCGTTTATTTTTTTTTTATTATGAATTGAATTACTGATTCGCGCGGCCAATCATTTGAGTTTCCAGTCAATATAATTATAAGGATTCATTGCCTATTATGGCATTTATAGAATTCCCATTGACGAGATCTCTTGAAATAAATGAAATTCTTAAAATAGTTGAGCACTCGAACATTCAGTTTCCCGTGGTTAATATTATATAGCAATGATTATTGTTTTTTTTACTCAAAATACGAAAATTGTTTGCCACTCATAAGCTTAATCGCTTGATTCATTTCATTATAAACAAAGCTTTTTCAACGGCACGTCATTATCTTTGGATATTTAAACATTTTCAAAACCTCACACCGAGAACATTATGTCGAATATAATAATAAGAAAGAACGTATTACAAAAGCCGAATTTATTAAGGATTCGTAGTTATCGAATCAATAGCTTGGAAATTAATTGTCTCTCAAAGTCTTTCGTTTATTTTTCATTTGCATATATCTTCATATAACCTAGAGAGAGAGAGAGAGAGAGAGAGAGAGAGTTACTTCAATAAAAAAACTACTACACTTGCATGAAAATTATGCAAATGTCGATCATTGTCTAAAGATTATAAAGAGGACTTTATAGATGAAAAATGATTAATGTTCTTATAAAAAAAAATCGTATGGAATTCATAGGCTCGATAGATTCCAAGAAAATCATGAGAAAAGCGGTGGATTTCAATTGCCCTTTGCTTTTTGTTAAATTAATTATCATGAAGCAGCTCTAATACGATATCGCTTGCTTCTTTCGTCCTTCTGTTTGGCCAATTAGACGCTCGAAGGCAGTAGTAATCGCAATAAATGCCTTTTGCGAGTAATATTAATTTAACCGAACATTTTTACGATTTATAAGAAAGGGTAAATAAATAAATCCGGAAATATTTATAATCGATCGGCTTCGGCAATGGCGTCCAATAGTTATTTCAGTTTGTAATTCTATTTGGTCTTACGGAGGAAAAATTCTCTCTTGTCACGCGGCAATCCTTGTAATCGTTATTGGAACGAAGCAGATTTACGAGGTTCATGCATTAGCTGTAGATATAACGCAGATATAACCCCAATAACCTCGAGGGTTGAAAGTTCGATGTAAATAATAATAGAAAACACGTAAGGGTAACGCGTATTCGCCAATAGCTTTTATCTAATAAAATTTATATTTTGATAAATGTCTATGTATTGTGTAAATGTGTAGAGCGGGGTTATTGTGGTTATTGGGGTTATTGGGGGTAAATACGGTACGACAGGTTTAACAGTACGAAGTCATAATCGTCAGACCAGGGGAATGGACCACGTAATTTCGTTAATACCGCGAAAAAGTCTACCGTCGATACTTTCAGAATATCTTTTATGAAATAGAAATAATTGAGGAGAAAGGTTTCTCCGAGCGGCCGCTGCGCCCGAGAAGCGCTTAAAGGTAAATGCAATTATTATGAAATTTCACCGATAGGATTCCTAGTAGAGTCAGGTCGGTCGGTCTTATAGCAGACCTGCTATAAACTGTCAGCCGGACATGCGACGAGGAAAATGCGAAGTAGTAGGCCAGAAGGACCTCCAGACTTCTTCGCGTTTGCGCGAACTAGGAAAATTAACCCCTCCCCCGCGGGGGGCCATTGGGGTCGGGGGAGGGGCAGAGTACCTCGAGGTCGAATTAGACATCGCACGGCTGGCACTGAGGTCCTAGGAAATTAGGCCGGGAACTGAGCTCCCGGTCTTTGGCGACATCGAGAGAGACAGAGAGAGAGAGAGAGAGAGAGAGAGAGAGAGAGAGTAGACCTTTTTCGGCTTCGAGGGCCAGGTAATCGATGAGGATGCCGCCGTTGTCGGCGAGTGACCGGTAACCCGGAGCCGAACTCCAGCCTCCAGCGCTCGAATATGGATGTAATTCCGACGAGATCGAAGCGCAGTATCATTCGGCAAAATAAACGCAATTACTCTGCGAATGAATTATTTAGCTCGTGTAAATATTGGCCTTTGACGCAAACGAGGATGCTCACGATGATGCCGATGATTACAAACGTCTGCGTATCGAAGCCAATGTCCATTCGCTCCGCGAAAGGCCAACTCCGCTTCAACTCGTTTTAACGTTTAAGTAAGTTCGTTATGTCAAATCAGCCGCAATTACTCGTTCCGTTTAATCCTTGGCATTTCCCACTTAAATGTCTCACCGTGTCTCACGTACCTAATGTTATTATAATCAATAATGCCGACAACGTGCAGCCTATAAACAATGGCCGTCCTTACATTGAGATTCGAAGGAGTTTTTTGTTTCCGGAGACGATCAAGAAAAAAAGAACAAAAGTTACCTATTACGCGGTGGAAAATCAACGGATATTAAGATTCTCGGAGCGTGTGCGTGTGCGCGTCTACGACCGCGTAAACACGAGAGCCGTGAAGTATGAAGTATTTACGCTGCCGAGCAATGCGCTTACTTTCCTCGTAGATAATTCCCAAATATACCGAGTTTAAGCACAAACTCCTCGTCATTGTAAATAAATGCGTTGGACATTATACGTAATTTATTATTCTACAATGAAATAAAATGCAATGATACTTACCCATTTAAATTATTTCAATTTACATTAGTAATTGGATCTTTTGTATGCCCGGCACTAATCTCATTTTTCTGTAAAATAAGCTTTCCACTTCTTTTTTTCTTCTTCTCTTTTTTCATTACTATTATTTATTTCCGTTGTAATTATGTTATTGGAAAACTAGGTTGGAATAATAATAGTAAACTATTATGGAGGTCCGAGGGGAACGTAATACACTTGTAAAACGAGGCGGAAAGCGGCTTATGTAAAAAAAAAAAAAGAAAAGAAAAAAAAATTCTTTTTTTTTTTTTTACGATATTAATTATAATTATAATTCGCGTACTTTTAAATAAATTTTTATAGTTTTAAAAAAAAAAGAAAATAACCCCTTCCCTTAATAATTATGAAGGGAATTACAGTATAAGCCCGTGAGAATAAATAATGCGCTTGTATAAAAATTAAGAAGAAGAAAAAAAATTTACATATTTACGAGCCACTAACGCATGAGCAACGGTGGGATAAAAAGAAAAAGAAAAAGAAAAAGAAAAAGAAAAAGAAAAAGAAAGACAATTCACGCGTGCGTGTGTAAATGGAACCGGAGAGTGGGATTAAGATAAAGTTCAAGTTGATTTGACGCGCGCGTTGCAGTTGTTTGGTGCTTTCGAGACTCTCTACGAGAGCTCACCTCGTTTATACCAGTCGTACGTAATTTCGTCGACCCTGGGTGCTCTCTCTCTCTCTCTCTCTCTCTCTCTCTCTCTCTGGCTTTATCTGTAAAAGTCTTTTGAAATTTACCATCCGTCTGATTTGAAAATTTGATCAAATTGTTATATTTTCGCTGAAAATGCGATCGGAAACACATGTACCTTAAAAGGATCTATAGGTAGCGGTGGAAGGCCAAACTACGAAATTCACTCCGTGATTTCCGGATTTCATACTTATTTAAGCTATTGATTTTAGAATAAGGAACGAAGGAAAAGGACTTTGTTAAAGATCCATAATAATAACAATAATAATAATAACAATGGTCTTATATAATATAAAAAAAAAAATGCGTTCTCTTGTACTTTTAATTGGTTAAAAAAAGGGTGAGAGAGAGAGAGAGAGAGAAGGGATAGGAAGGGAAAAAAGAAATTTAAATTACACAGAAAATATGATTTTCCTAGTGAATTTTAATCAGAAATACTCCATCATTTCAGGTATGAAAAAGCTTCGTTCTATCAAAGAGACGAGAGAATACTTTCTACGGTAGGGAGAGAGAGAAGAAAAAAAGCTAAGAAATATGTTCAAATTGTCTTATAAAAACGTAATTCAAAATAAGTGCAGGGGAGTACGTGCTTAGTTTCGCCTACTTAAAATACTACCACCTTTTCATCTATTAATTAAAGGATATTATGCATTCTTCTCTTATTAATAATTAATTAAGGTGTCCCACTGTCCTCGTCTATAATAAACCGTCCGATATTCATGTATAAAATTGTAATTAAGATCGAAACTTTTTCAAATAAAACGGTAAGGCCGTCGTTCCTTACCGTAATATTCGTATAAAATTTAGAAAATAATAAGGTTTCGTAGGGAGCGCGTATATATTGTGCGGTTAGAAACGAGCGAGTGGATTTTTCTTTTGAGCTTCAAAATTATTAAAAACGTAACTTTTTAAGATAATAATTGAGAAATAAAGGTCAGCTACTAACAACGATCTATTATATTATCGAGGATGTTTCGTCTTGGTATCGGACGACAAAAATGACCGTCTCTCTCTCTCTCTCTCTCTCTCTCTCTTTCTCCGCTACTTAAGCAATGTCGATTTCTATTGCACGAACAAGTGTACATTCCTAAAATCGTCTTTGACCTCATTCCTTTATTTTTCTCTCCTCCCCCACTCCCCCCCTCTCTCTCTCACGGAGAGACTCGATCTAAGTCTCAGTTCGTCTTCCACGATATCAGCTGTGTCACTCGCAACGCGAAGCGCACCTAACGAATGACTGCGGAGTCACAGAGAGACGCGGGAAGGAATCAGCGGAAGATAAGGCGAGAGGGAAGATAGGGAAATTCGCCGTGAAAGTATGTGGAAATGTTGGTGAAATGAAAAATTACGCGGTTAGAGCTGAGGGAAATACATTACTTATAAAATAACCTCGACGAAATTTTCGACGATAAGTTGTTTGGCAAAAAGAAAATAAAATAATAATAATAAAATAGGATCAGCGCCTCTTGCCGCAGATTTTATTTTGTAAAAATTAAAAATATATCCGGTTAGGCATTAATATTCCCGGAAGCGCGCATCCCGCGCACTTAAGTAATAATTATAATCCGTGAAATTAACGAGACAACGACGTAACGAGTAAAAAAAAATAAATAAATAAATAAATATGTTTAGCCTCGGGGAAAGTATTTATAATTCCCTTTATAAATTATATTATTTATATATATATATATATATTTATTCCTATTGCTTGCTTAGTCATCGTTATCTTTGCTACGAATATTGAGAGAGCGAGCGGGAAATAAATTATACGAGACTGGAATTAATTATAAATACGAGTAGCGAAGGGATCAATCAATTAAGTGTCTGTAAATATAAAAAAGGGTCTGTTTGTTTTTTTTTTCTTCGCTCGGTGTCAGGTAGTGCAGCTTTACTCAGGGAGTATCCGTCCATTACAGGAAACGTAGGCGAGGGAGAGAGAGAGAAAAAACGAAGAGAGATATAGTATTTATTCAATTTATTCGGTCATTTTTTACGCTCTCTCTCTCTCTCTCTCTCTCTGCCTATCTATCTATAGCATTGGAATGAGATATCTTATGCTACCCGTTCGATTAAGCGCAAAAAAAAAAGGGGGTGCATTAATTAATTTAAGGAATCGATACGTTTGCCCGGGAGTTTCTTCGTTGCACCTTGGATGCAATTCGCGTACGAGAGGCGCAGGTATAATTCGGGTTAACGTCTCTCTTTGCGTTATCTAATGCTGAAGCAATAAATCTTTGGCATTATAAATTGATGTAAATAGATTCTCGTCGCATCCCGGGGTTTATGTCGCGGAGTCACGATGCCGAGCTACGTATAATTTATTTCCTTGATACTCGTAAAATGCATAACCGTCACCCAGCCGCGCCCTTGTAATTTATATTTTAATAAAACAAAATCCAACTCCCAATTACGAGCTAATATTGTTCGGCTTAATAAGAATTCAGCGAAAAATTGCAGCGAATTATCCGAGAAGCCGGAAGGCGGCCTCGCCACCCTTGGACCGCGAAGCTGTAGCAGCAGCAGCAGTAGTAGTGGTAGTGGTGGTAGTGGTAGAAGAAATAGTCCATTCGCACAGGCCGATATCGTGTAACAACATTTTTTTCTCATTTCCTATACGAACCGGTGGATTGTTCGACAGTCGTAGAGATTCAAGAAAGCAAACACCTTATTGCAACCTTGTGCGACCGAGTCGCCGGAACTAGCATTACCAAAGGAGAAAAAAACGTGTCCACGTGTCGGTAAATTTCCTTTGGATTCCGCGTGCTTAGATCCCTCATCCCTACACGACTCCATTCAAAAGCCTTTTCAATTCTATTTCATGCAGAGCCTATCTCAAATTGTATTCCTTGGCCAACATTTCTAATACGTCCATTGTACACGCGTCGAAAATGTATTCGTACTGTTAATATTATTGAAGACCGGCGCACAAACAACGGCAGGGCTACGGAATTTATTATTGTATCGGGAAAGGAATTTTTCTAGCGCGCCGTAACCGAAACAACATTGACGTCCTCGTTTCAGTCAGAGCGAGTCACGCGCACTTGTCCCTGTAAACGCTCTTTTAAAAAAGCGGGGGGCATTAATTCAATAAAAAAAAAAAAAAACCCCCATACGAATACGAAGTCGAAGGGAGGTAAAAATTTTTAACGAGAAAGGATTATAGTATTTCGTAATGCGCTCGTTCGTAATCGTAGGATTTTCCAGTTGGATTCGGTTACGCGGTTGCTGACCGCGTGTAAAGAGTAAAACGGAAAAGTAAAAAGACACGAAGGAAAGAAACTTGAAATGTGCAAATGTAATCCAACGATGCACTTTATGGGACGGATGATTAATTAAGCTTATGATGCAGTGGACTCGAGAATATTTAACTGCAAATAGTACGTAAGCAAATAGAGCCTCGGCTCGAGCTTATATTAATTAGCAGCTGCATCGAAATGCCCTGCGGAATAGTACGGGAATTATTGCAAATGCATCGAACGCATCGAACGAACGTTATTTACTTGGGACAAGTATCGTCTTGACCTCGCGCCTAAACGCTCTCGACGTCGCTTAATTTCCTCGCAGGACAAACAAAACAAAACGAAAAGAAAAATGCAAAACTTTTTCCAAAATAACCTTATTACGCGATGTCGATGTAAATGATCGATGCAAATGATCCTATGGCATCAAAAGCATTTTATGCTTGGATAATGCTTGCGATTTATTTCCAATAGCTCATCCCCGCTCATGCTTTTGGCTTTTCTGCATTCCAAATAGCATTGCCAACGAATTAACAGTTATGCTTACAATTATACAACAAACAGATCTGCCTAAAATAGCGTAAAACTGCTAATGCCGAGCTGCTTTTCATTCCTAACATTTCTAACGAACGACATGAAAAACACGTTATACTACCGAATGTCTCTTTTTCATTTTAATTAAACTTTATCATATCTTCAGTCTATTTCATTAATTAAAATATTTATTCTCCATCATCACCGTCCATTTTAATTAGGAGACATTTTTTTTTCGTTTTTTGTTTTTTTTTTATATATATATAATATTTCGCATATCGTTACAAAAACCTTGAAAGATCAAGGTACAGACGTCCTTGTGGATTCTAGTAAATATTTCTATACTCCAAAATTATAAATAGTTTCTTTTCTTTTTTCTTTTTTTTTTTTTTTTTTGTTTTGTTTCACTTACGTAATTAGTATTACGTCTATGTCGTATTGTCGGGCTAATAAAATATTATGTAATTGAAGAAAAGCTTGTCACCAATGCAAGTACGCGTGTCAGGTAATTTTTATTCGAGACGACCAATTCCTAACGATCTTCTATTGCACGTATTATTATTATCGTCGCTGTTGTCGCTGTTGTCGTTGTCGTTGTATTATTATAAATTCACGGGCGACCGAAGTCACGTGAGAATGAATTTCCGAAGAAATCGCGCGTTCGTTTGTCGGAGCTTTAATAAATTTTACTCGACTTTACTAAACTACGGAAAATACGAGGTGGGGGTGGGGTGGAATATCAAAATTAACTACACCGAGGACAAGTCAAACAAAGTTCGGCGAAATTATACAAAGCTAATGCGTTTAGAAAACGTCAGGAAAAATAATTATCTCTAAAACGTAAAACTGATTTGGCGTAAATGGTCATATAAATTATAAAGACTTAAATATCGGTATACGAAAATACAATATCATTCAAGAGCACGGCGTACTTACTTTCTTATAATTATTAATCAACGGTTAATAATATTTTAAATTAACAAGCTTTTAAGCTCTCGTGCGTCAAGTCAACAATACTTTACACGTAGACACGCGCAGGGGCTTATAAAATTGGGGGCGTGGGAGGGCGTGGGAGGGCGTGTTAACATAAAACTCGAGGGGTTATTGTATTTTTCGGTTGAAATCTTGCGGGCATCGGGTCGGCAACAATGAACCACGGACTGAAAAAAAGTCCTTTTACGTCTCTAATTACCGGTGGAGAAGGTACCGGCCGCATTTTTAACTTCCTTTATATCTTCCATTGTATTCCGCACTCGTGAATGTCTCAAGCAAAATTAATCCGCTGTCGTGTTTTTTTTTCTCATACATTTACCAGGACTTTTAAAATACACTTGTTGGTGATCTTGTTGGAAAGGCGATTGGATCAACCGTTATTCAACCTGTTATTATATTAAATAAAGAACTTTTCCATTATAAAAATAACTTTAACATTATTAAATAATTAAAAGGTTTCCCGTGAATTTGTTCCCGTCGAATAACTTTTTAGTGTTTCATAAAAGCTAGACAGGCAATCTTTATTGTAATCTTAAGGTTTTCGGTGATTCTTTTACGATTGTAATAACGATGTGCGTTATAAAATTATAAAAATAAAATAACCCCAATAACCGCTGAACTTCATCCGCGTGATTATTTATTTTTATATTATATCTACAGGTCGAGTATAACGGCAAATAAAAAATGCGTGAATTAAAATATTTCTCGTTACTTTTTTTTTGAAACCCTTCAAAAACAAAAACAAAAAAAAAAGAAGCAAATCATTACAGATAAAAATATGTATTTACGTTTTATTAATGACGTTTATTAATACTTGGCGAATAAGTGCATTCGTTTTAATGTGCATTGAAATATTTTCAGATTAAAATTATTACGATACTTTATTTAAAATATCATTATATTGAAATAAACTGGCACTTATTTACTTAATACGTTGCCGTGTAAATTTAATTTAAGTATTGATTATGAAAAACTTTCGTTCTCGTATCGTCGCAGTGGAAAATTCGACTTCGTGATAATACATCAAGGAAATACGACATTTTACAAATATAAACGAAACGGACTTTTTGTAATTAATAATTAATTGACCTCCGTAACTGTGGGCTGCCCGACAAAAATACGTTACGTATTGTCAATGTTTGTTTGTGTAGGTAGAATCGCATCAGAGTGCCGTTTCGTAAGAAGATTCATTTAAAATTCATTAATAACGAAGAGTCGTTTTGTATTTGAGAATTATCAAATACGTAGAGGCCGAGGTAAAAGTTTACGAGGTATTTATTTCCAAATACTTGTGAAATTTCTTGTTTTACTTTAAAATTTAATTATCTGGAGGTCTTTAATCGTCGAAATATGCGTTCTGTGTGCATGACTTTATCAACGACGAGAACGTTCAAGATGAGTTTAAGTAATCGTTCCTTAAAATAAATACATTTGAATGGTATGATATAAGTGAAATTACTGATTGGGTGAGGTAGGGGTTGCAGCCCCACCACCACCACCACCACCAATACCACCAATACCAATACCAGCAACAGCCGTTATTTTCACTTTCGTGCGGGAAATGAAAAATTCGTCAAATACCTTTGACACGGTTTCACAATCATGCTAAATCTCTTTTCCTTCCTTACGTCTCCCCCTCCCACTCCTCCTACCACTCCTCCTCCTACTCCACGTCGCACTCGGCAACGTAAATAAAGAAAATCTATATTCTACCTTGAAAGGAAACATTCAACACGCCGGTAATTCTAATAATAGAAAAGCCAAAGCGCGTACTACAGAGTTGCGCTATAAATCTTTTTCCCTTTCTTATTAAAAAGAAAGCCTGGTCAGCTGCGACGTTATAAATCTATAAAATTTTCTTTCCATGCATATTAATGGTTTCGCGACGCTGCTCCCGTCACTGCACATCCAGACTGAATATTATTCACATACCCGAGGGAGTACGTAATATACAATATTAATTGTACGTGTTAATTATAAAATTTTCATGACGAATAAGCCCTTCGTTCGATTGTTAAAGCTTCATTCGATCTTCCCTTTTGCTCGAAATTATTTTTTTTTTTTTATCAAGTCGCCTCCACTCATAATTACTAAGCGATCGAGTACTTTAAGGATAATTAAAAAATTTCATTATTCCTCATCGCAAGGGTTTTCTCTATGAATTTTCAATGCCCGTTTGTGCATTACCTTCAATATAATTATATCAGCCTCGTGCAGCAATACAAGTATTTTAATCTGGATTGATCGTACGAGTGCCGAAATAAATTTACTATTCGTAATATATATATATATGCGTATATATATATATACATGTATAGGTCTAGGAACGTGCCAATTCCTAACGAAGCTTTCCATGCCGCTGGACACAAACGAGATTATTTGGATTTGTGAACCCATTGTTTCATATTCTATGTGTAGATATATGTGTATATATATATACATTCACTCTTTACCTGCCATTTCAATATATATTTCGATTACTTCTTGTCCAAGATCCATGCTTTACCTCATTCCATTTGTTTATCTATCTTTACTGTTTATATCAAGCGACATTTTACTTATGCAAGATCGCGATATCTCAGACCGATATAGGCTTAGCAAAACGTAAACTGAACGTTACATGGGAAACATGGAATACTTTTCTTTATAACATTAACAATATATCTATTAAAAATTCGTATATCTAGTTATAGATTACATAGTCGGTACAAACGTAAATTCAATTTCGTCTTCCGAGAACTATTTATAATTCAATATCGCAGACTATATATTCATATTTTATTGTACAATATATGTTGATCACGAGATGGTTTAACATACGATGAATAATATATATATGAAAATTCTTAACGAAGAATTCATTTATTAACTTCTAATTCAATACAATGTTAAAAATACAATAAGCTAGTAAATTATTCATTGTTTAATACATCTATCACAATTATTACAATTATTACAATTATTACAATTTCGATATTTTATTCGTTAATTAACTAATAAACTAGTTTCACTACAAAATACATTCCCGCTGGACTTTGAAATACTTTACTGTTTCAATATCTGCATTCGTGCATGATTAGTTTTTATCAATTAACGACTTACATTGTACTACTTTACTTTACTTCAATGTTGATCTTGAAATACCGAATGAATAAAATTTTTAAAAAAAAAACCATGCATTTCATGACGATATATATATATATATATATTAGGAGACGATAGATTTTATACAAAGCTCCACATTATCTGGATTACGATTATTAATTGAAATTGTGAGATTGTAGGTGTAGGTTCGAGCGTAGGCTGTCATAATTATAATTTCTTGAGATGAATAGCGATGACGATAGACAATTTGATTTTATTCTCGCTTCCGCGGACGTAAGAGGAAGAATAAGTGTGAGGATAGGTGGAATAAGACCGAGTACGTGTAAACCATGTAAACGTTGATTATCGCCAAAGGCGCTCCGAACGGCTTTACCTCGCCATTTCTCTTTTTTAATAGCACAAGCAGCTCTCGTTTAGGGGTGAATAACGACGTTTTCACATTTGTTTTTTTCTTGACGGTGGGTGGAAGCGCGCTGATGCCCTCGATCACTTGATCAAAAAGAAAGAAAAAAAGGGAAGCCGAAGCAGCAGATGAAACTGTAAGAAGAAGGATAAGGTAGATGAAAGAAGATGAAATACAACGGACAAACAAAACAAAACGAAACGAAAAAAAAAAAAAAAAAACGGAGCGTTATAAGAGGTATTGCCGGAAAAGTTCTTTGCTCGGGGAGGCCGCAAGTCTATGTATCTCTACGGTAGATCCGAGCATTCTAGCTTAACAACGGCTGCTTTTAATCTAGGCTCGAGCTTTCCGTACTCCTTAGGGAAAGTTCGCCAAAGTTCTCGGCGTATAAGAAGCCCGTATAATATATAACACCGGCTTTTATAATTCATGTAAAGCACGAACGTATTAGCCGAGGTGGTGGAGGTGGAGGAGGAGGCGGAGGAGGAAATAGGCGAGGAGCGAGAACGTGTGTAGGAAAGTTTTTTAATGTCGCGAAATACGAGGTTGGCCGAACTGCAGTTCTAAAAAGACGTCGAGGAGCGTCACACGTGGCGCGCATTCCCAAGCCAGGACGTTAAAAGCCATTGGACGCTCTTAAACTAACGTATTCTCCCGTGTAAAAATTGACTCGACCCGACCCGAGCCGACCCGATCCGACCCAACCCGACCTTTATTAAACCTGCCCCCCTTTTAACACCCTTCGCTCCTTGTATGACCTCCTCCTCCTCCGCCTACCACGCCAATCGAACTTGATTGGCGCATTTCTTCCGATTCACGCACGCAATGCGTTTTATCCGTAGCTTTTACTTTCTTAAATAAAACCTGCAACGCTTTCTTACTTCCGTAACAACGCATCTGTTGCTTTTTTTTTTTTTATACATTTTAATTACCGAATCCATGGACTTCGATGTGATAAAATAGCTTAGGGAAATTGACAATGGAAATTAATTTACAAATGCCATTACTTTTCTAAGAGATTTATTAAGGAAATAATAAGCTCCTCTTCCTTTCTATTCATTACTGCACGAATAAAGAAGAAAATACGTAAATACGTGTTTTTTTTTTTTTTTTTTTTTTTGTTTTAGCTTAAGACGAGGCTTCATGGCTCGGGAAACATTCGTTTATTCTCTTAACGTATTTGCATGAAATATTTAAATCGATTACTTGGCAGAAGTCGAGTAGTCGAGAAGCCCACTTGGAGAAGACAGTGACGAAATAAATAAATAAATCTAAAAAAATTCCCATCGCTGCTTGTGCCCGTTAAATGGCTTTACGGAAACAAAAACAACAAACAAAGTCCCTGGCATCGAAGAACCTTGGAAAGGACTTTTATTTTATTTTATTTTATTTTATTCGTTATAAATGACGAAAAGTCGGTATTCGACAAATTGACTTCTTTGCGAATCCAAGTGACGAGACAATAGGGGAGTATTTAAATAAACTACGTGTTAAATTGATAAAACTTAATAACGACGACAAGAAAGATTATGCCCATCGAGCACACATACACCCTTCTACATTTTCTTTGCATAATACAATCTAATGGAGCGCATCGTCTCTTACCAGATAATTATTCGCGCGTATACAGGCGCGCTATTATCATAAAATCTGATCTATAGATCGATTTGAAAATTCAATACTTTATTGCTTGGCGGTTTAATAGTCGAGGTTTAATAGTACGACAACGGAGTCGTGGGAAGCGCGCGTTGTACAACAATTTTTCATTCTATAAGCTATAAAGCTCTATGAATAAAGCTAATGGCATTTATAATTCGCAAGGATACTTTTCTTTGCTTTTAAAGTTTATGCTCTTTTAAGAACGATTTTCCAATAGGTAGGCTTTGTTTATACTATCGGTACCATCGAACGCTTAACGAATTTCCCTTCTTACCAAACCTTCAGCACTTCTCGAGGATTCACTTCATCTCTCGCGTGCTTCTCTCCTCTTTTCCCCTCTCCTTTCGTTCTTTATTTATTTACCTTTCTTTACAATATTACCATAATCGTTAAATTCAAATGAACCCCGCTCTTCGCGTAAATTACATTCAATTGTATGAATGGATTCATAAATCCCTGTTACGGCAGAGGAATGCCAGTTTTAATACTTGTCCAATTAACTTTACTATATCTTGCGAATTGTTATATCAATAATAACCTCGAAGGATTCCGACGATTTCATAAATTACTTTCTTTTGGTTGTTGTTTTTTTGTTTTTCAAATGCACCCTTTCAATCTGCTCGGAGCTCCGTTAAAGGTAGAGAATGTAAGAGTATTACTTACCGGAAGGAAAAACAATGTCTTTTTAAATAATATTAATCGAATAAGAGTATTTAATAAAAAAAAAGACCGTCGCTTAAGCCCCTCGATCGATCGACAACGTATGCGTACGTGCGTGCGTGCGGGGATAAGATTGTATTAATAAGAGAATTGGTAACGGAGTTGGGATTCGTCGGATAAATATTTAAATGCATTAGCGTCGTGCTTTGTAAAAGAAAGACAAATCGGTGTTTCAATAGGCGGAATCGGCGTTGTTATAAGTGAAAGTTTATAGTGAAACGCTCGCTCTTTAGAATTTCAATTGGAGAAATGCAGCGGAATTAGCCGCGTGGCGAGAGAGAGAGAGAGAGAGGGGCATGGAGGTGAGATGGTAGTGGAGCTGCTTCTCGGTATAAACAGACGCCAAAGTTGGAGAGAAAAATTAACGTAGGCGACGGGAACGGAGCGGCCGTATGCATTTTAAGTAAAAATGACACGGCGTGGAATGCACGCGGGACAGGGAATTTATTAAGCTCGGGGAAGTGGCAGGCGCGAGGGCGACCTTGAGCGCGGGCGAACGAACGCATATTTATTTACGTAGGCGCGCCTCGTCTAAAGAGGGATTCGAACGCCTCGGTCATCCAAGAGGATAAATCAAGGCCGTGCTTGGGCCCGAGTCGTAAGTGCACGTATGCGCCTTTACGTGTGTACATTGATCGTCATTCCTTGGGAGCCGAAGGTTCGTTAATATGTCAAGAGTAAAATGCGTAACTCTGCTGCGAGAGGCGTACTGAGTATCGTAAATACCGAGCTTTTTCTTCTTCTTTTAAACGTCCCTGGGAGTTCGCTTCAAGGGAGTCGACGGTTTTTGTTTAATATCGAGCTTTGAAACGAAGAGAGAAGGCGATGCGAAGGCTGAGTTATTGTAATACGATGGCCGAGCTTATGAAATTGACAAATCGCTCCCACTGACCCCGCTACAACCCGCTACAACCCGCTACAACCCGCTACAACCCGCTACAACCCGCTACCACCGGCTACAACCCGCTACAACCCGCCGTACCGATAAATAATAAATTCGATGGCGGACGATGTAGCGCTAAAGGGGGCTATTAAAGAAAACGTGGCTTTAAAATTCTCCAGGCAAAGTTTGCGAATAAAGTATTGCCGTACGCGATACCCCACTCTCAAGGCTTCGAGCTACATACACGTTATACTTCATGGCAATTTAATGGGCAAAGTTAGCAAGTCAGAGTAGAGTAAATAAAGGCAATTAGCAACAATGTCTCCATTGTCGGACACGGAGGGAAATCGATGCGTTATCGCGGTTCGTTGGGTTCGGAATGGAGGTTATTTGTAGGGGGGAGGGGTGGAGGTGCGTGGATTATCGGGACAATGGATCCCGCGGCATAAAACCCCAA
Organism: Ceratosolen fusciceps; assembly: GCA_018883505.1. Classification (NCBI taxonomy): domain Eukaryota; kingdom Metazoa; phylum Arthropoda; class Insecta; order Hymenoptera; family Agaonidae; genus Ceratosolen; species Ceratosolen fusciceps. The sequence continues at coordinate 726,397 of RCIC01000010.1, forward strand.
TAACCCCAATGTAATTCGTAAGAACTTGAGGCTCTCGGATCGCCCCGACTGCGGCATGCATTCCAGCCATTTTTAATACCCAAGAGTTAATAATAAACTTTGAAAAAAAAAAAATTGACTTTACGGCGCACGCGTAATTGCGGTAATAACTGTGGGACGAATGTCCCAGCTCGAATCGATGCGCTCGATCTCGCAAAGGGCAAATTTAACTTATTTTAATAGTATACGCACAGTTGTACGCAAGCGATAGCGAATGCGCTCAACTGTCGCGACCAGCCCCCCCCCACCCAGGTCCTCTTCTCAACGAGCTTTGTTTGTAGGTGCAAGCGAAATTACGGGTATTTGACTGAAATCGTTAACGAGGCCTCGGATCCGTACGTTGAGTTATAATTTCTCACAAAGGAATGAAGTGCGCGGGACAAGGCAGGAGCCAAAAAAAAAACAAAAACAAAAACAAAGAAAACGTAACCTATTTCGTGGTAATAAAATGTATTTTTAAAGTCCGTAAAAGTTGGCAAAGCCCGGGGGCGAGAGGTTGATAAATTTTTCATGCGCTTAGTCGCGCCCGCGGTCTCCTATACAGTCCCCTGTCGCGCTTTAAATGAAAATCTCATAGTTTTAGGGATTCGATCGATTGTCACGGAGCACAAAGCTACTGCGGACTACCCTGGAAATTATTCGGCGCCCGGCTCTCTCCCCCGAATGAATAATTCGCCCCTCCCCCCCTTTCATCGATCAAAAGCTTTGAATCACATTGGCAATTAAAGTTTTAATACGTTCTTCCCGAGCTGAAAGTGGTAAGCCATTGATTGTTTCAGTCAGTCCCGAGATATTTGAAGGGGGTGGTGGGGGGGGGCGAGTGGGATTGGCGTCGCGTCTCCGAACCCTTTGTCGGCATTCGAGCTCTTCGTTGTCTTTTTCCGTATTACCACTACCTCCGCTCAATCAGTCATAAGCGACGTGTATTTATTTCCCTTAAACAATCTCAAGCCCAAATAACCCCAATGTGACGAGATTAAATTTCTTTCTTCTTTCTTATATCTTCTTTCTTCTTTATTCTTTATTCTTTATTCTTTATGCTGAGCCATTCCCCGGCTTTCCCCAGCTTTTCCCCGGCCCTTTCACCCTTACGTTAAAAGCTATACAATAACTTGCACGTTCCAACCTTATCCCTTAGCCTTACCAAGGATCAAGTCAAGTCGCTCTTCAACTTCGAAACTTCGTTTCGTTTATTGATAAAGCGCACTCGCGTCCATTATTATTCCACGCGAATGTTAACTTCCGAGCCCCCGAAGCCAAGGAAAAGTTAAATAACGCGTTTTAAATAATGTAGAGCTTTGCCTCGATGGTACGTCGAACATTTGTTACAATGACCTATCGGTGCACGTATATCCAGGTATTCGACGAGCGTGTGTCTTAAATATAAGCGACAATTGGGATTTCTTTGATTTCGTAAGATTTCACGAGAGCTAGTCAGCTGTTATCTCGGGAGCCACGCGAGCCGACGCTTAGGAAATAAACCGAGTACTGCTGTAAAAAAGTAGCTGACGTTGAAACCCGAATAGAAATACGGCAATAAGGAAATATGTAGAAGAGGAGGAGGAGGAAGAGGGGACGGCGGAATGGGGGGAGGTTGATCGGGAACCCAAATTTAATTTTGTATCCTGTCCGAAGTTTAAATTTCCAGCCGCCGTTCTCCATTTCCCTCCTCGCGCGCAACCGTCCTCCATTTTAAAAGCCGATTTCCCCTTTACTCTCTTCTATTTTCCATCCTCCTCCTTTTCGGGGAGTGGGGGAGGGCGGAGGCCGGGCGGGCGGGCTAATTAAGCTACGATAAGCAGGGAGTTTCGCAAAAGAAGTTACGGATGCGGGAAAAGTCTGAGCGCAGAAGTACTTGCAAATGAAAATTCCTTATAGAATAAACTCGCTCTATTTAATCTATTTAATCTATTTTACATAGGTTTCGCTTATTAATTTTCAGATTGCCTTTATGCGAAATTACTTCCATTCAGTAGATCATCAGTTTCAATTAAATTCCCGACCACTTTTCAATTACAAAATTATTTCATACCTCTTGACTTATTAAATTCCTCTCGAGATTTTCAGATTCCCACAACTCCATGGGAATATCGAATAACAATGGATATCAATTCTTTTTAGTAAATAAAAAACTTATTGGGTCAGAAATGTTACAAAGCACCGATAATTGTAGAAATAGAATCGTAAGACGCGACATAATACAATACAATTATCTACTGTATTGTAATTAGAAATTATTATAGGCAGATTTGCATTTTTTTTTTTTTTTTTTTTAATCGTCATATTCGTAAACTTCGTAATGCAGTGGATTTTCCAACACCTCTCCACTTGATTGGCTTCGACTCGTGGATGCTTTTTATTTCGTACTTGGGCTGACTGTATGGATTTCAATTTGCTTCATCTGAAATGAAATGTGCATTTTACGAATTTCAATTATGCACATTAATTAAGCATAAAATTTACGAAATGCCCGTACGCACGACCTGCGTAATTGAATTTTTGTACTATAGATAACAGAGTAATTGTAATATTCTTTTATTGTTTCGTGTCACTGTCGCGTTTTATATGAGTACGTAAAATATTCTTAATACGTATAAAAATCCATTTTCTTAAAAAGATTTTCAAACATTATCTCATTAAAAGTATAATTTTTCGATAATATATATACATGTGCATATCCGCGTTGGCCTAAATTGTTTATAAATTTGTATTGTTAATGTATATATTCATTAACATAAATTAAGTAATAAATATTATTCAAATAATTAATGTAGAATTATAAGGGGATAATAATCCATTATTTGAAATTAAATTCAAATACAAAAGTTTTACTTCATTATCATTACCCGCGAGCGTTTCAATTGTTAATTATATTCATAAAAATTTATTTAACGCACCGACACGCGGATATGGGAATAACTTAAATTTTATCTAAATGTTTGAATAAAAATCCCGCGCATGGATTATTTTAACAGCGAATGATTAATTACAGTTTTGCGAATAATATTTATACGTCGGATTATTATTAAAAAATAATTTCGATAATTAAGTTTAGGGGAAAGTTTTGTTATAATATTTTTCGTATACGTTCGCGTATATATATATATACACATATATTTATACACATCTATTAAAGAGAAACATGTCAGCGACTGACCGATGATCAATTAATTATGTAAAAATCGTTTGCTTTATTAATCCACGAATCAGTATTAGTTTGAGATAGAACGAGGGTCGTAAATTCTGCGGAGAAAATGGAGTTTCTCAATGAATCATCGCTTTATTGGGGTTATTGTCTTCGCGGCGCTTCTTTCAGGGATCCGTCATAGGGCACTTCATAGGGCTTTTCCCCATGGCAAATCCGTTACCGAGGATGAGAACGGCCACGTCCTCGAGCGTATACCGTATACCGCCAAGGGCATAAGTCACGAGCCGAGTTCTTTCCAGGACTAAGCCTTGAAAACCGAAGATAATCTCTATTGAAAGGCGAAATGGGGTTATTGGGGATAACGAAAACTGGCTTCGAGACAATAACAATGAGTTTATTCGTCGCTTCGTTCCCTACGCTCGTCGAGACTCACGGCCATTGGCATTCTAATCCCGGCCATCAAAGGGCAGACTTACCTTTCCTTTACCTTTCCTCTTGGCGACGACTCTCCGTCACTCGCCTCCGACGCCCTTCGTTCCTCTTCCTTGCCCCGATTCCCACCTCCGGATCCCCAATAACCCCAATAACCCCAATAACCCCTGTATTTACCTCATTCGACGTCGATTCGCAATTAATTAACTTATTGATTAAGAGACTCTACTTTCTTTTATCGATCATCCTGCAGAAGAGCATTAACACGTCGCTGTGACAGCGGTTAATCGCTCGGTTAAACGATAGAAATTCGGGGCCGGAGCCAGAGGCATCATCTTCCCCCGGCTCGATTTCATAAGTGATTTCATAAGGCTCGGTATAAGTACTATTCGTATGAATTTTGAGGAAACCTTGGCTACGGAAGGCCGTGATCCCCTAAAGGATCTCTTTACTCGGGAGAGTTATTTAACGGTCTCGGGTTAATTCGCCAGCGACGGGCTACGAACTGTCCCCAATAACCCCAATAACCTGCGAACGTATACATAAACCCAATACATAAACGTCCGCATGAGATTTTAAAATCGACATTACGAAACCAGTTGGCACGTACTCGAAACATTAACGCTTAAAGTACTTGAAATGGATTCCTTTATTATTTATCGACAAACCGGAGGGGGGGGAGAGAAAAAAAATGAAAATGTCAAATCCCTTCGTTTTCCTCTATATTCTACTTTTTTTTTTTAATTTAATTAAATAATAATCATTAAGCAAAAAATGCCTTGACTTATGAGCCATTAAACTAACCGATTGCACTCGGAATTCATTATTTTAATTTCCTAATTTAAAATTTCTAAATCATTACTTCCAGAATTTCGAAAAAATCCATTCGGTAATCATTTCCTTCGATCCCGTAATTTTCTGATTTATTAATGTGAGCTTGGCGCACTTTACCATATCATTGATTTTTCTCACCAACTTCAAATCTCCCAGCGGCGTAAAGTCAAAAATTTTTTTACTCGCCCATTTGTCTGCCCCTTTCGATTAATAATTTTCAGAATTTTATTTTTTAATGCCGAACGATTATCGACAGTCGGTGTAAGCACAAGCTCACACTAACAAAGTCCTTCACTAATAATACAACGATGAAATGCAGATGATATGTTGATTATTTCATGAGAATTAACGGCGACGAATAAATAAATAGATCCATTCGTTTGTCTATCAATTCTAAAAGAGATATTAGAAGAAATAGCGTTTTTATAAAATACTGGAATCTTAAATCACATAAAACTTTTAGATATTCTTCTAAAATTCACAACATCTGATTACTTCTTTTGAATTTTAAAGACGTGTTTTTTATAAAAAAAAAATATTTGAAATCAATACTTGAGTGATATTGATTGAAAAGACATTTTAACGTATACGTATTATACACGCATACATATACATATATATAAGCACACGAAGTATCTGTCATTGTAAGAGCGGTGCTCGTAGCAGTAAATCAGCAGTTTTTTTCTTTATCAGGTTTAAAAAAATAACGCGAAGGAAATAAGTCGCGTATTCGTGTCATTCTGGATAAATTCAGAGAAATCTGTATTATCGAGGGTGAGTTAGGGATCCGAGAGGAGTTTTTTCTTAGAAAGTACGGGAAAATGGGAAGGAAATATTTTTTTTTTTATGAAAAAAAAGAAGAAACTGAATTGGAAATCGGTAGAGAAAATTTACAAAAATCGCATCATAAATGGGATTTTTTTTTTTTTTTTTTTTTTTTTACTCAGCACACGCATTTCTCGTCGAGGTGAAATTAAAATTTTTAAAAGGAGGGTAAGACTTTATGAAATTCATGTAAATGTTTGTTCTGCTTTCTCAATCGGAAGGGAATTTCATTGCAATCTGTATAAAAGATAAAATGAAATATTATTAAATTCGATAAAAACGAACTCCGTTGCATTATGACTTTATTATGAAAACTCAGATACGATTCCGGTATTCAGCCCGTAATTACAAATTACGATAGTAATAATTAATAAATAATAAATAATAATAAGCAGAAGAAGAAGAAGAAGAAGAAGTAGAAGAAGATAAAGATATCTCTTAAATGAATTTAATCGTAGGAATAAATAGATGCGATGTTTAAGAAAAGTCCGCTAGATAAGGGAAATGATAAGCTGCCGTTGAATATTCAATAATGATGGAATATCGAGGGTAGCGAGCTTTGGATTGGAAATTTTCGAATTGGTTCGGGACAGCGACGTCGGCTTAGCCTCGTAATTCAACGTACCAGAGAGTCGGACGAATTCGCGGGGGGGGGGGGTGAGAGGTGGTATTACGTTACCAAACGCCAGCCGATGCCCTCGAATAATTGACCCGGCACCGATACCGACGATCCGCGTTTCTCTCTTACGTATCCTCGGCGATCCACGGGCCTTCGCGCTTATTCGATTATTACCTCGATCGTTACCCCCCGAACAAGTCCTTAACCTTAACCTTAACAAGTCCTTACGGCGCTACTCTGTCGCGACAATCGCGTTTTTCTATAATTAACTCTTCTCGCTTGATAATTGCGCTTTTATGTACTCGACTCTTGAGGCTCGCCCCCGCGATGTTGCGCCTTTACTAATTTCGTATTTACGAAATCTCCGAAGTCGCAAGGCATCGCGAACAACGCGCGCGGATTTCTTCTTTACTCAATCAACGGAGAGTATTTCCTTGCCGGTTAAAGCCGAGGGAATCGTTTGCCGCCCATTGCAAAACGGGCTCAAACGCCAATAGCGGTGGCGGCGGTGGCGGTGGCGGGGTGGGCGGTGGCGGTGGCGGGAGAGAGGGAAGGCAGAACACTTTAGCTAATCAGATAGAAGAATAAAATTTGTAAGTTCCCGGTAAGCACGAGTGTGCAATAAACTTAAGGGAATTAAAAGTGCTCGAGCCCGTGGAAATAAAATTAGCCCCCGTGCTGCGGGTGGTGGAAAAATTGAAGAAAAGTCGGGAAAAGTGCGCTACGCCCGGTCTCGTCGATACGGACTTTGCATAGGTTTTTCCCGATTTCTCCGCTCTCGATTTTTTCTTCCTTTCTTTCTCGAAAATGAAATCGAATAGCCCCTACGAGTCGTAAAGGCTTCCATCGCTCGCCTCCCCCACCCCCCTCCTCCCTCATCCAGTCTCCCACTATATCCTTATTCTCGGCTTTCGAATAAAAAGCCAGTTCTGATACAGTTTGTACATTCGACGCAGAAACAAACGGAAAGATGAGTTTTTTAAAAGTTTTCGTTCTTTCGTTCTTTCTAAGAGGAATGCCGAGTGACAAGCCAGAGAGAGAGAGAGAGAGAGAGAGAGAGAGCTGCCCTTTCCCGTTCGGAAGTTATTAGTTTGAAATGCGTTTAGATATACGCGAACGACGACGTATTCGTATTCCTTACTCGGCAATATTCCTACGCGGTAATAAAATTTCTACCTCTACTCAAAAAAAAAAACAAAAAAAAGTCCTCGCGAGCGCATTGTCGACCGAAGGTTTAGTTTAGTTTAGTTTAGTTTAGTTTGAGGTATAGTTTAGCACAGTAGAGTTTAGTTTACGTAACTTGAGTTTTGTACAGTTTAGTTTATCGAGGGCAAAATCGTAGGACAGTCGACGGCATGTATTGTAAGCCTTTTTTAAGGACGGGCTGTGGATGCGGTGAGGGGTTATTGGGGTTATTGTCGGCGAGTGGCAGCGGTAATCGTGAAATGTGAAATCCGTTTAGCGGACATGGGACGGAATGTCGCTCGATGGGGCGCGGATGTAATGAGTCGGTAATCCCCGAGAGAAGCCGTTACTCGGTATTTGTTAGAATTATTCGCTCGGGCAAACAATGTCATCGGCTAGTTATCAAGGACGAATTCCGGCATCGGCGTGTGGTTACGGGGGCGGGGGGAGGAAGGGCGGGTGGAGGAGGAGGAGGTGGAAGCACTTGAACTCGTGAACGACCGAGAGATCCGTCGTATCGAATTAGCCGACGAGCTTAGAGTAGAAAAGAAGAGAAGAGAAGAGAAGAGAAGAGAAGAGAAGGACTTGGTGGAGCCGGAAATAAGACGTAATCAATCTGGTTAATGCTCGGTCGTAGTGGTGGTGGGTAAGCTCTCAATTGGCCTGACGTGGGAACGTCGAGCCTATTCCCGTTCGGGGGAGAAGAGTCCGTCCTTACGGAAGAAGCCGGCAAAGCCGAGCTTGGTCGTACGTTTCGGCGGGGTGGCGTTAGAGGGGCTCAGATGTCCCTCGATAGGAGGTGCTCGGAGCCGCGAGGGTTGCCTGTTGCTCCAGTTTGTCAGGGTCACCGGGCTCGAGATCTCGCAGGCATTACTTTCGTGCACTTGCCTCTGGTCGTTAGTGCCGAGGTCGCGAGCTCTCATCCAGTGACAGGGTGAGACAGAGAGACAGAGAGAGGGGGGAGGGCGAGGGCGATTTCTTCTTTTGCCAATGGAATGATTGGTAGTGCGTGGCGAGGAGCTTCTTAACACTCGGCCGCCCCCAATTTTTCCTTTCACGTTCTTTCATTCGCGTTATTTGTCCAATCGGTTCTTAAAAACCTATTCCCAATGTCGCCTAGCCTTCCTTGGCTGCTATTTATATACACAAAAAAAAAAAAAAAAGAAAAGAAAAGTGAGTAATTTAGTCAACGTCGATTCCCGTACTCGCGAAATGAAACCTTACAGGCACGCGAGCAGGAATTTCTCTTATGATTTCAATAACCTCTTGCTTAAATCCCTTGAAAGGCATCGATCGCGACCTTGACAATTCGCCAATCTAATGCCCAGTTTAATAAATAATCTACGAGCAACGATGGAGATTTCGTACGATACTTATTATCGAGTATTGCGTAAATAATGAGACGAGGGTTAGGAACTCGTTAGGTCTTTTCAGCACGTAATTGATTAGATCGACGGTAGAAGGTAAGAAAAAAAAATCGATCAACGTCCAGTTGCTGCTCGTGGTCACGCGTCCTGCCAGGCCTCCCCCACCCACAAGCTTCCGGATCGGTAAAGGTGCTTCTTATGGATGTCACCCCAATAACCCCAATAACCCCAATAACCCCAATAACCCCAATAACCAACAGATCGTTCTTTACGTTTCAGACCATTTGACTTGGGGCCGAACTCTATCACTCGATCCGATGCTTTCTTCATAAATTTCGGGTGAGTGGAGAATCATTATATTTCCTAAGACTTTGCACTTTGTACGAATAAGTAATCGGGGCCGTAGCAGCAAAGATTTGCCAACGTATCGCGTTTAATTCGAATACAAGACTCTTCGTAATCCGGAGAATCGTAAAGGGCAAGTGAGCCTTTACGTTTATTTTTAGTTACGAAGTCAGGGGATATTCTTTGAGAGCAAAGGGGGTCGGTAGGCTTCTTTTAATGCTTTATCGTCCCCGTTGCCCTAATAAAAATACCCCGAGCTGATTTATACGTCGTCGAGGGCTAGAAGATCGTCTAATACAACGTGCTAAAAATATAAATTAATCGTTATTTGGGGTAAAGTTGGTCTGCTCGGTACAGAGCGGAGCCTGCGGTCCTCAGAAATCCATCGCAACGCCCTTAATGCGTGCGTAATGACGAACGCTGGAGGAAATAAAAACGGGCTTGGAGAGAGAGAGAGAGAGAGACAGTCTCCGAAAGATCACGGGTCAGGAATTGTCTGGATATCGGGACAAAATAATCTTTAGCGAGCCGGACTCGCCTGTTGCATCGCGTCGCCTCGCATCATTAAATTACACTGGCTTATCCACTCTCTCCGCGCTCTCTCTATCTCTATCTCTATCTCTCTCTCTCTATGGCGTATAGACACTTGGACGGAGCTGGTCCGGCATCGTGGCACGCGAGGCAGACGTCGAGTGGACGTAGGAATGATGACGCGACGAGCATTGACAGGACGCCAGAGACCGATTGCCTGTTGCTCCCGTGGTTATCGGGGCAAAAAGCCAAACGCCAACGCGATCGAGTAGAATTATTTATCAATTCCGAGGATGTTCTTTCACATTGGAAACGTTGATCGGCCCTTCGTTTGTTTCCTCCACTTTTTTTTCTCTTTTGTTATTACACCTCCCCGCTCGTCAGTGCACGGCGGTCACGAATTCCCCGATCGATACTCGCGGGATTACGTAAATTCACGAGCGGGGAGAGCGCCGATTTCACAATACTTTCACATCGCGCGGACGTTAATAAAATAATAAAAAAAATCTCCCTGCAGAAGGGAAGGCGACGCTAGGCTGGCCTCTCGGCTGAAAGGGATCCTCGACTCGGGATTAATTTCGCTCCGGTACCTCTATAAAAAATGCCAGCGATCGCATAACGGCTCGACGATGTGCTTCTGAAAAATAAAACAAAAATAATTAATAATAATAAAAAAAAATGTACGAACGCGAAGGGGGCGTAACGAAAATATTTCGTAGCCCCGAGTCGTCGGGAGGGGAGAGAAGATTTCGGAGGGAAGTTTTCCCCCGTCTCAAAGTGAAAGTAAACAGAGAGGATAGTTTCACCTCGGGCGACTCTCCAAGTGCCGCAATCTTCCGTACAATATCCCTTTTGCGACAAATAGTCAGGAAGGTTATTAGGGGTGGGAGAGAAGGAGGTAGTGGATACTTCGTACTTTCCGAGTTAGTAGTTGCGGAGGGGGTGGGGATGCCGCGGCAGGATACGTCGCCGAGTTATCAATTGGCCATAGGTTTCCATGTAATCCTAATTATTGAACAAAATAATAACAACAACAACAACAACAATGATGATGACGAAGAGAATGATGTTGCTAATAATAGGGGAAGGGATTGTTTCCACCACCCTCCGCTCTGTTTAATCATTGAACTAATAAAACTTTGCGAATGTTTTCAACGTTTTAATTAACCCATTGGATGTCTTTATAAATGAATTGGCGGAAAGTTGCGTTATTCGAGGCGAAGTTTTCCCGCCACGTCAAGGTTTAAATTATGCTTTATTTAATTTCAGTCCTGCCTAAGGACTTGACATTAACGAACGCGAATATTATAAATTCCCTGATTTTCTCGCATACAATGCGTATAAATATATAATGTACGAATTTACGTAACTAATCGAATTAAAGGCTTCGACTCGCAAGAAAGAGAGAAACGATTATTGAAACTTACGTATCAACGAGTCAACGATAATTATAATTATAATAATAATAAGAAGAAGATGAGGAAGAAGAAGAAGAAGAAGATGAGGAATAATAATAATGATGAGGGTGACGAGCGCTCCGAGGGTCGTCTCGTTATATTTGCTGTACTTGTATAGAGAGAGAGAGAGAGAGAGAGAGAGAGAGTACTCGTATGCGCCGTATAACAAACAGCGAAAAAGTGTGTAAATGCGTGAGGGCGTGGGTTGAGGGTAGGAGGGCGCAGCAGGAAATCCATTTCCTTTTGCGACCAGATAGGGCACATGAATGGCCCCCCGGGTTACGCTTGGGTAGTTCAAGGTAAAAGCGCGGTTAAATATTCGTAGCCTCGAGCGGGAGCGAAGTAAAGCCCGAGGCGCGTCATTTTCACAGGGATATAACGTATGGAATCCGAGGGAGATGCCCGACGTGCCGCCGTCGGCCCCGCGGATCTCGTACGGGAACCGAGAGCGAGCTAGCGAGCGAGGCGAAGAGGTGGCTCCTGGAGGCTCTTGGTGGCGCGCAACAGTTGGCCGCGATAATGATTTCCCTGATGATGTTGCTGCTGCTGCTGATGATGATGATGCTGCGGCACCCCACGCGGACCAACACAAACGCGCGCGCGCGCACACACACACACGGCCCCGTACCCGCGTACCCCACTACGACCGAGTGCATCCACTCTCGCGAAGGAAAACAGCCGAGGAGTTGAACGCGCGGGCCGATCAATACGTACCTGAGCTGCGCCACTAGGGGGTAGAGGCCGTGCGCGAGTACATCCCCTAGATTTTTCGACTCTTGGGGCTACGAGGGGACCTGACGATGATCGGCTAATGGCGCACACGGACGAAACCTCGCCACCCCGCCCGCCCGACCCCCTCCCACAGCCAGCCGGCACCACGTCGTGCCAATCGAGCGACGGCCGCCGACAAAGTGCCGAGGAAAGCCCTCGTTACCGCTGCCTAATTGTTTCGATAATTAACTTTTCTTGCGAGAAGTGCATCCGACCCGCCTCCGGCAACAGGTTGACACGTCGAATTGGGATTATGAGCAAAGAGATAATGGTTAGCCACCCCACCCCCGCACCACCCCCCGATTCCCAGCTCTCAATACCGCACCTAATAAAAACGCCACCCCCGTCCCCTGCCCTGCCCTTGTTGTTATGACTTATTGTACAGATCAACGAGGTCCCGATACGAATTCATACGAAATGACATTGTCTGAGCGCGTCCTTTATGCTTATCCTTCGATCGGTAACATTAATAAATTACATTTCCATTAAATTTATTTCAATTATCCGTAAAATTCTATTCGTTCCTACATTCATTCGTTCTATCGATTTATTAAAATCTACCCGATTGTTACAACTGCTATTGTTATCGTTATTATTATTGTTATTATTATTATTATTGACGGCATAGAAATTGCAAAAGTGGATTAATTATTAATAAGATGAGCTTAAGCTAATCCTTCGAAAACTTTTAATTGAATACGTACTTGGATTAGTAAAGAATCTCCGTTCCGAAGACAAAGAACTCGAAAATTCAATTCCGACCTCATGTGTTTCTACTTTTCAATGGGAAAATTGCATTAATATAACCAATTGATGCTATTTCCATATATATATATAATAACAAATAAATAAATAAATAATAATGATAATAAATTTCACTTAATCGCCTTAAATATTGTAATACATCGACTCATGCGTATTAAAAGTAATATGAAATTAAAATTTTCAATTTCACAATAATTACAATTAAATTACTATAAATTAGAAAAAAAATTAACAAATGTTTACAGTAAGAGGTCACGAAAGGTAATTTCAGTCACTTCATTAAAAATATTATCGTTGCATAAAAAATATATATATATATAATCCGAGTCTAGAAAAGCAAATAAAAAGAAATTTCTAATAAAAATTAATTCCAAAAATTATTAATTTGCATTTTAATTTTCGTAATTATCCATTAAACACATCGGCACGTATAAATACCGAGATTTAGAATACAATGCGATTGCGCAATCGGTAAAATTATTTATTGATAAATTTAATTGCCACGTAATCACTCGCGAATGATATTTACATCTCTCAATTCATTGGGATCTACGTATTGATAAAAAAAAAAAAAAAAAAAAAAAATGAAAAAAGAAGAAGCAGTCCGTGCGTATGTCGAATGAAATAAATATTATCTACAGCTAACTGTAGACGATTAGCTTATTACACTCGGTACCCTGTGCCACAATACGCGTACAATAAGCGTATCACACAAATTCCCTATGACGATTCGAACATTATTCATTAACAACATTAAGCTTGGAAATAGTTAGCTCGTGCACTCGTATTAAGTAGCCGAAGGTGCCTGCCGATCATTATAAACAAATATCATTGGCATAAATAACATTATTTACGATCGTAATGACGAGTCGTAATAGCAAGTACGTGCATGTACTTTGTATTTATACGCGTGTATGCCCCGGAATGCTATCACCTCGCTACATTGTCGAACGAGATTTTAATTATTCCCTGTAAACAATGTATGAAATACTTTTTAACGCTCCTTAAGCTCCGAAACTGCTTCCCATAAGCTTGTCACCGAGCTTCTCTTCCCATTCTAACTTCTAATTTACTTCGAAACTTTAAATATATATATATATATATATATAATTAGCATCCGTTGAAGTTTGTCGTTAAAAAAAAAAATATTAAATTAATTTACATTTGCGGTCGGAGTTTGACGGAGATCGTGATCCGTGGCAAACGTAGCCTACGTACGTGTAAACCGAACGTGTACGAGGTCGGACGAATGGCGGGGGGACAATAAGGTAGGAAGAAGGATAAATATTACGAATAAGGAAATTACAATGACCGAGAAGGGAGAATAAGTATCGAATCGGATAGCGAGGATGTGAGGATTTCGTAGATCTCTTAGGACTCGGAGTAACTCTTATTCAGCGCTCCGTTTAAATTAAAGGTCTTTCGGCGCTCCCGTAGCTCGCAAAGGTCTCGGAGAGATTTCCCCGGGGGACGCGAAATCCCCCTTTGACCTGGAACTCGAAGTTTCTTTCGCCGTCGGACAAACGCCGCGTCCGGATGCACGGGGCTAAATAGGCCAGAGCTGAATCTCGAAGCGAACCTAGAGACTGGGCGACGGCGGTGGCGACGGGGGTGGCGACGGGGGTGACGGTGGCGGCTGCGCATCGGACCTCGTCGTGCTCGAGGTGCCGCGAACGAGGGCCTCCTCGCCTCGCGAGCACTATAACACAATGCTACCAACGACGAGCCCTCCCTCCCTCCCACCCTTTGCGCGATTTCACTATTCAGTCGACTACGTACGACGGCCCCTTTCTACACTTGGCAAATTAGCTCACAAGACTCCTGCTGATAACAATCGCTGACTCTCCCCCCCCTCTCTCTCTCTATCTCAATTTCGCTGGCTAGACGCTGTAATCGCGACTTCATCCCTAATTGCAAAGTTCTCCTCTATTCCACGGGAGAGAATGAGCTGACCCCCCACACCGCCGATCTGTTGCTTCCTCCCTGAATAAAATATAATATTTGAGGGGGGCCACCCTCGAATATCTTCTTGCTAAATCTAATTTGTACGGGCTAGTCGGACACTCGCCCCGGACAACGCGGTTATTACATCGAGCAGCGGCTGCGTTAAATATAACATTCTCCCATCCAGATATATTTCTCGATTTTCATATTCATATTCGTGATATTTAAATAATTCACAATCTGGATTGTTAGCATAGCGATTTAGCATCAAAATAAATATTTATCAGTGACGAGAGTCGCGAAATCTGACTGACGGCGAGCTTTGAATAAACTCGGCATCGCTATCCATGAAGAAATTCATACGCGCGGCAGAGAGTTATATATATGTATATATATATTATAGCAACGTATGTGCAATCGCGTGAATTTGTATGAAGGGGTTCGAGAGATAAGAACGAGTCGAGGTCCCCTTTGAAGAGCCTCGGCCTCCTAATCGTCCTGATCCTAACCGAGAACGGCAACTCCCGTTAGAGGACGTTTTTTCTTTTTTTTTATTAGACATAACCCCCCCGCGTATATTGAATGTAAAAAGAGGGCGAAGGTAAGAAAGACGAACGACCCCCATATCTTTAAATACGCATTACGCTGTACATAAATCCCCATAAGTCTAAACGTGTAAATATTGTAAATATCATCGTTCGTATAAACAAACAGAATAATTTCTTACATAACGTGAACAATTACAAACGGTCAAAAATTAAAGCCTTTATGTAAGTAGATTTTATGTGATTTTATAGTTAATGATCATTGCAGGTAAAGTCGTTTGTAATACACATTTCAGACTTGTATTTATTGTAATTATATATTCGTCTATTCGCGATTAATAATTGGATTTCAATGATACCGGACTGCCGGACTGCCGGACTGCCGTTCGATACGAATGAAATGCAAATATCAAGATACGTGTATGATTAATAAACTTTTCTGTATGAATAAATTAGATAGAAAAAAAAAATGAAAATATTATTGATACTCAGTCGTATCGATAGCAAGTGTAATTACTTTAATGGCAATGTTTAATTCATTGGGCATATGTTTATCGATATTCGTGACGTTAACAAGGCCGTCGTAGTTTACTTATTTCTCTCGAGTAAAGTATATTCTCGAAACGGCAATTATTTTCTTACTCATTACATTTCTTATTTTCGCTCGAACTTCTCCGGCAAATTTATTATGTAAATGCGTAGAGGGTTAGTTACTGCTTATACAGGCTTGCCAGACCACCGCTAATGAATGAAATCCTTTTTATTAATTGTGAAAGTTAATTTACAATTCCACTTTAACTTGTTATTTGCGTATCGCCGAGACATGTATACTTTATATGCGTACGGATGCCCTAGCCATACATATATATATGGACATTATCGTTTCACATTTAAAATCTATTGAATTATCAAGAAATAGTACAGAGACGCTTATGACCCGTATTTCATGATTAAATAACATATATTTATGAAATATATATATATATTCTACTTTATATAAATTGGTAAAATCGAGAGAAACATTTCGATATGTAAATGTATGAGAATAAAGATTTTACTGTAAAAATGTTTTTAGTGTAATTTTACATAAAAAATTATTTTTGCACGCGTAGACATTTTCACGTTGGATAATATAATTTTTTTTTTTTTACCCCCAACGGCAAGATTGTATTTATAAAATTTACATATATTAATTAAAGCCGGCGAGTCGAGTATTAAAAGAATCACTTGGAAATCGACGCTGAGCTCGGGTAATAATAATAAATTCTTCTACTAATCAATTTAAAATAGACGAGTAGGGACAACATTGTCGCGTACACTGTATATATATATATATATATTGAAGCTCATAATAGAAATGGTGGGACGTTCCCTTTAAATTATTGTTGAAGGTTAATAAAAAAAGAGGCCAAAGATAGATACAAATGACATTATTATCATTATTGTATTTTATTACGAGCACGAGTGTAGGAATTGAGTAAAATTACTGAATGTAATAATGTAAATTTCCGAAAAGATCGTCGAATATTTTTTTAACGTTTGCCTAAGGCCGTATTATTATGTACTTAAATATCGAATAGAGTTTCGGCTTGTTAGCATTCTTACAACGTAACGAGCTAGTTAAACTTGATTTCGGAGCGAATGAGTAATTGCTTGTGCGAAGCGATGAACAAATGAGATTAGATACGTGTAAGTGATGTTAATGGCTGGTAAAATGTCTCCAATGTAAATTCAAGCACTTGTGCATTCACTCGCCGAATATGTATATATATATATATATGTGTATACGTATAAACACACACACGAGAACTACATCATTCGTAAATAGATATAAAAAATAATTAATACGTTCGGCTGTATTGATTGTTCCATTTACATGCTTATTCCATTATTATGAATATTATCAGTCAAAGCATCGGTTATGCATGGCTCACTGTATGCCGAGATCCTCCGATACGAAAATATTAAACAATATATTTAAATAATAACGTCGTCCGCCTGGTTATGTATTTTTGAACTGCCAAGGTCAAGAGAGAGAAAAAAACCTGTGCAATATATATATATATATATATACCAGCCTTTGAGAAATTTTCTTAAGATTTTGTAATTGGCTTTTCCCCCGACGTGAGCTAATCCCATTTATTACCTACACACACACACACACGACGGAACTTCGTATCCATCACGTGAAACATCTGTTTAACGCAACTCTTGGTTTAGATAGATAGATAGAGAGAGAGAGAGAGAGAGAGAGACAAAAATTGCATTTCCTTTATATAACGAGCAGCTGGAAATACCTTGAATGGTTTGAAGCGGCGGGGAATTCATGCAGTCGGTCGTGGCAGCCAATGAAACGAGCTCGACGTCCAAATCGATAAAAGTTCCTCTACATGTCTATCCGAACGAACAGTCAGTGAAACTGACGGAGACGGAAAGGCGGAAGGGGGGTGGGGGTAGAGAGAAGAGAAAAAAAGGCCAGCAGCGCGGTGTAATAACGTACTATCCTTCCTTCCTTTTTCTCTCTATCTGGGCTGACTTGGGCTAATAATCATGGGCGTGTAATTCCATCCATTCCAATGGAATTATGAAAATGTCACTCGACTATGAGACAAGCGGGACTCGCTGTGGCCGCTGTGGAACCTGCGGGAACGAAGGTACCAAGAGGTCAAGAGGAGGAAAGCTCGGATAAATAAACGCGGCGCAGCCCGCTACGGTTACGTCCCATGCCCAGTCATTAGACGAGAACATAAAATAACTATTACATCTGGAAATACATTAAAAAAAACCAACAAACAATTCGAGCATTGTATTTCGCTTTGACTATAACGGGAACGTCTTATCTTTGCCTTACGGATTCAACCTTTAGTAGCCGAATCAATGAAGTCATCGAATGAACCTTTCGATGAAGTTATTGGGACGTGAAATATGTGGCGGTGGAGGTGGAGGTGGGGGACTTTTTAATCGACTTGACGGTTAGTTTGTTAGTTAGTTACAAGTCTCCCTGGGAATTCCTCTCCGATTATTATTCTCGTAAAGCTTATCGAGCTTATAGCCATACTTTTAAATTACGAATATAATCGAATTCTAGATATGGAGATGGAACAAGTGCATCCACTAACCAACACCTTCAAGTCTTATAATAAATCTTAATTCACATATATATACATACATTTCAGGTAATTACACTGCAATGAAAAAAAAGAAGGAAAAGAAGGAAAAGAAAGAAAAAAAGCGCCGAATATTAATTCCGAAATTTAATAATACAACTATTTCCCTAGAGCAGATAAAACAACGCTGGCAATTAACTGGACTTAAATTAAAGGAAAACGACATTGTCGCGCTGGTGATACGTGTGTAATTATATCTCCGATAAACAAATATTCAAATTAAAATGGTATTTGCTTCGGAAAAGCCACGGGGCTAAGGAATGCAATGACAGGGGGACAGTGAGTCTTCGAGCTCGGCCTTGCATATCTCCCGGACTAGAAAGTCGTCTAGGTATGAGTTAACAAGAGCTTGGCTTCCAAGTCCTTGTCCACATTGTCATTATTACTACAATACTCTGGCCATTGTTGTCGAGCCATAAACTAATCATTCGCGTTAATTCGCGGCTCGCCGTTTTTTCCTTAATCGTCTCTCTCTCTCTCTCTCTCTCTCTCACTACTTAAACGTAAAAGGATAGAAAGTCGCTCTGGGAAATGTACTTCATTTATTTTCATTCCTGAGAAATCGATCGACCGTCGATCGGCTTTCATTATATCCGTAGCATTATACGCATGAAAAACCCGAACGGGCAGGGGGTATAAATGAAAAAAAGGTTATTGGTATGTTATCTGTATGGAAGTTAGCATCGATGGGACGCGCGGAAGGAATGCCTTAAGACTTACGTGTCGCACATTCAAAAGTACGAAATTTAATAACAGCCGTCTTCTCGTTTCTATTCGTTCTAAAGCTCGTGATGGAAAATGGAAAATTTATTTATAAGAGTGACCGCCACGTGATTAATTTGCTTTATTTATGATATATTACCTTCCCTTGAATAAATTGGCATATTTTCGAGAATTCGCTCTCCACGTAGTCGAGGCCGCGTCGAATAGCTCAACGTACCGCTTTAAATGTATTGGAAACCATGTGGCGACTGACCCCGTTCACAACAGTCAACATTCAAAATTACGATTCCATTCGTAATCGTTGCGACTAAATTTTCATCGGCAATTAATCACTATGAGAATATATATATAATAATCTAAGTTGAATATTATAAGCTCAATGGGTAGTAATTGGGGTTATTGACATCGATAATATTCCTAAACCTGTACACGAAATAACAGGAGCAATTTGTTCGTCAACCGTTTAATATTCCGTTTAATTATTTTAAAAATGTTATTTTCTTTATCCAACCTCACTGAATGAAGTGAATTTTTTGATTTATTTAAAAAACATTAATTTAAGAGCCGGAAAACTTATACGTACATACATATATATATATATATATATTCGTACCTGATAAAGGATAGAATAAAATTTTCTGAACAGCCGGCGTTTTTCATAAGAGACGTAACGGCAATGATAAATGCCAAATTTTTAGAGCAGAATCATTGAAAATTTATTTTTAACGAGAAAATCGTCACTTTTACGTACGAATTTTACAATGTCCGAGTTGTCTTTTGAAAGGTATCGGGATGAAAGAACTGTCTCTCCGCGAGTCCGCTATAGAGAAAAGGAAAAAGGAGAAAAGGAAAAGGAGAAAAGGAAAAAAGTGGCCAAACCCAGTTATTCTTTGTGAAATTTTTAAAGAAATTCGAAAAAACAATAGAGAGAGAGAGATATCCGGTCTGGATGAGAGTAGCCTTTATAATAATGAAACAGTTAGGACTCGATAGGGTATAAATGCAGGGACGGTTTGTCTGAGCTGGGAAAAAAAAAGAAAAATCCATAGAGCTGGACTTGATGAAATTATCATTATCAAAAGGGAGGAGTCGTAAGGAGCTTATTCACGAGGAATGGAGTATCTTATGAGAATTGGTATCCGAAGTGAGGAAACTTGATCTCGACATCCTGAGCCTTTATTAATCAAAAGTTGCCTCGACCGCTCGGTTACCTTTTTTTTTTTTTTTTTTTTCCAATAACGCCTTAGCCGCAAAGTATTGGCGCCGCCCCTACAGCAGCGAGTTAGTTAGTTTATTAGTAGTAGTAGGCGAGCTCTAACGCAAAGACTTTTAACGGCGCGCTCGCCTACTCGGGAAAATTTTTTCAATATCGATTATACCCAGAGCGTCAGGGCTTTCCGACTTTCCGACGCGTCCTTTCACTAGGCCCCAATAACCCCTATTATTTTATTACTCGTTCCCGTGCGTTAATGCGTTAATGCCCTCGGCTTCGGCTCGCGACGTGTCCGGTCAGCGGTAAGACTGGATATGGATAGAGATTCGTTCGTTAGCATAAACCATTGAAAATTATTAGAAATTAAAATAACGAGAGAGAGAGAGAGAGAGAGAGCCGAGTCGAGTCGAGTCCAGGTTAAGGTAGGTCTACTACGTCTGGGCACGGGGAATAATTATTACACCGAGGTCTCTCTCTGTCACACATTTAGGATTGAAAAGTGGCCGAGTAATCGAAAGTCCCCCGTGAAAGTATGAAAGGGAGGGGCAAAGACGTAGCATAGGGGCATCCGATTGGAATTGCCGTTTCCTAAATTTCGAGGCTTCCGATAATCCTTATTGTATACGGAGGACACGTAGAGTGGACCGACACAGCCACGGCTTGGAAGAAATTATGCTAAATCATCGTCGATTCAAAGTTTTGCCGACACCGAAGCCGGGAATTCCTCCCTCTTATAGATAATCGTATACTTTCGAGAGCCGGCTAAGAACAATTCGTCTCCGGCATTTTCAAGCTAATTTTATAAAAAAATACCGGTCTATACGTGGCAATACCTACCTCTACACGTAAACAGGATCGACCCGGCATCCTTTGAAAAAATTGTTTCGTTTCTATTGTTATTATTAGTGCCGATTGCCTAGAGAGCCACCACTATCCCTTTGGCCATTAATTATCATTATAACGTTAACGAGCGTGCGTTTATGAATATATAGAAAAAAAAAGAAAAAAAAAGAAAAGAAAAAAGGAAACGATGCATCCGTTGAAAACGTGTATCTCGTCGTCAATATGGTTAGTAAAACGTGTACCATTGACTCTTGGTAAAATTCAAAGTAATACATTGCAATACATTGTAATACAGCCAGAGCTTAATAAAAACCTGCCCGTTTTTTATTCCGTGGATTAACGAGTCGCAAAAACAGGATGTCTCCCGTTTCTGTATTATGAATATCTTTCGTTGCCAGGAGAGATTTTCCGGATAAGATCGATAATGCACTCGTAGCGCTTTACCATTAACGTAGTAACGTAAGCTGCGTGTAATGTATACGATCGGCCTCTTCATTATAATGGCAACCATTATAATGAAATATCGATAGCCCGTTTATATTGCTTTCCGATGAAAATCCATAATCGGCCTGGCCAAGGGTATTTATTTAATTAGGAAATAAATGGGCTGCGGTGGTAGTGGGTTTCGAGCATTTTTCACCCGTACCGAGTAATACCGAGTACCGAGCGGCGGCGGCGGCGGCGGGGGTAATGAAAAACTTAGCCACTCGTATGCATCATCCTCGCAGGATCTATGGAAAAAATTCAATCAAATACCTTGGGAAACGGAAAGGAGCTCGATTTATATCTCTATATTGGTGGGTTAAGCGACGAGAGCAACGCGTCCACAGTCGAGCGGAAAATGTAATTTCACAATACCGATGGGAGCTTGTCTTTAAAGATCCAGAGGATCAAGTCGGGATATACGGCATTTATCTGCCTCGATTATTACGCCTCGAGCCATTAACACTTTTACATCTAAAATCCAATCATCCTATACGTATGATGATTTCGATCCAGCGCGATTTAATAAGAAAGTAGAAGAAGAAAAACTTAAAAGGAAAATTACACTTTAAAGCGTGGATCATTTGTTCATACAACGTCTGGATACCGAATTCTTTATTCATGAGCAACTTGATGCGACGCGTCTAGTTAATAATATAGAAATTTACAATTCCATGGACTTTGGAAGTCATACGAAGGAGTTTTAGGTGAAAACTTTTTGCGCTTTTACATTTAATATTGATTCGGAAATGCAGGAAAAAATCCCCGCTGAATCGAAAAGTAAAATTCGCTTTGCGTTCTTTGCGCGAAACAAACAAACAAATAAACAAACAAATAAACAAACAAATAAACAAATAAATAAACAAATAAATACAATGATTTATCATCGAGGTTTTAAATTTTTTAGATTTTAAAGAAGTACTCTCGCATTATATCGAAAGTACTTTTTTTTTTTTTCTTCAAAATCACGAACAAATCACGAACAAATCACGCTTCGTAAAAACGTATTTTTATTGGGGTCGCAATTTTTAAATTTCAATCTTACGTCCACGTAAGATGTAAATGTAAATTTCATACAACAACAAGTCGCGAAAGTACATTTTTATTTCATTATTAAGGGACGGATCGATACGACAAGGGTAACTCTAATCGTCATATTTGTAACATTAGCCGAATTTACCGAATTTGGGGAGGGGGTGAGGGGGGACAATGACGTGTGCCGTATTGCTTTGCAATTCCTTGGAAATTAATTAGATAGATAGATTAGACGACATTAGTGGGATATAACGAGCCTGTAGAGCATTTTCCTATCGTACGACATGTCGTAGAGCTACGATCGCTGCTAAACATTCTTCTTGCGAACTGTTACACGCGTTAATTGGTTCGCGTGACATAAACGAACGAACGAACGAACGAACAAAAAGGGCCCGAGTAATATTCGTATGAATTGAAAATATGATAAAAGCACTGAGTGTCAGAGGTAAGAGTAAAAGGTATTTCCCGAAGCAAGCCCGAGCTTAAGAAAAAGTTGCGCGTCTCGGTGACGTGTATGGGTGCAATGATATACGGGCCCCCCCCCCCCCCTCGGATTAACATATTATCGGAAAGTAAAGCAGAGGAATCAATTGTCGATGTATAAATGCCAAGTTCCCTAAGTAATGGAATAACTTGGCAATGCCTGTTAAAACGGGCATGAATTACAGGCGAGTTTTAACGTTAGACAAAAGAATAGAACGCTATCTAGCCTTGACTTGTACATGTACATATATATATATATATATACATCACATTGGTAAAAAGGATATTTTCGGGATATTATTATATAATAGCGGAAGGTTTTAGAAGGCAGCTGCGAAATCAGGACGGCGATCTAATACGCGAGCGAGATATCGAGTATTCGCGTTTGGGGGGGGAGGGGGCAGCATAAGTGCCGAGAGGCCGCAACGCAGTTAGCACAGCCCACCACCGCCACCACCCCCCCCCCTGCCCCTCGTAAACAAAGTATCGGGATGCGCGTCGGCGTCGAGCGCAGAGCATACGCGTCCGGCGCACCGGGTCAGCATAACTTGCAGAAATTATTTTACTCGTCTATCCTCCCTGCCCCCCCCCCGCCCCGCGCCCCTCACCCCGCAGCCGACAGCACCTGTCCCACAATGCAAGGAATCGCAATTATCCTGGCAATCGCTCCCCTAACCCGACTCCCCTCATATCCTACGGAGTACGATCGATCGACCCTTTGCCGCGGTGTCATATCCTTCCTCTAACACGTGTCGCACATACCCTAGCGACGTACAAATACTTTTGCGCGCTTTACGTTACGGCGTACAAGGCCGTAGTAGCTCATCTATCTAATAATCAATCCCCTGCAAGCCAAGTGAGCATTATCACCAGCCGTTAATACCTCACGTCAACAGCCTTATCGGCCCCCCCCCCGTAAACAACTCTTTTAGCTCTGTATCTTAGATAATCTTAGATTACTCACCGCGGACAATTTTTCAACGGCAATTATAATTCCTCATTTCGTCAATTTCGCCATTGACGATCATTATCATAATAGGTAAACCGTGATTACCCCTCTCCCGCCACCACGACCACTACGTTTTCTTACAAATTGCGTTAACTAAGTTTCACGCGCTCAACTGGCAATGAATGAATCCGACCACTTACATTACAAGCATTACAAGAACGGTGATAATAAACGTGAGGGATTCGTAATAATAAATTACGAGGAATGCTAATGGATATTCTTTTGCCTGCGTTAATAATACCATACGTACCATACGAATTGAGCCATTGCTCTTGAGCGATCGCGTTATCAAGAATTACGATATAACGATATTTTATAATAACTTATTGTTACGAATGGCGGGAAATCGGTGGAATCCGTGTTTGAGTTGGGACTGGACCATCATGCCACGACGAAGTTCAACAGAGTTCGATCGACTACGTCCGAATTGGCGAAGAAGTGTAAAAGAGAGAGAGAGAGAGAGAAGAAAGAAAAGAGGAGAAAGAAAAAAACTGACCCACAGGAGCGGCGCATGAGAAATGAAACGAATTAAAACGAACGCGAGAGTTTATTATATCGATTATCTGGGGGAATGTAAGGGCGGGTGAAGAGGGGGCCGGTAGACAGAGTAACAACTGGTAGGAGTGAAAAAAGCCATTGCTACTACCTGTAATGTATCATTGTGACATCAGAAAGGAAAATAAATAGACTGTAATAGAGCCAGAGGTAGGGGAGGGGGGGGGGGGGTAAATAATAAAATCAGTCGTAAAAATAATTCGCGTAAATCGCGTAAAGAATATAATTATTCTTTTCATTGGGATTATTAATTCGTTGCCATCTCTTTTTTTCCCCCAATTTACCACTTTCCCCCCTCCCTTTTTCTCCCTTTCAGGAACAAAGCTACGCGATCTATATACGTACGTGTGCACAGGCGTGCGAAGCATTACCTCAACAGTGAAATGATTTCGTTTCCGGTCGATTCGCCTCGAATGTCCGCGACTGCCGAAATACCCGAACTCAATTTCATCAAGCGATTACGAACATCGAGAATAGAGATTCCGTGAGCTTTGCCATAATCTCCTCCTCCTCCTCCTCCCTACCCCCCCCTACCCTTCAGCGTCCGTCCAATTAGAATAATACCGTGGAAATAAAGTGGAAAAGAAATTCGCCTCGCAGAGCTCTTTGAGTTTGCGTTCCCCGTACAGACACGTACAGACAACAGACAACCCGCGCTCAGCATACGATTTTACCGTTCCATGTATTGACGAAGCTACCCAGATGATAAAATAATGGACCGCGAGATATTCGTTTCTCGTTTCACGGTCTGCGGGGAGACGAAAGGAGCCGACGTTGCTTTGAGCAATAGACGGGCGGACGATAGATGATCGTCGATGATAGATGACCATAGCATTGACTCTTGGATTCTTCAGACTTTCATGATTAACGATGTTTAATCATCGCTGTTCATCTTCGTCTCTGCGTGTCAGGACGGTGTGCGAAACCAACACTTCGCTCGCGAGCAGCGAATTCGAATGGGGGGGGGAAATATATAAGGCTAAGGTATTCCGGGCCGGGGTTATTGGTGCGTTGATACCGATCGCCGGGTGAAAAAATAAAATCCCTGTATCCGTATGCGACGATAGCGTCCGGTGATACGGGGGATGGGGGAGGGGAGCAGCGTCGTCCCCTCTCGTAAAAGTCAGCCGTACCGTACTTGAATGCCGGGTGTGGCGGGGCTCGTTCGTCCGTTCGCGGGGGAGGGGGGCGTTCCCACGAATCGCCCGGGAAGGATAATCCCGATTGACGGACAGCCAATTGGCATTATTTACCAAGTGCTCCTTCCTCGTCCTCGGGATTACGTTGCTTAGTCGTAGGTGCGCTTACGGGACCCGGGACTCCCGGCCGTTTCGTTTCATCGGAACAGCTCAAGAGCTATTGCCGCCTCGTTTTATTGTCCATACAAATCCTCCTCCCCCACGTTTGACTTGTAGAAAGGAAATTTTAGCTAAGCCAAAAAGATTTATTTAATATACGCGTATATCTTAACGGAAAAATAAAAAACTTTAGCTTCGATCGACCGTTAGGTTAGGTTTCTACGTATATTTTTCAACGTATTATCAGCCTAAGCCGTCGTAACGTCCACAGAATATTGGGGTTATATGTAGAAATTTATAATTAGTACGGGATGATAATTTATTGGAACAGCGAAACATTAATCTTGGGTTGGAAGGATCCTCGCGTATTCGGCTTGTCGAGAACGTTCGTGAATTTGCGACTATTCGCGAACGATAGGTAATCGAGGATAAGTAATAAGCCCCCGGTCGGGCCAACGCGGCCCCATCACGTTAGAATGCCAAACGTAATTGCAGTATGCGGAGATCGAGCGTCGAATCGAGAATGTCGAAGATGTAATAACGCCGTATCGATCGACGAGCCGTAAACCAGTGACGTTGGACCTGTGCAATATTAGGAAACCAAACAACCCCACGTATTAATACAAATTACCTTTACTACGATATCCCGCGACGTTATTATTATTATTATTATAAGAAGAAGAAGAAGGAGAAGAAGAAAAACGGAAAAAGAGTATGCGTACTAGAGTATGAAACATCGTGCAGCTGCGGTACTGCGGTAGACGGGAAGATTATCTAAAATTAATAAACGGAAATGCATTTCTAGTGGCAGAATGTTTCCAAAAACAGATGAAATGTGCGCAGGGTATCGGGAAACGTATTTTTCTAAGGAATGTCCGCCAGGAATACGATATTCCAAAAAGAATTTTTTTCAGAGGAGTGAGTGAGAGAGAGAGAGATGGAAATAAAAATAAAGGAACGTCTGGAAAAATTCAAGTCGTACACGTCGTACGGGGACAATCGCGGCTAAAAAAGGAGAAATTCAAAAACCAATATTATAAAAAGGTAAATTTAAATAAAATAGGGGGGAGGGGGGCGGGGAAATACTAAGGCGCGCGCACGAGTGTATATTCGCGGGGCTTCGGCGCCGTATTGGCATGGAAAAAATTTAAATTTTAAGCCTTCCCTCTCTGCCTCTGGGAAAATCGAATAAAAATCTTAAATGATATATTGAACGTGGAACCGAGACGGAGTATTACAAATTTTTTTTCTTCTTTTCTTTTCTTTTTAACACCCGTAACAGGAAATGCCCATCCGCGCGCGCTTAAAACAATAAACGTAATGACCGCGGCTCCGTTATGAGGGTGGTGAGGGGGACAAGCGGTTGCCTCAAGACTAGATTTGGGAAGATGTGTGTAGCGTGTCACGTGGGAGTCACGTGGAGCATAAAATCCGCATAAAATCCTTAGGGGCGTAGCTGCCGTTCACCTCGTTTGTTATTCCAACAAACATTTTATTGATTCGCAGATTGTGTGTCCATTACGTAGCCGAACGCGTCCGGGGGAAAATGTTTAATAAGACAAAGAAGAGTAGCCACGGGCAAGACTCGCGGCAAGAAAGCGGGGGAAATTTTTTTTTTCCATCTTTCCACGTCCCTTGTGCGGCTATTGGCTCCACCGTGACCTTGTAATCACCTTAGCGATAAAATTAAGCGGAGTAATTGTCACCGGCAATCGCGCGTAATATAAATTCGGTCTGCTGCGCTATCGTTATCAGCTAATAGATACACAGAGCTTTGATGGAATTGGGAAACGTTATTCCGAACCTTACGGACGAGCTCGCTTAATTGTCGCCCGTCCACATCTGGACAGATGTGGAATCGAATTATAAAAAAAAAAAAAAGAAAAAGGCCAAGGGCTCGGCCAAGCTTTTCTAATCGTAATCGTATTCCTTAATGCCTTAATGATAAAGTGCCACGTAAAACCACGTAAAACCACGTAAAGCCGTCGTCGGAAGAACGGGCCGCGTAAATGAAATATTTGAAAGAGGACGGCGAATCGGCGAATGACATTGATTTACAACGTGAATTCTATTGCGTTTTCGTATCGGGCTCATTCGATAATACCGTAGGTGGGCAATACGCGGCACATCCTCATTCTCATTATTACCCTGTATAAAGCCAAGCGTAAAGCCAAGCGTAAAATAAAAAGGTTTTTTTTTTTATTATTCCTTCCCCATACAACATTTTCATGTAAAGCGTATCGGTATTGATAAAGCGATCGTTTATGGGAACGCTCGATGTCGAGACCCGTGTTACGCATAGCCTCTCTTTCCTCCCCTTATTCTCTTATCGCCCGATCCATCCACCCCCACCCCGATGGTCTGAAGGGGGAGGGGAGGCAGAAATCAGCGCGGTATTCAGCGTTGCGCAAACATACGACGACTGCATAAGTGCATCGTATACAAACAGACTATCCGAGCTCGCGCGTAGCTAATGTCCGTGTGTGTGTGTGCGCGCGCGTGGCTGTCACGTATATGCGGATGAGAAATATCCCGTAACTAGCGAGGCTGGAGGCTTAACCTGAGCCCCGGAAGGACTACCGACTGCTGACACGAATATTACCAAAGTTATACATTACGTTCTTTCGTATTTTTAATCTCCCTCTCTCTCTCTCTCTCTCTCTCTCTCTACCTCGATTCCTATCATTTCTAACGAATGCGAATAATAAATCGGACAATTTTATTAATTATTACGTACATTTTGCAAACAAACATAGTACGACGGCAATCGACATTTTTACGTATTTCAGTTTTTTAATAGAATAATGACATTAGAAAAAAAAAGAAAAAAGTAAAAAAAATGTTTCATCCTTTGAAAGCGATCGATAGAATCTAATGAATTCCATTATTGTCTAGTCTAGTGCCGGATTCCATTATTAAGACTAGTATTAATTTTCATAGGAAAGCCACGTACTCCTCGGCTAAGGACAAAAAAAAAAAAGAAAATTATTGAATTATACGTAGAAACGTAAGCGCTGAACTTGATAATATAAATTTATAAGAAATAAAAATTCAATATACTTTGGCTAACATTTTTCAATTGCAAGAGCGAGCCGCTTGCTTCTCCCGAATGTGCATGTAAAGCGAAATAGCGCAAAGGCAATACCGACAAAGTTCTCTCTCTCTCTCTCTTTATCTCTTTATCTCTCTTAAATGCATGAAGATGCTTTTACATAAATGTTCGCCACTTCGTGAGCCGACTGCTAAGTATTACTTGCACTAGGCGCGTGTCACTTTTACGAAATACCGGTCGATTAAAAATTCAAGACCCTCAAAATATTTTATACGGGAACCCGTGTTTATAATTGATTTCGCGTTCTATAATAATAGCTGGACAACAAATTATAAATATCATATATCATATATAAATAATATGCGAAACGAGACCTCTCGTTATTATTACAATTTCTTTCATCAAGTATAAAGATATTTAGAGAAAATTGTTTTTTCTTCAATCTGCATACAAATGACGGATAAAAAAATTCTCTAATCGAAAGAATAAAAATTTATATTTATATTAAAGTCACGAGATAATAATAATATCCTGCGTTTTACATTATCGAAGCGCAACATATAAAATATCTAATTAATTTATAATTCGTCTTTTTATATATAAATTTAAATAACGTGTAAAAAGGTTTGAGAGAAATTTCTCTCTTAAAAACTAAAACATTTATGCTAATTTTATGGTAAATACAATATCAAGCCGTTACCGTGCACATACATTTTTAAGATAATCCACCAA
This sequence comes from Ceratosolen fusciceps, assembly GCA_018883505.1. Lineage (NCBI taxonomy): Eukaryota > Metazoa > Arthropoda > Insecta > Hymenoptera > Agaonidae > Ceratosolen > Ceratosolen fusciceps. The sequence goes on from RCIC01000010.1 coordinate 755,797, forward strand.
GTTTACAATAGATGCTCACAAAGTGTTTCATTTCAATTTTTTATAAATGAAATTAAATATAAAATTAAAAATTAAGGTTCCAACAATATTTTTGAATTTACTTTTTATTAAAATTTAGTAGGATAAGTTTCATAATTAATGATATTTTAATTACAATTAGCCACGCGTGTTTATTAATTTAAATTTTACTCGAGATAAAATGGCAATTACTTAAAATAGAGAGAGAGAGAGAGGGAGAGAGAGAGCTTGATTTAACTAAGAAATCCATTAGATGATAATTAAATGAAGGCTTTAAATAGACATTCGGAATTTTATAAACTACATAACATTAATTCACATAGAAATAACGTTTTAATTCAATGTCTCTTTTAGGAGACAATCGAAGCGTAATTTAATTAACGAAATGCGAGGCTAAAAATAAGATATAGAAAATGATAAGGAGAGATAAAAGCAACTAAACAATGAAGGATCACGAGGCGATCGGAAGGAGTGAAAGAAGTATAAATGTGAGGCGAGTTGAAGAGGCCGAGATGACGAGAGTCAAGTGAAAATCTAAGTAAAGAGAATCGGATGAATAGAGTTGAAGCTTCGAGAACGGCTTGCTTAAGTATAACAATGAGCTAGAGAGAGATAGAGAGAGAGCGAGTGCCGAAGTAGAGTTCAAAGTTGAGCCGAGATACGTTCGAGTGACGTTGAATAAGAGATAGAAGAGAGAGATCCCTTGACGATTTGTAAAAGTTATTGTAAAGAGCGGTTGAAGCAATAACCTCGGGGCCTCGATAGAAAGGAGAAAAATTATCGGGGCAACGTTGCATCCGATCGAATTTACGGGAGCGGTTCAAGCGATCGGAATCCATGGCATTGAATCATTAATGATTCGGGCCGCTCGCGTACGTGAGGCTGCGCGAGGACAAAAAGCGGCTCGAGCAGTAGCAGAGGTGCATAAACGGTCAGACTCGGCACTTACTTGCCAACAACGGTTCCCCGCTTACTCGCTCGAGGACTCAAGGTTATTGGGGAAACGGCCGGGGCGGGGCCGGGGGTGGGGCGAGTGCGAAAAGCTGAAAACGCCGAGGCTAACTAGCCTCCTGAATAATAAAAGCTCGAGGATGTGGAGTAAAGGGTCTCCGGGGCCTGCGTGCTAATCGCACCGACGGAGCCCCCTTTCCACCTGGACCAAATGCCTTTTGGCGATGAGGCCGACTCGATGCGCCAGTATCCACGAAGGTATCGTTGCTGTCGACCGATGTGCTCGAAGGTCAAGAGGATCATATCATCAGCATCCCGCCGCGTAATCGCCACTTTTCCTCCTCGGTTTCCCTCGCGCTTTCCCAGATCCGGGAGAGCTTCTCGCTCGATCGGCAGCGATTCGACCGGCTCGGAAAGGGATTTACTTCCAAGGCTCCGAGATCCACGGCGGAAATCAAAATCTATTAATTCTCTCGACAGCCAACCGACTTTTCCCACTTCTGGCTCACTACTAGCCCAGGAAGATTATAACGGAGGCCAGAGCTTTATCATTAATCGCACAAAGCTCCTCCTCGGTACGTACGTCCTCCCCGCGTCCTCCGCATCGCCAATACATACGATCCATGAATTCACAATAAAGAGCGCCCTCCTCCTCCTCCTCCTAATTTATTGTATCTATGGGTGGGAGCCCTTAACACACGACATGCACACACTCTACAACAATACGCACTTGTAAAAACTCATTAACACTTGTAAAAATCGCGAATATTTAATTGTATCCACGTTCGCCATCCGTTTTTCTATTTTTGCAAATTTCTGCGACACGTAATCGTCATATCGAGTTACGAATTAACTTACCCTTGCACTTTTCCACGTCGACTCAATAAGCTTTCAATTTCACCCATTCACTCGGTAAATATATTTCTTATTGACGTACGATCGATCGATTATATGGACCCTTTGACCTTATTGTGAATAAGACTCTCTCTATCTCTCTCTCTATCTATCTCTATCTCTCGGTTACTTTTTCATCGAGATATTCAGAACACGGGAATGTAATGATTATCGAATCGCGGGGCCACGAGCTCGAGTCGAACTATTTCCTGATAAAATACCAGGCCGGCTCGATCCTTCGCTCTTTCCCTTGAATAATCTCCAACCCTTCGTAAAATCGACTCTGTCCGATGACCGCTCGGAGCTTGGAAATTTATCGATACGCGCCTACGAGCCCATCCTCGATATTAAATACGAACTACGAACTGCTATTGTACTATTCGCTCGCGTTCACGTCGTCGGCTTCTTATATATATATATAATTATTCAATGGGATAATCGGGAATGGAAATGGAAATTCAGTTCACCGACGATTAGTAATGATGGATGAATTTGTAAGGAGGAAGAGAAAGAGCAGGATCGATAACTTATCAGGTTTTTTTTTTTATTATTTACAATAAATGCCCTTGTAAATTCCATTGGGATTCGATTGGTTTACCGAGGTGGCGCGATCCGGAGGGAGATTAATGAGCCGGGAACTAGGGGAAACAAGGAATCGCGTAGCGTGCGAATTCCGCGAAGGTTATTGGAAGGTTATATTGGAAGCTTCGGCCATTGTAGAATAATACGTGCTCGTGAGCCAGCTTATTAAACTTGACCTTTGAACTGTAATGCTAAGGGCTCGTAAACGAGGGCATGGAGCAACACGAGGCCAATTAGCAGGAGCGTATCGAGAGAATAATGTGTTATAAAGTAAGGGGGGTAACAGGAGTGAGTACTCCTCGGGAGAGCGATAACCATTCGCTCGTTTCGTGTCTGAAACGTGCTGCTGCTCCTGCTCCTGCTGCTGCTGGTGGTGCTGCTGCTGGTGGTGGTGACGCTCGGAGGGAGTCGCTCGGATCACGTGTGGCACGATATCTAGGCCTAGAAGCCAACTCGCGTCGACGACTCGTTTCTAAAACCTCACACGGACAGCTCAACAGGTGCTCTTACAACGCGCGTTCCTCCTCCTCCTCCTGCCGACCAATCGACGACCTCTTCCTATCGTTTAACCATCCATCATCCACAATTCCACACGCACTCCTCTACTCGGACATCCTTGATTCCGCATCGATTCTACATTCCAGCCACCCGAAATCGTTTCTATATTTATCGTACAAAGTCAAAGGGCTCTTAGCGCCGTTTCCTATCTCTTCCCTTATCCCTTATTCTTCATTTACATAAAAGACTTGATTTTCATGTAATCGGGTAGACGGGGGCTGACTGAGTCTCCCCCGGGGATCTTTAAACGTATTTTTTTTTTTTTTTTTTACGCAGACGAGCGTTAACAAAGACATTGAATACGATATTTATGAATGCTAAGAAGTACTTTGGTAACTCCCACACGGATAACACGTACTTATCCACAGCTAGATCATTTCTATTTTTTCTACTCTTTCTATGTTTCTTTTCTTTTTTGTTTTTTTTTTTTTGTTTTTTCAATGAAAACAATGTTTCAATAAAAAGTAAAATTTATCATTCTGAAAACGACTGATCCGTAATTTTATGGCCGAGATAATTTCTTGATTCCATTGTATTATTACTGGAAATAATAATAATAATAATAAGAAGAAGAAGAAGAAGAAGAAGATTCTCCTCGGCGATCGAGACATTTCCACTGAATCCTTGAGAATTTCGCTTGGGAATAATTGGGAAAACGCAAGCTAATGAAATTAGTTTAAAGTTACATAAAAAATTTCCGTGCTTGGCGAGTTTTAGAAGATTCATGGAAATGATCCGGAGTTCCAAATGATTCCGAATATCGGTACCCGTCGCAGATGTTCCCAAGACAGCTCACTTTTAAACTAAAGCTATTATTGCCGCACATAATAACGATAACGCTAACGAGGTATTCACGATCTCTCTCCCCTCCCCCCCTCTCTCTCTCCCATCTCTCTCCCATCTCTCTCAGCGTAATAAACAGTAAAGAGAGAGAGAGGGAAGAAAAAAAAAATGGTAAAGCTCGTCGTTATCTCATACGTGTTTTCTTTTTCCTTAACTTTTCTAGCTGATATCGAAAAGGCATAAAGCGCCGATATCATCGGAACACAATCTCAATGCAGTCCCTATAATTTTCCTCGAGACCTCCGTGGAAAATCAGGGACGCGAGGAGCAGGAGGAGCAGGAGGAGTAGGAGGAGAAGGAGGAGTAGGAGGAGTAGGAGTAGAAGGAGGAGGACGGGAGAAGGCGACCCGAGTATCAGGTAAGGAAGTCCTCGCGTATATAGACATGCGTTGGATGTGTTCCCTCGAGTAGGAGAGTACGGGCACGCGCGCGATACCCCGGTGCACGCGGAGGTTTTTAAGAAGTCCCGCGACTGATTAATTCGCTCATACGCGCTCTACGATAATGTTATGATTAGCCAGTAACGTCACTCCGCACAACCTCGAGGACAAATGATCGTTAGCCGAGCGCCTCTCTAAGCTTATGGCATCATATACTGTATTGGCGGAACCGCCTGCACCTTTTCCACAAGATATTTCTTTTCCCTGATAATGCAAAGCACCATGCATTCCTCGATATCCGTACCCCCTTCTCCGTCCCACGGAGGCACGCGACGTACTTCGTTATCTTCGCACGAATACGTACGAATACGTTTTGTATAAATATCCACCGGGCGTTTCTATAAATGTCAGCCGATAGCGCGCAATTCCAAACTTTCTAACGAAAGCTGCACTGTTATTATTATCAATGAAAGTTTTAATTATTGAACAAGTACAGGTTATTGACGATTAACTTTCAAGAATCTGCAAAGTCTCGATCCTCTTCCTAATTCAATTTCATTAACAATGTAAATTAATTACCCCTTTTAAGTTAACTAATTTCATTCTAATTCTATTTCGTAATTAACAAAACCTGTTTGATTCTTTATCTCCGTATTAAAATTACACGCGCCGCATCGCGTTAAGTACATGACGTCCTATATATAGATGTATATGTATATAGACGTGCATGGACTTGTAATAATTAAGTCGTACTTCAAATGAATACCTTTGAGGACTGAAATTTTAATTCCGTAACGTATTCAAATGAGCGTGGAAACGGCCTCGAGACACTCGAGAGCATTTATTTTAAATTACAATCCTTTTATTAGCTAAATAATAAAATATTTTACTATTGTACAAACTGGAACTAAGTAAGTAAGTTTTTGTTTAATTTTGTGAAACGCCGCGGCCGCGAGGCGCGCACGTGTATTTCATTCGACGATAAATTAATTCCCCGGCTAAGTATTCAATCCTTTTAAATAAAATATTACAGGGCTTTCGTTACCTTCTCCTCTCAGCGGAATTCTCGGGGAAAGATTCCAACCGATAGCATTATCTCTCGTTAAATTATGTCTCCGCGATGTTTTTTAAAAGTCCCTGTAAAACCCTATGGTTCCCTATGGATCGAAGTCCTCGGCGTCCATTTCAACGTGAAACGGCTCGAATTTGAATTTATTAATAAGTGATTTCTAAATTCCGACTAAATAATCTGGATGTGATATGAATCATTTTTACGACTGCGAATTATCTTCTTTGCTTTGAGCTGCTTTTTTACTTCTTTGCTCGCAGCCGCGATAAAAGATATAAGAACAAGTCCTTCGATAAGTATAGGATATTATTGATCCGAATAGACATGCCAACCGTTCGCAATGAAAATATTACGTAATGATATTAATAGTAACGAGAATGCTCCGAATGAATATTTGCCTATTATATATATATGTGTATATTATGCATGTCAACAGTGACAATAGTTAAAACACTAATAAATACGTAATAACTGAAGTTTTAATAGACTTTTTACTTTTCAGCTTTTTTTTCTATTTCTTTTTTTTCTTTTTTTATTTGTTTTTATTGTCGTAAGATTAAAAATCTTGAGCTCGAAGGAATATTGAAAATTCATGATGATGTATAAAAAACTTGGAAATTAAGAGCCATAACGATAATCCGATGCGAACTTTTGGATTGTCCAAGTTTTGTCGTAAAACATTGTCTATGATTTTGAATGGGAGGTCAAGTTAATTGTGACTCGGGTGCCAATTAAACTTATGCGATTACAAACAAACGAAAAATTCAAATCGGCCGTTCGAAGGAAAGTGGCTTTTAAGAGAAAGAAATTAAAAATTCTTACAATCGTTGCGCGTCTTATTGGGAAATAAGGCTAAAAGTAATGTAAAAAAAAAGCTCGCGCTTTGGCTTTGCAAGCTTTTTCTTTTTTTTTTTTTTTTTTTTTTTTATATATATAATTATGAATAATAATAATAATAATAATAGTTGTAAGGGTGAAGTTATCTTGTTGCCGGGCGTATGATCTCTTTGAGAGCTTTTATTAATGCACGAATTAATTCGCCGTCACTCGTTTTGGCCGTAAACGCGGTCTATTCTTTAATTCGGTAGGAGCTCCTTTAATATCAACTCTCGTCAATTTGGTCGAGCGGACCTATTTCAATTTCGCTGCCATCATAAACTACCCATGAAATATTCTCAAACCATCCTTTATATTACCCATAAAATCCTCAAACAGTTTTTCAATGGCGCTCTATTCTGACAAGAGACAAAAAAGTATTCCAACTTAAGAGGCTATGCGCTGACGAGTCCAGATTGCTTATGCTACCGCCCGCCTCCGCCCCCCCTCTCTCTATATCACTCTCTCTCCCTCTCTCTCTCACCCCTCCTTATTGATACACTCGCGCCGGTCCCCGTGCAGTTTATTATCTAAAAAATTTGACGATACTTTAGCGTAGCCTTGACACTATGATCGACAGTCGCGGTAAGAATACCGTCGGGAATACAACCGGTGAACTTTAATTGGATTAAAAAATTTTTATTGGCAAGTGCATTAAACGAGTGAAAAGGTGAAACGTAAAAAAAAAAAAAAAAGGCAAATAAAAACGTCAAGGAGTAGTAGTCGAATGAACAAGCCAACAATGAATTTCATCCCTCGCGATTTGGATCATAATAATACCTGATATCATTTCTAATATCTCTGCTCGCACAAATTTTATTACTGTGCACATCCACCACCCCTGCCTCCCCCCGCTCGTGGCTAATTTATAATTCTCTCCCTCTCGCTCATTCGGAATCGGCTCCACGCCTGACGCGCGCACGCGTACGATAACACCGAATCAAGCCGTGTAACCTTGAAAAATTATCATTATCATTATCATTATTATTATTATTATTATTACAGTGTAAAAATGTCTGGCTCGAGAAGTGTAAATGTTCGTATATGAATAATACTTTCGAGCCTCCGGACGTCTCCTGGGGGAAAAAAAATAAGTTTTAAAACTCTTTTAATGATTTTCGGCTCAAGGTTATTGGAGAATTGCGAAGGAAGCGAGATTTGAGACGTTGATTTTTCGTATAAACTTAATATAAGGACGTTCGTTTCGTCGGGTAATAATAATAATTAAATAATAATTATTTAACAGAAGGCGACGACGAGAACGAGATCCTTCGTTGCGAGTTCGTTTGCGAAAGGAGATAACGATAGTTACCAGATAGGAGATAACGACGGGGGCTTTTATTTTAATTAAATTTTTACGACATTCCCGTTTAATTCGCGATAAGTGAGGAATTTCTCTTTTTTTTTTTCTTTTTTTATTCTCCCCCCTCAACGGCTTTTATTTACGAATATTATCGAGAACGATTGAAACGGCTCGGCCGATTCAATGATGCTCGATCCGATAATTAATACGTCGGCCTCGGATCGTCGTTATTCGTTATTGCGCCTTGAAAACACGTCTTGGGCTTTTTATAAGAAAAAAAGAAAATGAAGGAACGAGGTGGAAAGTTATAGGATGGGCGGTCGATGGACAGAAAGGTTAATAATAATACAGAGCAGCGTCGCTTTTAAATAGAGAATCCGCTCGGGGGAAGATTGTTTTGTAATAAAAGGAAATTAATAATTACAAGAGCACGGGTAGTAAGAGTCGGCAAACCCACCCCACCCCCGCCCCCGCCCATTGGCTTAATTAACGAAGGAAAAGAGTAAAGTCACGCAGAGGGAGAGAGAGAGAGAGAGAGAGAGAGAGAGAGAGAGAGAGAGACGGACTGCGATAAGCTTGGATCTCGTAACGAAAGCAATCTTGTGAAATCCTGGTAAGGATATTATTATTATTATTATTATTATTATGAGAAAGCAATGAAATCACAATTATATCTCCGACTGGCGGGGCGAGTCCTTCGATAAATAACAGAATGACGAGGCGGAGAATACGCGAGTCGGGGGTGGGGTGGGGTGAGGGGTGGGGGGGGCGAGAAGCACAAGAGGCATCCCGAGCACGAGAAATATCTCGTTATGAAGTTACATCGCAAAGGATGAAGCAGAGACGCCGGCGGCCAGGAGGAGCCAACGCGAGGATACCGACCAGGAAGCTCGAACGTCAACCTCGTGGAAGGGGTCGGGTCGTGGTTACAGGAGCGGGCAGGGTCGGAGAGAGGCGAGAATCCTCGCGTAACCTTATCCATTCGAGTCGCCAATGGATTTTGGCTTCGGTGAGCGCTCTCGGCGATGACGTTCACCTTGAATATATTCAAGTCGTAGGAGCCTCGACGACTCATTTTCATTGTTTTCACCTGTCGTTCGTCGAATTATAATCGAACGAACGTAGCGATGGTCTCTCCCCCTCCCCTACCCGTCCCCATTCCTTTCGGCTTATTATTATTATCGCCTCCGTCCTTCGTAGCCACTATGCTCCGAGGGGTCCTCTAAGTGATAACTAAGGGGAGAAGGACAAGGAGAAGGACAAGGAGTAGGACAAGGAGTAGGACAAGGAGTAGGACAAGGAGTAGGAGAAGGAGTAGGAGGAGGAGGAGGAGGAGCGAACGTCCTGGCGCAGGCTATTATCTAATTCGGGGAACGTTCTTTAAAGAAAAGACTCTCCTCCTTGCTGAGCTCTTCGAAGTCCTGGTGCTTCAGGCCCATCAAGTACTCTGACATGAGGCTGTAACTGACGTTGCTGGTGGACAGACGGTCCGCGTCCTCGTCCTCGGTGACGATATCCTCGCATCCCCGTAACGTGCCGAACAAATCGTCTTCTTTCTGAATGAGGTCCACTGAAACCAAGGACCGTACTTACAGCACACGCGTCTACGAGCTCACACGTACACGGGAAGAGACGTACGTGAGATAGTTAGTGCTCGGCCGCTACGTTCTAAGAGACTCTACTACACCATCCTACGTTCCCCCATCCCTTTCCGCTGTAGCTGCATGTACTTTCCCTCCCGACATAAAATAATCGTCACCACCTCCACAGCACAAAACCCTGAGACGTCGTCTAATCGTCATCTCTCTCTCTCTCTCTCAAGCCCCACGCCACGATACCATCTTTCTTCCACTCGCTAACTGGACACTCCACTCCGTCCCCTTCTCTCCCATCCCCATCCCTTCGTAATACGCGTGCATACGTATGTATACGTACGTAGTTATTTATACGTGGGGGTAAGGGATAAGGCATATTCGGACTATTCTAATTTATTATGGGAAACTTGGGACTGTCGGCCGCTTAAAGATAAAGATCTACGCTAAATCTTTCGAAGATAATTAATTAAGTGCTCGCTTACGGGGTATTCGAGGCGAACGATTGCGTACGATGTAAATAAGAAGAATTTCTTAGGAGCCCGTAATCCGTGGCGGCCACAAGCAAGGCCTTGGGGAGGGGGGGAAAAAAAAAGTAACGAGGCTCGTACGTCATGGCGTTAAATCGGATGCTCGATTCGTTTTTCCCTATGGCGATAATGTTTCCCCTCTTAGGAGGAACAGCCTCTTGTCGAGGGTTGACTGTATTTATTACTTCGTTCCCCCCGTCCCCATCCCCTTTCCGTTCCGTAAGGACGAACGGCTACGAATTATTATTATACGTTCGGAAAGCCCCCCCCCCAGAATTACCTAAGACCCAATGACACGGTTCTGCGCATAGTCATGGGACGTTCACGCGCTTGCCAATGAAAAATCTGGATATCCCATAATGACCTACGGCCGATAATATTCCCTTGCTCTTTCGATTCGACATTCGATCCACTACCACTTGTATCCTCGCTCATATCACTTGATATTTCGCTTGACCCCTGCATTAATTCATTAATTCCCATCGATGGGTCGATTATTTAATTAAAATTCCGGACTGAGTCGAGGAAAAATTTTAATCAAATTAACAAATAGCTTTTACATGTAAAATGTCCGGTGTCTGGTGGGAGGTAATAATGCCGTCATCTTTTCCGGATTAACGTACGCCACAGTCGTTGTAAGATAAATTCTCTATATATAAAGTCGGATAAAATTAAAAGGGACTCGTTTATAAGGAAACTTCTTTGAAAGTAATACGGGCGTTATTATTCTCATGATTTTTCTAGCTTTAATTTAAGCGAGGGTAAATTAATTTAATTAAAAAATACGCGCAAGATCGCGCCCTGCGTACTAGTGCGGGGGAGAGAGGAGGGGCGTGACGGAGACAAAGAGAGAGAGACGGATAGAGAGAGACGGAGAGAGAGAGAGAGAGAGAGAGAGAGGTGCGTTCGTTATTACCGATATTATTACCGGATTTGTAAAAACACGAGCTCAAAGAGCCCTCGGCCGCTACCGCTGACAAAAAAAAACAAAACAAAAAAACAAGAAAATCATCGACAGCAGCTTCCTCTATCGCGTTCTCTATAGATCGTGATTTATTAATAATGAGGGTGAGGGCGTCATGTCGTCGGCAGGCTAAGGGGCAGTTTAATGTAAATCGAAAATCATCGTCCATTGTCTCGGCAACTCGCTTGAGAACATCACATCCACTACCAATATTGTTCTCGGTTCGGTCTGTTTTCCTACGAGGGATCTAAGGAGGGATCTAAGCTCTATAACCGATCTACTCCTATTAAACTCGTATTTATTGTAAACGCCTCCGTCCTCATCCTGTATCTTACTACTCTCGGGAAGACTCGGGGCTTGGATTTCTAGCAATTAACCAATGGCTTTCGACTGCCGCCGGCACGATGCGACTTGGTATCGACCCCCTCCCCCTCGCCCACAGCCTCGACCTCAGCGCGCGCGCGTGTACGGTTGCAGCATAGGAGGGTGAGTGAGCGGTGTTTTATCATGTATATACACTGACAATGGACACATAAATAAACCGTATCCATTATCTCCCGGCCATTATAAAAATAGCTCCCATAAAACCGACAGGATACCCGTCCCCCTTTATCCACAGTTACCATTACTTAATACCGGCTCGTCGCAAGTCTTACATTATTACCCCGACAACAAACAATCAATTACTCTCCGCGCTTAACATGTATATATATATAGAGAGAGTTTGGTATACGTTTTTTATTTATATTATTTTATTTTTGTTTTTCTTTGCTTTTATTATTCCTCTCGACGTCGTGTTGGTGTCCCGTCGTCGTTCCTCGGTTCGCTCGTCCGTTGTCCCCCTCCAGGTCCCGAGGAGCGGCTTCGTCGTGCGGTTGAATTTTGACTTGGGTAATAGTTTGGTATACGTGGAACTGGCGACGATACTCTCGGAATCATCGAATGCTTCCAGCCTCGTTGGCAATGTGGACCGGTGACTCCGTGGTGCGCCGTGACTCCGGTTACAGGTCACTGCAATCATAGTAGGACCGCCTTTGGCGACTGGTCGATGTTGCGGAGCTACAGTCGCTCGTCGTTACGTCCTCTATCCGTCGACTTATCCGTTTCCTACCCGCAGTCTTCTGTCTTTCGCCGGCATCCAACACTTTTCGCATAAAATACACAAGTTTCATTGTTGGTTTTTTTTTTTTTTTTTTTTTTTTTTTTTTTTTTTTTTTTCTTTCTTATCGTTACTGCAATCGCCAACAAGGCTTTTATTTCATAACGAGATTTTTCTCTTTTTTTTGTTTTTTTGTTTTTTTACTACTACTGATACCGCTACCGCTACTGCTACCGCTACCGCTACCACTACTGCTACCACCGCTACCACTACTGCTACTGCTACCACTGCTGCTACCACTGCTGCTACCACTGCTGCTACCACTGCTGCTACGAGAGAGTAGGACTTGAATCTTCCGATACTTTTTAATATAAATTTTAATCGCGCGCTGCAAATTAAATTGCAAATGCAATTATAATGCTGCCGGTGGAGCTACTCGAGCCGAACGAATATAGAGTTACGTTAAAAGAAAGACTTAAAACGTGAGAGGGGGGGGGGGAGCGGCGAGGGGAGAGAGCGGCGAGGTAAGGGAATTAATGAGAATCGGGTTATGCCGGGGCCACCAATAACGGCGCGACGATCCTTTGCTCGTTATCGTTAAGAAAAAAAAAAAAAAATAAAATACCGGCCGTGCGAATAATTATTCCCTTTTCTTTTCCTTCCCAATCAATTTCTTTAAAAGCGTTAAATGATTCCTTTCGCGTGGCAATGTTTATGAAAATGATTCCCCGCTCGAGCCGCATTAAACCGCATTAAAAGCCACCTATCTCCCAATTAAAGACATAATAATAATAATAATAATAATAATAATCATTTGAAATTTTCTGCCTTTTTCTTTTTCTTTTTCTTTTTCTTTCTTTCTTTCTTTCTTTCTTCCTTCCTTCCTTCCTTCCCTTTTAATATTCCGGCCGCGGACAAACGGAATTTCATATCTCGAAAGGCTTACACTTCATACTTTTACTTCTTTTTTTTTTCTTTTTTTTTTTAACCCTATCAGGCAACAACGACGATACCTAAAAAGTACATATAAAAGCAATTTAATATCCCGATGCCGAACTAATATTTACTCGAAACTTGGTTATTATTACCGCTCCTGGCTTCCCCGACTTCCTTTATCCCTCTCTTACTTATTTTTTTTTTTCTTACTTCATCTCCTGCTTAACGCGACGTGTCGATAAACGTAATGCGCTGAAACTCGCATCGGGGAAATTATAATCGCTCGATTCGCTCGATAGGCCTATCGCTCTCCAATGATCGTTAATACCTTATAATTACAGTTAACAAGGCCCGCAGCCCTTACAATGCAGTCTTATAGTTCTTTAGGGTTCTTTAAGAGGGAAGCGATGTAATTTTAACGGTATAAAGACGAGCTCGATGGTGTTGTGAGTCTCCCCCTCCTCCGCCCTCCGACCCTCCGACCCTCCGACCCACCGACCCTTGAGAGCTCCTATCGCTAGTTATTTATTTCACAGAGCGAAAAGGGAACGGAGACTCGTAATGCTCTTCTTTTGATTACGCGGGAGGCAGTGACTTTAGAGGGAAAACCGTAAACGTAAGAGAGAGAGAGAGAGAGAGCATCGACGTTCTAAGAGATTTGGAAATTCGGTAAGCGTTATTGGGGTTAGAGGTACGGGTATGTGTAGGTATGGCAAGGGTAGTAGGGGTGGAGAATGTCGAAAGAGAGGTTATTGGGGTTATTATCGGGCATACCGATGTCGCTGAACCTCGCAGTGGAGAACTCTTCGCCGGTGTCCTCGTTGCAGAAGAGCTCGTCCAAATTCGACAGCTCGTTGACTTTGAGCATGCTCTCGTCCTCCGAGTCGGCCAGGGAGTCGTTCGACTCGAGGATGCGCGTCCGCGAGCTCTCCATCTCGAGATTCTCGAACTCGGCGTCGCTGTTGCTCACCGAGGGAATGTCCAGGATCGGGAGCTTAGCGACTTTCGGTGGCCTCCCTCGGCTGTATCCGGCGTAAGGCTCGCGTCTTCTCGAGGAGGCTCATCATGAGCTCCTCGTCGGAGCTCTCGCTCTGGGTATCCACGTGGCTTTGGCTCCGGTAGATCCGCTTGCGCTGCTTCTGCGAGCTCGTCGACTGGATATCGTTCGGGTGCAGGCCCGCAACCCTATCTGCGCATTCATTTCACCCTTTCCTTACTATCTTTTCTTTTTTTTTTTTTGTTTATCATTTCGTGCGCCCTTACGCAATACATACAAAATCGAATGGGAAGAGTATTTATAACGAGAGGGGATTATTGCGGGGGGGGGGGGTTATTGGGGGTTATTGGGGGCTTATTGGGGATAAAAAGTCCCTTCGATTACATTAATCCGCGGAGTTCGTGCGAAGTTTTTCCGGGGGTTGAGCGATGATCGTTAAATTAAATTTGTCCCTTGTGAGCTTACCGGACATGGTACTCAAGGACTTGTTCAAGTCATCGGTCGATACGGGGAGGTTGCTCGACTTGTCGAGGAGGTCGATAATCGAGCCGATCTCGGATGTCCCGGCGCCGCCCTGCTGCTGCTCCTCGTACGAGTCGCTGTTCTCCTCCTCCTCCTCCTCCACTTCCTCCTGCTGCTGATGCTGCTGCTGTTGAGATTGCGGCTGTTGAGATTGCGGCTGCTGCTGCTGCTGCTCCTGCTGCTCCTGCTGCTGCTCCTGCTGCTCCTGCTCCTGCTCCTGCTCCTGCTCCTGCTCCTGCTCCTGCTCGTCGTACGAGTCGCTGCTCTCCTGCTGATGCTGCTGCTGCAGCAGCTCCTCCTCGTACGAGTCGCTGCTCTCCTGCTGGTCCAAGGAATCGCTGCTGCCCCGGTGCCGCTTCAAAAAGTCACCGATCTCCTTCTCCAGCTCCTCCTTCTCGCTCCTCTCCTGTTGGCGACTCGGGCACTCGGCGCCGATCTCCCCGTCGCTGCCCCGCTTCAACCGCTCCCGCTCCGTATTCTCGTTAAGCTTCCTCAGGAAACAGGTGACCTGGTCTATCAGGCCGTGTATATAATCCGTCATCGATTGGCCGTTGTCGTTGTTCTGCTCGTACGCGGATATCGCGGCCGCCTTCAGGGCGACGACCGCCTCCGGGAATCTGCTTAGCTTCAATAAGCTCTGACCGCTTAGCAGCTGGCTCCGGATGATCCACTTCCTCGATTTTATGGACTCGGCGCGCTCGAGACAGCGCCTCGACGCCTCCAAGGCCCTCCCCATGTTACCGAGCTCCAGGTGACACCTGCCGATGTCGTGGTAAAGCCACGCTTGTGAAACCACATCCTAAACGACACGACACACTTTATTACGGACTCTTTTACATTACCGGGGCGGGCGGGGGGGTCGGGGGGCAGGTAGCAGCGGCAGCGCTAACCGAGAGCCTCTCGTATAACCGAAATAACGTGGGTTTTTTTTTTTTTTTTTTTTACGAGAGCTGCTTGTAAAGGTCGTTGCCCCGTGCCGTGCACTTACGATTTGTACATCGTTGACGAGACGCTCCCAGAGCTGTACGAGAGCGCTGAGGTGGTTAAAGGCCAAATGTACTTTCCCGATCATTACGAGGGCTTCGGTTATCCAGCGGACGTTGCCGCGCGTCCTCGCCAGGAAGATCATCTTCGTCGCGAAGTCGACGGCTCGGTCGTGGCGCCTCAGGGTTATTTGCTTGTTTACGAGGTAAGCGTAGATCTCGAGCTGGTTCCTGTCGGGCTTCTCCGTGACCGAGGCGAGGCTCACGAGGACGTCGCCGAGCTCGTGGACGGCTACGCTGTCGCCCTTGCCGTAGGCCGTGTCGAGCATCGTGAATGTCGAGGACATGCACTTGTTCAGCTGCTTGATCATCATCTTCGAGCGCGTCATGTGGGTCGCCGTGCCCGAACTCGAGAGCCGCCAAAAGTCTTTCCGCGACTGGAAGAACCTGCGGCACGGTTCTCAAGTCACCCGTTATTATCCTTACCCCTAGTACTAGTAGTAGTAGTAGTAGTAGTAGTAGTAGTAGTAGTAGTAGTAGTGGTAGCGGTAGACCCTTGTCACTCGATTCGTACGATTAGTTTAAATAAATTGGCGTTAACGTTGGCGCGGAGAAACGAAACCGCCGCCTTTAACGAACGGACGTCATTATCCTAAAATAAACGTCTCCTTCAGCCCCAATAACCCCGAGTGGATTCCCAGAATTAAAAGTCCCACGATCGGAGGCTCGCGTGTTTTCTCGTAATAAGTTTGCCATCTGATCCTCATGAAATTTATAAGTATGTATATACGGAATGTAAGTACATGCGCGTAGGCAAGATAAAATGAAAGAGAACAGGTGAGGAGCGCGCGTTTTCTTCTCTCGCGCGTCAAGAATTAACAGGTAAATGAATGTTTGTGCTTAAAAAACGCTCGAGTGAATTAATTAAAGCGATTTTAATGGCATTTCCCGGGCCGTTCGGACATCGCGCGTAAAAGTTCTTTACGAGATGCAGTGAATGTAGCCGCGCGCCCTGCGACGAAGTACTTAAGCTCAAGGTTATCTCTTAATATTTTTCAAAGCAGGCTCCCGTTAAAAGCTCCTCGTCCTATCACCGCACCGCCCTCCGCTCCTACCCTCCCCTACCCTCCCCTACCAACCCCTACCCACCCCTACCAACCCCACCCCTACCAACCCCAAACTCCGGACTTTGAGGTCGCATTCTAAATGAAGCTGGCGCTGCGTGCAAAGGGCACGGGACGGGAGCCCCCGTCTGAATATTTATAAAGCTCCCCCTCCCCCCGTAGCCCCTCGCCCCCTTCCCGGCTCCATAACAGCGTAGAATATAAGAGTCGTAAAAGCGAAGCTTCAGTTAAAGCGTACCTGAGAACCTTGGGTATGTCCTGGATGGGGTCGTTGGACTTATTGACGATATTGCGAGCCTTCCGAGCGGCGATGTCGGGGGAGACGTACTCCGAGATCATTTGTCTGGGGTTCCGGGCCTGCTTCAGCCGGGCCTCGAAGGCCTTGGACGGATTAGTGGCCGCGTTTATCGCGGCCTGGATCCGCGACGCAGCTATCGAGTGATTGGTCTCGCGAGGACAGAGTCGCGATGCCCTGTGATAAAGGATCAACGCTGACTCGTAATCACCCCTGGAACATGCGAAATCGGATGAAGGAGAATGAGAATGAGAATGAGAACTAAGAGGAGGAGGAGGAGGGGTAGGAGGAGTGGTAGGAGGAGGAGGTTATTGGGGAACGGAGCCCCGACGACTTGCGGACATGTAAACGCGAGGATTAGCTGCTTTTACGATACAGTGATTTAAGCGCTTGCCCCCCGTAGTTCCGAGTTTCCCGGCTGACCTGCTCCTCGTCGATCATTAAGTGCCATTAATACGTTGATCTCGCATCGACAGCAATTCGGCAGCTACGATTCTTTACATAATACCCGCCGTTATTTCTTTCCTCTCCCGATTATTATTCTTATTGTCGTCGTCGTCATTGTCGTTGTTGTTGTTGTTGTTGTTGTTGTTGTTGTTGTTGTTGAAGGTTTTCATTTAGTTCCGAACCATCCGAGCTAAAGGTAAATCTCTGGGGACTGAGTTTGGGTATCGGGTCAAGAGCGATCGACGGATTAGCCTGTAATTATCTTAAAGCCAACAAGAATTTTACGCGAAAGTCCCAGTCTCCGAGCAGCGACTCTGGCCAACGTAGCTAATGCACTAACTAACGTTGGATTTATAAATTTTAACGCACCCGCGTGGTTAAAGGGAGAAAAGAAAAGTTTTGCGAATAATACGGTTCGAAAGAAGCCCCAAGAGTGGTAAATACGATGGAAAACGACGTAAAGCCGTAAACGTCGATCTTAATATTGTAAGGCGAGGCGGAAATGACGGTAATCTCAACCCCAATAACCCCTCAACCCTCAACCCTCAACCCTCAACCCTCAACCCTCAACCCTCAACATCAACATCGACATCGATATGGACATCAAGCTGGAGCTTTGTTTATAAAAAGCCGACCGGTAATCCAACTCTGCTTTAAAAAGTTACGGAAGCTCGTGGTTATGCGCAGGGGAGGAAAGTTCCCGTCTGCGGAGTATTTTAAGGTTTCGTATTACGAGATGTAAAATTAAACAAGTTTCATCTCCTCGCTCAAACTTATTTTCGTTGCTTCTGCTGCTGCTGCTGCTGCTGCTGCTGCTGCTGGTTATTAGGATTATTATTACGTCGTCGAGAATATTCTACCTCGCGCGACACATTAATCTTCCGAGGACGATTCGCGAATAATGGATGGGGGTCGAGGGCCGGGGGGGAGGAGGGAGGGGGCGCGCGCGAAATCAAGGCTCAGGGGGAGGAATAAAAATAAATAAGTAAAATAAGTAGAGAGAAGCGGAAAAAAAACAAAAAAAAAACAAAAAAAAAAAAAAAAAACGAAGGAGAAACGCCGTACTTGTAATAGAGCTGGTCGGCCTCCTCGTGCAGCTGGTTCGCCCGGGTCCGCTTCCAGATCTTGATATTGTCCTTCTTCAGCGTGACCTTGGCCTCCGCCTTGGCGACCGCTACCCCCGGCTCCTCGAGCTCGTCCACGGAATCGTCGAGTAGCATCACCTGCGAGAGGGCCCCCTGTTTCGGGGCCTCGGCACGACGCCGGCTGATTTTGTTGATCGAGGGCGCCATCGACATGCCATCGACCCCGGAGTTACGAGTTGCCAGCCAATGACGACGCGGACAGCGGTTACATGGCAGTTGCGCACTCGCGACTGGAAGTTGACCGCGGATCGGCAGGGCCGCTACTTCATTTGCTTTGATCGACGTCGATCCTCTTCTGTACCCCCCTTGCCCCTCTGCTCGCCTGCGGCCGCCGCGACACTTGCCTCCATTGTAATTACCCCTCCCACCCTCTCTCAGAGCCAAACGTAGGCCGTGAACGCAGCCGGCCTCGCGGTTCTTTTCTTTTCCGGCGATCGTCCCGCTCCCGGCAGATGTCTCCCCGCGCCGCATGGAATTTACCAAGAGCCTCCCACCCCCCCCCCCCAATAACCACACAATCCCGCTGGGTAATCAATGCAAACAACACGTTTAACGTTAATCTTTCTTTTTTTTTTTTTTTTTTTTTTTTTTATTCTTTTTATTTATCAATAAACTTTCAAGAGTGCGCTATAAGTTAGATAAGTACGGGCGGTGTGGGAGGGAGGGAGGGAGGAAGGAAGGATGGAAGGATGGGGAGGGGGTCGGACATCGGACGACGGTCACATATCACGACATACGTATGTACATTATGAACAAGGGCATTGAGAAAAGAAAGAGAAGAAGTAGAAAAAAAAAGAGAGAAAAGAAAGGGTCTCGTCTCGTAGATCCCGGAGTTTGGGGTTATTGGTATCAGCTGGAATCGCTCAAGTCCGGATTGCCGAGGATCTTGTTGTTCGGCGAGAACTTCTTGAGCAAATGGTTGCGCAGCTCCTTCTCGTAGTGGAGTGGCGGGGTGGAGGTGACGGTCTTCTTGGTACCCTGACCGGGCATGTTCTTGGGCTTGTAGCCGGGCATTATCGAGAGCCGTCTGCTGGCGTTCACGGCCTCGATCGACTTCAGGAGCAGGCTCATCTTCGGCCTGTGCTCCGGTGGTATGATCTGCAGGATGAGACGCTGGCGCGCGACGATGCTGCTGTTGTCGCCTACCCTGCCAAAGTCCAGGGTATTGATGAAGCCGATCGTGCGCTCGTAAAAGTCAACGAGGAAGTCGACGTTGAGCTTGCGCGCGGATTCGAGGGCGCTTATCGCCGCCTCCCTCGCCTCGTTACGATTTAGCTGGAGCAGCTCTATCCTGATGATGACGTGGCTCGCGTTGATCGCCCATTCCTCGTTGCCCGACTCCTTGCTCATCTCCCGCGTCTTCTTCGCGTAGAAGCTGCAACGTTATCCCCGCCCATCCCGTTAGTCGCAGCATTAAAATCATCCCCACTTATTTACGTATACCATTCGCTTGCATTATTAAGGGAAAACATCCCCGCGGAACCCTTTCACCTTACGCAGACCTCACGCTTCTACCGCTTTCTCACATCCCGATCCCATTGATCTTACCACGGCATAACAATAGCGATAGCGATAGCGATAGAGATAGAGATAGCGATAGCGATAGCGATGGACAGAGTGGGTAGAGGCAGAGGTGGGTACCGGGCGAGGTCGTAGCGGTGGAGCTCGAGGAAGTGCTTGCAGAGCTCGTGGAATATCCAGAGGATCTCGAGCGGATGGTCGGTGAGGGCGAGCCTCTTGCGGCAGGTGTTGAGGTCCCGCTTGATATTGAGACTGGCCTGCCAGGCGAGGTCGCTGTCGCGCGGCAGGAACGGGATTTTGAATCCGAGGAGCCGACGGAGACGCGTGTTCTTCGCGCTCTCCGAGGCGTGGCACATGCTCTTCAGGTTACGCGGATCAAGGTAGACGCGCGCGACCATGCTGTATACGACCTCCAGGTACTTCTTACGATCGGGGAGGAGATTCCGACTGTAGGAGTCGAGCCTGTCCCTCGTCAGCTCCACCTGTCTGGGTCAATAATATATTTTTCTTGTTATTATTATTATTTATGATTTATATTGTTACGTTGCGCGGCGACTGGTGGGGAAAGGGATTCGGATCGGAGGTTATTGGGGGGCTCGAGTTACTTGAAGAACGTCGGATAGTCCTTCTTCTTGCGAGAGTTGTGCAGCTGCTTGAGACGGTAAATGACGTCCCGCTTAGCTAGACACTTTCTGTACTCGAAGTCCTGGTAGAGGGCGAACTGCCGCGCGGGCGTTTCCAGGGATTTGATCTTATCGTGGAAGGCATAGAGAGGCCGTCGCATCCTGAGAGCCTCCTGCTGGTCCGTGGCCTTGACGAGGGCGTCGCCGATGGACTTGGCCAGTGCGGCGCTCCCGGCTTTATTGGCCGAGTCGAGGGCTGGGTGATCCAGTAGACCCTGGAGGAAGCGTTTGTCGTAGCAGTTACCCGCGAGGTACAGCGAGGCCATGAAGTTGTCGTGCACGGTCTGGTACTTGCGCAGCTTAGCTTGAGGATCAGCGACCTTGAACTTTGAATTGTCCTCGCCGATGCCTGGGCGAATAACGCAGCCACGGGTTATTATTATTCGCTTCACCCGTCTCCTATCCTCGTTAATAATTTATTTTATTACCGAGTCCAATGGATATTTATTTACAGGGACACACGCGATCGCTTGCCGCTCTTTAATTACTTTCGACAATTTCGACGCGTTTCGCGAAGATTTATCGAATTGCCCGCGATCCGACGGGTTTCGTTTCAAAAAAAAAATCAATGGACTCGACGTGGAAGTAAAAAGGGTAATTAATGGCCGAGAGAGACCTTCGAACTCGTCCTCCTGGTCTTTGAGGCGCTCGAACATGAGGGTCCGGAACTTGTCGAGTTTCACTATCCAAGGCTGAATCGTCCGGAGTATGGTGCGCGTGACGTTGACGCCCACGCAGTCCTCGATCGTCTCATTGTTAAGGAGTACCTGGAACCAGAAGGTCTTACGTAACCTGATGCCCTGGTAAGCGTAGATCAGACTCCGGCAGAACTCGGCGACGACGAACAGCGCCTCCATCCTCGTGAAATTGGCCACCAAATTCGTTGGATCTGCAATGGCACTAGTTGGTTGTTATTGATCGACGGGCACGGGCCCTACTTGCAGCCCTACAACTTACATATACAATCGAAATATTACTCGGGATTTTACTGTCGGGCAGCAGTACCGTCGGCAAGTACTCCTTTTCATTTACATTGCAAGTGCGTCGGGGAGCTCGGCCGAGCTCGTCCATCCGTTCGTCCGTCATCCCACCGAGTCCGATCGATACCTTGATTTACCTATTACGCCCCGCTTCCTCGGGAATTATCTTTATTATCACCACCAAGCCAGTGTGTGCTTCGGAATAATTTTTAATTCATTGTAACAAAGTGACTCTCTCTCTCTCTCTCTCTCTCTCTCACTCTGCCAAGTGACATAAATGTCTGCTTTTGCAATTTTGCTTCTTAATGAACTGGGGGGAGGGGGGCAACGTCGAAATGTGAATTTCCATTCTTGATCATCGACATCGTCATCGTCATCGTCATCATTATTATTATTACAATTATTATTGTCGTTTTATTATCGATGTAACGCGACAGTTTCCTATAAATGTCGGGGTATAATTAAAAGTCAGCAAGAACGTGGGAATCGCGACAGGATTCGGACGGGAAGCCGAAGCCGCTGCGTCGTGATGATAAAAATTTTTTCCGACAACTCGAGAAGGTTCGTTAAGTAAATCACCCCATTGGTCGATGAAATTTCATGTATAATTAATTATTTTCAATTGTCAAAGTGGCCAAGTTCCTGTACGAAATAGAACTTTAGCCTTCTCGACGTGAAATAGAAATTATAATTATTTTTCCCAATTTCACGCGTGGTAATGCATACGCTTTTGTCGTTCAGAAGGATCAATAAGTAATTTCGTGGCCTGTGATAAATTTTTTGGGTCTTTACTGATCGACAACGAGGGCAAAAACCTCCAAAACACGGGCGAGGGGAAGGAAAGAAAGTACTACGTGACACGTGATTGTATTATTAAAGCGAGAGGGCATTCTGTGCGTATTTGCGGTATGTAGATTGTCGTGATGTAAGGAGTCGGTGAGTTTAAGGAAGGAACGGCCGCTCGGAAGAGGGTATAAAAGGTGAAAAGGGTCGAGCGCGAGGCCGAGCATTAAGGGTCGTAAAAGGGCGTCGAGGCATTTGACTAGTAGTGGAGCTATGGGCATATCGGCCGATATATATCGTCTTCGGGAGGGTCATTCGAGGGAGCCTTAACGAGACCTGGGGGCGTAATATTCATCGATCAGCCAGTACGAGAGGGACGTGCCCTTAGACGTGCGGAGGGGAAGTAGCTGACCCGGAGGTAATTATCGTGTCCGGCCAAGCCTGGCTCCCACGAGGGGTCGTAAGTCATTTGCCATGGGCGGCTTCCTTATTTACGCCCCGGCACAGCTGCCCGAGTTTTTAATTGCTCGATACCGGGTGCTGCTGCTCGCCGAGACGAGGAATATCGGCTACGAGACGACACCGCGCACCCGACCCGTCCTAGATGGCCCCTTTATTAATGAAGCCCGGGGCCGAAAGTGCCGAATACGTCGATAATTTCAATTTTCCTTTATCCTCTCCTCCTCCTCCTCCTCCTCCTCTGCTTCTTCTTTTGGTTAATCTGCTGAAACGGAAGGGTGGCGCGGGAGGGGGAGGGGGAGTATTCTTGAAATATTAATAGTTTCCTTGGGAATTGTATCAATAAGTAATTAGAAGCGAGTTTCCCCTGGCTCGATCTAAGCTCCAATGTCACGAATTAATTTTACATTCTCATCGGCATTTAGAAACGAAAAATCCATCATCTATTTATTTAACAAAGTCTGCCTTGAAAAATATCAAATATATCAAATGTATATGTATATATATATATATAGAAACAAAATTACTTTAGTTCTAATGGATTCTCTACCGATAATGCAATTTCGTATGCAAGTGCGAATCCCTCATCGAGATAACGGATAAGATAAGCTTATTTTCCCGAAATTATAAACTATTGTAAATTATTTTTCGTAAAAGCAAGTCTCGTACGTAATCGAAACTATACTTGAGACCCGCTTTACAATTCAAACTATGCGATAATTCAAATAGTTATCTTAGCCTCGCTAATTTTGACACTGTGACGTCGAGGTGACCTTTGCCTACCTACTACCTCTTCTCACTTATTAAAATAATTCATAAATAATTCATTGTATTTTACGGCTCAGCTACTTATTCGTTATTTGCGTATTTACCGCCGATGTGGTTGTCGTTGTTGTCGTCCCATTTTTCGTAACTATTTATTTGTTTATTTATCTCAGACGTTAAACAGTGATACAGGTTTCCACTATCCAGTAACGTAAGGGACGATTAATTGAAAGCCACGAAGACTTTAGACTTGTTGGGTATTAAGATGACGAAGAAAAACAACAACGACAACGACAACAACGACAACAACAACAACGCTGTGTTTACCAAATAGACGTTATGAATTGTAAACAGACGTGGCTAATCGTACTACGTCGCACATAACCTTAAAATACACATTTTTATTGGAGTCAATAAAAGCGTGGCCTGGAATGCAGGTGCGGGGCAAAGGTGCATTGAAAAGTAGCCGATAACGACGATCATGATGATGATGATGGCGATGGCGATGACGATGACGACGACGACGATGACGATGACGATGACGATAAATGAGTGTAAGGAGAAGGGTCTCTTCACCTTTTTCCATGCATTTTTCCGCGACTTCGGAGGCCTCGGCGAACTTCCCGGACTTCTTGAGGGCCTCGCTCAGGCCCAGTAGCGTCTGCACGTAATTCTGGTCCCCGAATTTCAAGGATTCCTTGTAGTAATGAATGCCCTCGAGGAAATTATGTAAAACGGTGAAGCGTCTGCCCCATTCGCGGTAGAGCATCACCGCGTTAAACAATACGTTCTCTTCATCGTTCATCTGTACCGCCATCTTTTTAAGGATTTACTCGACCGGGGATACTTTTGGGAAATTTTTTATACTCAATTTTACGAAACTGCTTGGCTTTGGCTTTCTTCACGAGAATTTCGAATACTATTTACGGCCTTTAACTATTGTCACCGCGAGTTTTTACGTCGTTATTCTTCTTTCTTTTTCTTTTTTTTTACTTTTTTTTTTTTTTTTTTTTTTTTTTTTTTGAACATTTACACCTTTCGCAGCCCACGACGCGCCCCCAATAACCTTCTTACGCTCGGCTCGCGTAATATTGGCCGAAAGCAGATTGGTTAACTTTTATTAACATTCGACCGGCATCGGGGGGGGGTGGGGTGGGAGGAGCCGCGACATTTTACAGTTTCTGTTAATCGATCGACGAATGTGAAAGTGGTTTCGTATTCGTTATTTTGTTTGTTTGTTTGTTTGTTTGTTTGTTTGTTTGTTTGTTTATTTTTGTCCTACCCTAATGAGAATTCGAGCAACAGCAGCTTTCTCCGCCTTGTGACAACGTGGGCGTCGATGCACTTGTCGCGTTAGCCCACGGCTTCCCTATAAAAAGGGGGAAAAGAAGAATTTTCTGAAGAATATTTTTCACGTATTGGTACATGTAAATCCATATACAATTCCATGAGCTATTAGGTATGAAGCTGCGTAGTTTTTAAAATCTGCCGAGCAATGAGGGACTTTTTTTTTCCCCTTTTTTTTTCTTTTTTTTTACTTCATAGAAACACGCGCGCATACGACGTGACGTGTATCTACTACTTTTATTCAAAAAAAAAAAAAAAAAAAAAAACAAAGAAAAAAAGTCCTCCCTCGACTATAGAAAATTCGTACGTCAAAGAAAGCCTTTCATTCATTCCATTGGTTATCCATTCAATTGAATATCCATTCACGTCCCTCAAAATCAATCCAACGATCGAGTCTCAACCGTTCGGGACCTTTAACGAATATTGTTTTTCCGATATATATCTATGTATATATGTACTTAAAGAAGGACTCGTAGAAGGATTTATAGAGAGAGTCAGTGAGAAATGTATAGTAACGCGAATATCGCAAATGATGTGCTTACAGGAAGGTCAAAGCCATTAGCTGTTTGAGTGCTTAGCCGAAGCAAAGGAGCCGGAGAGGAGGGGAGAACCGTAAGTAAGAGTCCTCGTCTCATCGGGATGCGGTGATGGCGCTTCTTTACAGATTCGCCCAATTACCCGACCGCAGTGGCACGCGGGTCTTCTCGTTCGTCGTCACCAGGAGCGTCGTCCGCGACCCGGAGCGTGACGTCACCAGCAAAGAGCTCGTCTGCGGTTTCCAGAAATGGGCGGTCGCCTTCTCGAGGGGCGACAAGGTGGGCCATCATACAATTTTTTCTTATCCTCAATTTGTCGTCGACCGCCTTCGTAACCGCTCAAAGAAAATCCCATGCCCCCCCCCCCCCCGCGAACATTATACCTCGCGTACTTTCGCTTATCGACATTTATCGCTCGATGGATACGTTGTTCTTGGATGGCCAGTTCCTACGAACCTCTGCGCAAAGTAACGTTGAGCTTTATAAAACGCATATTATCGACGAATGATAACAATGGAATTCGTAATAGTGAAAGTTTTGAAGCTCTATCGTCGAGTGGTCGTCGGTACTTACGAATTCTTATACGTTTATTAACATCTACGTCCTTTCTTATCTCATTACTTATGAATTTTTTTTTCTAAAACTCTGTCGGGGAATGACTTCGGACTCAATGCGTTATTCTAAGGTTCTATTGGCTCCTAAGAAACGTTCTTATACGCATTATATTTGATTATATTGGACTCGTCTTTCAACGACTCTTAACCAACGTAACTTTATAATGCATATATATTCATATCGAGATGTCTTTGAAGAGATTGGATGAAGGGGGAGAAGAAGAGGAGGAAGCGTCAGGTGGCGGGATGAGCTTTTTCGTAAAGATTTCCCTGAAATTCCAGGGTACGACAGGCGCGTAATATTAAAAAGAAAAGCTAAAGCTTTCTTGACCCGCTCCATTGAGCCGTAAAATTTCAAAGAACGACACGACCGACTTGTCATGATATTACTTGTCAAATCAAAAACTTGGCGCGCACCCGTCGTTGCCTTAATAATTATCGATAAACAAATGCGATCCGTAAGGCGCGTTGCCTAAAAATTCCAAAATCACAGAGTAGAGTCAAAGGATCTGCCGGGCAACTTGAACGGGCAATTAATTTTACGCGTTTACCCGATTAAACGGGCACGTCTTGGGAAGATTAATGAAAATCCAGCTTAATGAATCGCGCGAGAGGGAAATTCAATGCTATAGGGAGGAAAAATAAGTTATTGTTTTTAGTCGGCGGGCCGTTTAACCGCTTAAAAGGCGTCGCCGTGAAAATGCCGTGGGGAGGAGCTTAAAATAGTCGGAATACTCGAATGTCTCCGGATTTTCCGGAGCCGAATCGCATTAACGGATAAAACGTCCTCGGGGCCTTTTATTTTATTTTAAAGCCAATTTAAAAAGAATACCTGGAAGTAACTAAAGCGATTGACTGGCAGTTTAATTGTCCATTATGAATATTGGAACAATGCCAAAGAAGCGTTAAAGTGAAAGAGCGGCAAGAGGGGGGGAGAAGAGAAGAGAGAAGCGAAGGTCCACGGGTTGGTATAGGCGGCACGGACGGAATGGGGGGGGGCAAGGATTGAGGATGGCAATAAAAATTCCACTGGAAAATAGTTAGTGTGAGTTAAAATAAACAAAAAAGAGGGGGGGGAGTGAGAGTGAAAGAGAGAGAGAGAGAGAGAGAGCGAGCGAGGAGCGACTCTCGGGGATAGTCTGAGTAACGGGGAGTGCCCCCCCCCCCGCTCCGCCCACCACCCTCGGCCAACGGAACTTGTTTTCCAGAAACCCGGTAGAGAGAAGGGTTATGTTTTTTGATCGGCAGGTACTGGGCGTCTACCTGGTATGGCGGGGCGCGGCCCCCGGGCTCCGCGTCTACGTCGACTTCACCTTCACCCTCCTGAACCGCGAGCACTTCTCCGTCAACGAGGGCTTCAGCGGCAAACGCGTCAAATTCACTTACGAGGCGCCGGCCCAGGGCAATCGCAACTACATATCCGTCTCCGACCTCTACAGTAGGAACTTTGCCGACCCCAATGGCGAATTCCAGCTCGAGCTCTCCATGACCAACGTCCGCACCGTGTTTAACAGCGAGGTCAGACTCCGTGACCCATCATTGTCTTGTCTTGTCTTGTCTTGTCTTGTCCCCTCACCCCCTCTCTCTCTCTCTCTCTCTCTCTCTCTCTCTCTCTCACTGTCTCTCTCTCTCTCCCACTCTCTGCCCTTCACCAACAACCAACGAAATATTTTTTTATTTATTCGATCGCTTAAGCTGTCCACGTGGATAAAAGGGACTTTTTGTTGTTGTTGTCGTTAAAAATATCCTTAAATCCACGAGATTGCGAGCTTATTACCGGATTATCTCGACTAATCAATTATTATTCGATTCGACGTGGGGGGAAAAATAAAAGGCACATTAAATGGACATTCCGACATATTGTATTATTAATTAGAGCCGTGGGCTCGGTCGGTCCCGGTTATTAACCATACCATTAATAAAGATTCTTTAGTAATTGAGTCTTAGGCGAATCCGGCGGCAGAGATCACTTTGCCGTGACACGACTAGTAAAATTAATAACAATACGTGGGCTTCGATCGGCCATAAATAAACGCCGCCGGAATTTCCATTTTACAGTCGCCGCTTTGTGTCTTTTCTATGTCTAATTGCGAGATCTAACGAGCGCTGGATTATCGTCTGATTGCAATTAATCTCGGCTTTATCCGATTTCCCCGGGAGCTGATTTTTACGAACGAATAAATCGTACCCTTTGTCGTTATTAATTAATTAATACCTCTGACGAATAATAATAGTAATGATCCGTATATGTCGTTCGGCAAGTCGGCCTGCCCGTTTAAATACCATTTCCATTATTAGTTCGTTACGACTTTCGTATTACGAGCTATGAGATCTACTTTGATCCAAGTGACGCGTAGTGCGGCTTCACGACCTGAACGTCCAATGTCGTCAATGGCCTTGGAAGACTAATTAATTAACAATTGCTGGGTTTTTTTTTTTTTTTGCCTTTTTGCCTTGGTTTTTTTTTTTTTTTTTGTTGTCGTTGTTGTCGTTGTTTCGTTTCTTTTCCTGCCAATTGATGAATAAGTGTCATTGGGCTTCGATGTGACTGTCGAGAGAGCAAATAATGCACGTGGTCGAGGGGACGAGTTAAACTCAATGTGTGACAATTGGGGGGACCTGTACGTCAAGGGCAGCTAATGGCGATTAATGATTAGATTAGACACGATTGACGGAGGTGGTGCGCATTCGTGTCCAACAGGTCCGCTTACCCTCGAGCGTATTCACGGCGGGCCAACCGAAGCCGAGCAAACTCGAAACGAGCTACTTTACCTTCGGAGGCTTCGACTGGAACCTCGTCGTCTACCCGACGGGGAACAAAGAGGCCGAGGGCCGTGCTCAGGATGGCCGGCTCAGCGTATACCTGGTGCGACTGACGGGCTTCGATCACCGGTGCCGGGTGCGATACGTGGTGAGCCTCGGTGAGGGCGAGCGCAGGGTCGAGTCGGGGCCGATCGAGGATCTCTCGGACGCCGACGGCCGGGGCTTCGGTTGGCAGCCCCGTATCCGCTGGTCCGATGTCGCCCACAAGGGCGTCCTCAGGGTCTCCCTCGAGATGCTGGAGGCCCGCACGATATCCGAGGTCTCGATCCAGGCACTCGGGCCCGGCGTACTCCCCGCGACGCCCTGCTACGACAGGGACAAACAGGCCTGGGCCATCAGGGCCGACCTCCACTCCGACACCGTTAGGCTCCAGCTCATATACAAGGACATACACAACGTGCCGAGGAATCACCTGAGGTCAGTATCCGTATAGCTTAAGGATAAAGGTTAAGGGAGCATATGCTCGGGATGGATTGATAGGGATCGGTTTTAACGGATGATCGACAGGTACGTGAGCTGGACGGCCTACCTAATACGAGGCGAGGAGCCGGACACGGAAATCGTGAGCCTCCCGGGCGCCCCGTTCAGCCGGTACTACGCCCAGGAACCCGCGGACGAGGGCATAATAATGGAGACGTCGATCGGCGTGAACGAGGTCAAGGACGAGAACTGCCCCTTCCTTACGGAGAAGGGCCAACTAAGGGTGCGCCTCGAGTGGAACGAGTCCCACCTACTCTTCCAGGCGACCTATCACAAGTACGACGACGTCTGTCGCATCCACAACCAGCAGATGCGCCGGGAGATCGTCGCCCTCCAGGCCGAGAACTACAGCCTCGAGCGGCAGCTCTTCAGCTACCAGAAGAGCCTCGCCTACGCCCAGGCCCAGCAGCAACAAACGGTTGGCCATTTTTATCCCACCTACCGCGAGAAGCGACACTCGTAGGCCGCGGACGCGGCCTACCCTCCACCCTCCTCCCTCCACCCTCGCACTCCGCGCTCTACTCGCTCGCTCCCTCGTCTACCACTTACGTGACTGTTATCCCCGCTTATTCTACCTACCCGTGCATTTAACTAGATTTCAAGCCGATGGCTCAACAATGTCGACAAATTCAAATACACCCACCCACGCACGTGTGTGTGTGTGTGTAAAGTGTACGTAAAAATGCGGGTATTAAAAAAATATTACTCTATATAAATATAAAAAATAAAAGATAAAAAAAAAGATTAGGTGTGATAATAATAATAATAATAATAATGAGAGAGACAGGGAGAGAGAGAGAGAAGAAGAAGAAGAAGAAGAAGAAGAAGAAGGAGAAGAAGAAGGAGAAAAATAATTACGAACGAATGGCTGGAGCCGTGACGCCATTTATACGGTAAACGTATAGCGCTAATAGCCGAAATTAATTCTAGCCGTGCCCATTTATTCATAACTACTATCACTCGTGCAAATAAAATGCAATTTGTAATGCGCTCTCGTGATAATGGATCCGTCTGCATTCACCTGATCCCCCCGCCCCCCGCCGCCGCCGCCTATTTTTCCATCAAATAATTCATTGGCCATTATACAACTTAAATTCCGCGCGGCATACTCGCCTCGACTTTATCGCTACCCGCCTGCTAATTAAAACATTATAACTGGCTTAAATCATTAAATTTAAAACTCCTGGCTTTTCTTGAATTTTCTAATACATAAGCAAAAGTATTTATCGCGGCGACACGTTTCGCTGCAATTCCGTCTCATTAATAATGGAAAAGAAAACGGGAAAATATAATTTAAAAAAAAATGTATATTACCTCGTCGATAAAGATAAACGATAATGGCTTAGATCTATATTCCCCGCTACAACAATAATAACAAGATGAAGAAGAAGTATAAGAAGAAGAAGAAGAAGAAGAAGAAATAGAAGAAAAGTGGTCGGAAAAAAATATACAAGAAATACATACATATACATATTTACTCGAGCTCTAAAGAATTACGTATTCTTTAATCGGTTATATTGAATTGAAGATGAATTTTCTACGGATACCTGAACAATGAACGAATTCGACATTGATTCACAGCGATTTATAAAGTAGATTAAATTTTTTTAATCAAAATATTTATGGGCTTTGTCATGACAGTGTCATGGCCGGTCAATGCATACATGTATCATACTTTTGTAAAATACATCTTGTCCTACGCAATAGCTATTATTAGTTTACCATACCGTAACATAAGATCTATAATTCGGACATGTGTTTATTATATCGAATTACCTAAAATTCAATCTATTGATAAGATAAAAGAAATAAAAAAAAAAATAAAAAAAATGTAAAAAAAGCTAAATGTAAAATGATATTGTGGTTTTTACCTTTTTTGCGTACAATTAACTTGGATGTAAAATCCGATCGATCCATTTCTTTTTATTAATGATTTTATAGCCTCCTGCGTCTCGATCAATGATCTATATATATACATTAAACATATTCCGTGCAGTATTTTGAAACAGTAGCATATACTTGATTAACCGATAACACGTTCTTCTGCATTATAATGAAAACCATTGAAATTCCAGCGAATTAATAGAATAAAAACTTCTTTCATTCACCTTGATATTATTGATCTTGTGTATTTGTCGTTATAATTTTTAAAGAAAATAATGTAAACTTACAATTCCACTTCCATTATGCAAATGAATTTAATGTTTCATTGTAAAAGTTGTCCCTTATATGTACGTATCCATTAACAATAATGGTTTATGCAAACTTTTATAAAGTAGTACTTAATAGTTTAAAGCAGAATATTTATTGCGTCCATTTCAGTGTATGTAATGCGAAAATCGACTCATTAGTATTTAATACATTATAATCCTATTTACTTTCCATTTACTTTATTAGCATATGAAAATTTTAACCAAGAGATATCTAATAATAATAATAATAATAATAATAATAATAAAATAGGAATACAAAAAGGAAAACGAAGAAAATTAAAATTACGTCACTATATAAAACAACGTAATTATTAGTTTTTCCTTTTATTAAGCGGTATTTATTTGAAACCTATATTTATTTTGAATACATTAATTTTACGATGAGGCTATTATTAGAAGGAGTTTGTTAATAACTGAATGTCCAATTACCTTGACTGTTAAATAATTAAGGATCTTAAATTATTAACTTTTAAATAAGTGTGTGTGGATTTAATTAAAGGAAACGTAATAAATAAATAAATAAATTGAAAAAAAAAGACACCAATGTAAGAACAGTTTTTTAATTGCCTTTATTCAACCAATTTTCACGTAGAAAGTGCTAATAAACAAAAAAAAAATAGGAATTATATATTTTTTATGTAATAAATGTTTAAGAATATAAAATTTAGAATAAAATGATAAAGTTTGGGAACAAAAGATGTATCCAGACGAATGAATTGTACATCTGGGACAGACATAAATCTATATAAATCTTATATTAAAAACAAGAAAAGTAGAGAGAGGGAGAGACTGGGCGAGCAGAGAGAGACAGAGAGACAGAGAGAGAGAGAGAGAGAATCTCCGCTAATCGTTATAATGCAAAAAGCGAAAAAATATCCAACGATCGAGTACAACTAGGTTTAATAATGATCGAAGATGAAAACGTAAATAAGCATTAGCCAATGGAATTGCATCGGCATTATGGGGGGGGGGAGAATATTCGCTTTGACGAGGCAATCGCTTAACAAGAAGAATCGAGGATAATGAGAGTGCGGCGAGGGCGTAAAGGCGTGTAATAAATAGGCTCGTAAGTTAATCGCGTCCTCTACCCTCACTGACCAATCTATTAACAGACCTACCTAGACGTTAAACCTGTAAATAGCTGACAAAACTTTTCTGTTCGCTCGGTCTGTTACGGGAAACCGGCCGGCGGCAGTCCCATCCGGTGCACCAGCAGCAGAACCAGCAGCCGAGTCACCGGGATATCGGTCTCGAGAGATCGGTATCGACGGACACCGAATACGCCTGACGAGTGGATCGTCTCCTCGGACAGGGGCCGGTGCGGCGCCAGCTGCCCTGCAGTCCCCAGCGGACCTCGAGCCTCCTCATGGCTCAGAACGACCCGCTCGTCCACGAGCACCTCGTCAGCATGATGGACCGCAGGCTGAGCAACGTGCAGCAGCAGCTCATGCGATCGAGCCGCTCGAACTCCGGACAGAGCAACGTCGACGGCCTCGGACTCGAGGACGAGCTCGAGGAGCCGGTCAGCGCGATCCTACAGCCCCAGAGTCAACTGCGTCGTCAGCAGCGTCATCGCGAACAACCTGACAACCACTACCATCACCACCACCAGCAACAGCAGCAGCAGCAGCGGCAGCAGCAGCAGCAGCAACAACAACAACAACAACATCAGTACCACCAGCAGCAGCAGCAGCAGCAGCAACAACAACAACAACAACAACAACTGCTACTTCAGCAGCAACAGCAGCAACAACTGCAGTACCAACAGCAGCAGCAGTACCAGCAGCAGCAATACCGTGCCAGTTACAAGAGGAGACGCGCGACCTTCTGGGAGGCTCTCACCGGCCTCGTGTGCTCCCTCGGTGCCCTGGCGACGAGGGCAGCTAAGATGGCCGCCGGGAGGTCAGAGCTTTGAAGCTCCCTCGACCAGAACCACTCTGGTTCACTATATCTCTCGCTCTGTCTCTATCTCTATCTTCTTCACTCTCTCTCTCTCTCTCACGAACACACACACACTTTGTCTCTCTCTCTCTCTCTCTCTCTCTCTCTCTCTCTCTCTCTCCCTCCCAGCCTCCCACCCACCCTTGACCTTACCACGCTCCCGCGCTCACTCTGATTAACGATTTTCCGTAAACGAATGCACGCAAAGATCCTTACCTGTCGTCAAGGCGTCCACTGCTCCTTCCTCGCGTGCACCACCTCCGCTCGGAAAGTGCGCTCAGAAAGGAGGTCATGTCCGTGGTTGTGCGAGGACTCCCAAGGGGTCGGGAGAGGGTGTGAACGATAAGAGAGGGTAGAGCGAGGAGACGTATTTGAAATACGATTCGTGATTGTTAGCCGTCGATCGCGGGAGAATCGGGGATTCGCCGCGAGTGGAAGCTAATTAATAATAAGACCAAATGACGCCCGCGCGCCTGCGCACTATTGTTCGATAATGATCCAAAGGAAAATTAAGTACAGGCAACGGCTACGTCATACGTAATACGGGAGATAAGGATATTTAGCGAATTTCGTGTAAGGGCTTTGGGGGGTGGGGGTTGGTTGGGAGAGGGGGAGAGAAGGCTCCGCTCTGGCGAGGCTACGTCTCGCTTCGACATCACGGCTCCTTTTATTTTGTACATAGCGACGGGTTCAACGAATGAGGAAAATAAAAAGAACTAATAAGACTTAAGGGACGCGTGCGAAGGCTAGGCTACTAATACTAATGGCAATTCGTATTAGGAATTGATAATCATCAATATATTTAATCATCAATGGCGACTACTCCTCTCTTTGTTGATAAATAAATTTAAAAAAAAAAAAAAAAAAAAATCTAAAACTTAAATATATCCATAAGGTATCGAAGTAGGCTCGAGGATAAACTGAAATACCGTTAGATTTTTTTCTATTACGTACTGTTTTCCATGCAAAGATATGATCTTATTGGTGTTGGCGTAAGAAAGATAAAGGGCCGCTCGCGCGCGGCTACGAAGCAAATAATATAATTATAATAAATATTTACGATAATAGTAAGAATATTAATAGTAATAGTAATTAGTAATTAGTAATAGCAATAATGGTAGTAGTAGTAGTAGTAGTAGTAGTAGTAGTAGTAGTAGTAGTTGTAGTAGTAGTGGTAATGACGATATTAAGGATAAAATGAAAAAAAAGCTGACGGTTAACGAGTTTCCCTCTAAGCGACTCCTGATCTACTTGTCAATTCACGGTTAGGGCTTATTTTCCTCTAAAGACTTCCTCCTTCCACTAAACTCGCTCAACATAAGCCGATAAAGAAAACAAGCTTGTGTGCGTAAGAGCCGTATCCCAAGGGAATTTAGCCGAAAAACGAGCCTGGCGAGGCAGGCAACAATAAACCCGAGCGTCAACAGAAATAAAATTCAATCGTTAACGTTACTTAAACCATGCATATTTACATACATACGTACATACCTACGTACATTCATACGTACACGCATACGTACATACTTAAATGCATACGTACGTGCGCACGTACGTGCGCGCATATGATTAGGGAATTAAATCGATCTGTCGTAGCGAGCGTAAATGTATTAGCAGGTCCGTGAGAACACTGCGACTAATGCAGCTTTTTCTGGGGAAGCTCATTACGCTTATTAGGTTGTCATTGTGCAGCACTAAAAGCATCTTCGACGATTCCAAAAACTTGTCATCATTGTCGAAAAACCAAAAAAATAAAAAATAAAATAAAAAAAAATAAAAAAATAAAAAAAGCTTGAATAATAAACGAGTAGGATCTATTATTTATAGCTGCTGTGATTTGTGTGTGTGTGTGTGTGTATGTGGAAGCAGAACGAGGGGTATAAATGACGCGATCTCATGTTCTCGTGACGCCTTTATTAATAATATCCAAGCTAATACTTATTTTTCATTATAATTATATTCCCCCAGCTGCGATCAGCTGTCCATCCGTTCAAGGCGCCCATGTCTTCTTCTCCCGATGGTTGTCGATCTCGTCACCACGTCCCTCTTTCGCGCCTTATTTTCTTTGCCTCTCGCGCGCTCGGGGCTCCATTTCTCTGTTTGTATTTGCATCTTGTTTTCGTTTTCGCGAATTCACGCGGCGTCTCCTCGTCACCTCGGCCCTTTTCTTCCTTCCCGCACTTCGGCCAGAGTAGTACCGGGTAATAACCCTAACCCGTCCGTGCTTCAACCCCCTCGACAAGACCCGCTTCCGAACCCGAGTCTGGACGGATAGAGAAGGTCACGGAACCACGTCATACCCCCCGCCCCCGCTCCCCACGTCTGTCCTTACGCTTGCCTACGCTTTAGCGGCTCTTGCCATTGGTTGGACGTCACCGCGAGACGTAATTGGCACCGGGGCGCGATCGAATCTCCCCTTCCCCCTATCCGTAACAGGATCCATCGATTATGTCTGTTTAGCTTTCAATCTTCTTCTTTTAATTCAACTTCGAATGTATCTCATATATACACGTGCACGCACGCGCACACACGCACACACACGCACACAAATCTATTTATGACTCTAGAACTTAGAGCGATGTCAAACCTATTTAACGATCACGTTCAATAACTTTAGAAACATGCGTATTAAAGGGAAACCCCCGATGAATTCATTGTCGATGAGACGTTTCTGTTAATAATAAAATAAAAAATAAAAATAAAAAACAGAGAAAAAAAAAAAAAAAAAAAAAAAAAAAAAAAAAAGAGTGAATAACTTTGATTGTGCATAGAAAAAAGATAAAAACGTAGCAAAAAAAGAAAGAAAGAAAGAAAGAAAGAGATAATCGTATGACGAACTTGCGATACATCTATTTATTATTACTAAATGTTTTTAAACGTTTTTCCACAATCTTATATAACTATATTTTACAATATCGTAGGATTCTTAAGATATTTATTAAAATTATTAAAGGAAAAGCAAGAAAGGCGTATATCTTTATATTAAGTACTGTAATCGTACATCGATCGTATTTTTTTATCGCCGAAAAAGAAAAAACATAAGTTTTTCGTCACTGTATCGATGGAACATTATTATTCTTCCAAGTTTATCGAAAGAGCTACGGAGAGAGAGAGAGAGAGAGAGAGAGAGAGAGAGAGAGAATTGAACGAGTCAATGCTGGCATTGTTTTAGTATACTTTTAAACGTACAATGTTTTATTAAAAAATAAACGAGTGAGAGAGAGAGGGGGGGAGAGAGAGGGAGAAAAGTATCGCAACATATCGTTTATTAATAACATTTATCACGAAATGAGGCTTCGACATTTTCGACCATGTGCCAATCAAGATCTATCGGAGCGTCAGATTTAATACGATTTGAAATGTAGGGTGGAGAGAGGGCTGGGGGGAGGGGGTACGGGGGGACCGTTGAGCGAGGTCGAAATAATACGCGTAGGAAAGAGTCTTGAGGGTAAAGAAGAAAGAGCAATGCGGCTTAAGCGAGGATAGCCAGCCAATGATCCATCCAATGGCAACGTCGATCGATCGAACATTTCAAGCCCGTGCGCGGCTTCATCCCGTGACCGCAACCGAATTCCATACATCTCGCGATGATTTAATCAAAATAGCTCTCTCTCTCTCTCTCTCTGACTCTCCCCCCCCCGCCAGCCAATCTGTATCGGTTACGTTCTATTTAACCAATGTATTAGGTAGTAATCAAAATGTCCTCTCGGTAAATAACGAGCCGTTGCGACTGCAATTTTTCATTCCCAGCCGTATAATAAATACGTCCCAGCGGGCACGTACTACGAACTTATCATTTATTAAACATTCCATTGCGTTCGCGACACAACTGGACTCGAACAGTACAAAATGTTTAAATTTCGAGCGATATACAACTCGAGTTTTATATTCATTGACAAGATCGTTGACAATGCAAATAAAGTACAAAGGCTCCCAGTGTAAGGGCATTTCCGATGAAGGGATATTCATTCTCATTCTCATTCTCATTCTCATTCTCATTCTCATTGTCATTCTCATTCTCATTATCGGGCTTCGCGTGGATTTTTTACAGTATTACTGGAAAAGTTTATCAATAAGCAGCGCTTTATCGGTCGACAATCCGTTCGAGGCTTTGATTTTCACATATTTCCTTTCAGTACTTTTTATCGAAGTGTCCTCGACAGCATTCGCTTGGCTAATAAGATATTATTATTTCGATATGGATCGATAAACAAATTAACCTAGGGAAACAGTGATTGACTACCTAATACATACACTAATAATAATAAATAAATAAATAAATAAATAAGAATAATAATAACAAGAAGAAGAAGAAGAAGAAGAAGAAGAAGAACAACAACAACAACAACAACAACAACTACTACTTTTCATTGAGTAAGAGTTGTCCCGATGTACTGCAAACTCAAATTTATATAGACATTTATTCGGTGACTTTTCATTCGGCCCTAACTCTATTTATCCCTAAGGAATGAAAAGTAACCAGAAAAATAATAATATCGTATTTTTATCTATTTTTCAGAGTACTGAGCTATAAACTTGAGTGAATACTAAACTTATTGTTGTCAGATAAGCACACCTTACTATTTTTTATTCTTTTAAATATCAACGATGTCAAATATTTGCAATGTTGACGTGCCACGGCGTTGCAAAATACCGGCAGGATATATAAACAAACAAGCAGAAAAGAAAAAGAAAGAAAAAAACAAACAAACAAACAAACAAACAAAATTAAACTACGCAATCAATATAAGAAATATGTAATTCATATAAGTATCGGTACTTTATCTCCTAAGCGTTGCGAATCTCTACACACATACTTTGTATCAAATTGTACCAAGAAAAGAAACAAGAAAAAGATATGTAAAAAAAAAACATTGAGTAGTTAGTAAGATAAATAATCGTCGTAAACATTTACGTATGTAAGGATTTCGCGCATGCTTGTACAAAATATAAATCGTTAATCACATCTCTATAAAAAAAAAATACATATATATATACGTGCATACATATATATTTATTTTTAAATAATTTATAAATTTATTGCAGTTTATATATAATTTATATTCTGATGACACGGAAATCAGAGGGATTTTAAATATACGTACGCGTATGCGTAATATATACATGTAACGAAGGTTGTTACCGAGTCAATGTAGTCGATGTTAGAGAAACAAGATAGAATGATATTAACTCAAAGAATATATTTTAAAGTACCTTTTTTTAATTCCATTCTTATCGGACTTAACAGAATGTGTTTACCATAGATGTCGTTGTGAATTATTCTTATTGAAAACTTATAAGATTCATCTGTCCTAAGATCTCTAAGATATCCTACCTTACTCAACTCACGCCGTTATTACCGTTTATATTTTAATATTTTTCCAAAGCATTGTATGTACACGTAGGCAGACATATCCGGACACAGACAAACAGAGAGATAGAGAGAGAGAGAGAGAGAGAGAGAGAGAGAGAGACGTACACGCATATAAATGTTATAAATATTATCAATTGTTCCTTGATAGGATTTTTCTACGTATAAGGTACGGATAAACAGAGAGAGAGAGAGAGGGGGGGGGAATCTTTTACAGGCCATTCATAAGTCTTTCAGTCTTGTTATTGACACGATGAACGTGCCGAATAAAATGAGTTGATGTACATATAACAATGAATTTCGTTTAAAATGTAAAGGGAAAAGTAAAGAAAAGAAAAGAAGAAAAGAAAAAGAAGAGAAGAGAAAAGAAAAGCAAAGAAAAGGAAAAGAAAAAAAAAAGGCGCTCGATTATAATACGTAATTTTTTATATTAAAGTTAAATAAAGGTATCGATAGAAGAACCGTGTCGAATTCATATTGATATCTTAGATTGACTGTGTAGAGCAATAGGGATGATCCAGTTGTTCTTGTCGTCGTTCGGCTATTATTTCCAAGCTTTTCGGTGTAAATTCCAAAAGTAAGCGTCGACAATGTAATGCCGAGCGACTTTAACAACAAAAAGTCAAGGGTACGTAAATACTGTAACGGATAACTTGGTCCTCGTGTTCGCGAGTCGTGTCCCCGAGCGCGCGCTTAAATGGCTTTAACTTTAATTCGTACAATTAGGCGCGCATCATCTGCGAGTACCGTAATCCGTAATCAATGTATGTTACTTAGACGATTTAACGACGTTTCGCCGGCTGGCAGATTACATATAAGCTTGAACGGCTGAAGCAGCTGACAACTTTATTCATCTCAGACTCCGCGTTCGACCTCGACACTCTCGGATTAATAATTCATCGGTCCTATGGGACCTCCGGCCCCCCCCCCCCCAATAACCCCAATAACCCCCATCCCACCCCCCCTTCGGGGCAAGTACACGTGTACGCGTTACACGTTGAGCGGAGCACGGCCCGCGCCGATCTATCTTGTCTCTCGAATTTCTATTTTTAATTGTTAATTAAGCGCCACAGACTCTGCTCAGAACTTCATTCCGACTCCAGTGTAGCTTCACGTAGACCTACTTATTGATAAATAAATAAATAAATAAAGAAATAAATAAATCAATAAATCAATAAATCAATCAATCAATCAATTAATTAGTTGGTTAGTTAGTTAGTTAGTTAGTTAGTTAGTTAATTAGTTAATGAATTAATGGATAATTGAATAACGATAATGATAAGGCTAGGCTAGCGTGATAACGAAGAGAGGAGAAGTGAGGGGGAGATAGGGATGGAGGGAGGGAGGGAGAAAAGTGAGAAAGAAAAAAAAAAAAAGAAAAACCGTGTGTAACGATGTATATAGCAATTTCCTTATAATGTCGCGCGACAAACGCACGACCGCAGTCACACAGTCTGTGAAAATTAATATTGCGAATACCGAAATTTCATGATTTACAATAATTCTCGAAGCACGTACGCCATACTGCGGCGCGAAAGCAGCACTGACAATCGCACACTCTCTCATTCTTGTCTCATCCTCGTCGCTGCCGTTACTATATGAAAATGGAGAAGGGAGAAGGGAGAAGGGAGACAAGCGACAGACGACAACACCCTCGCGCCCCCCTCACTCAGTACACTTTATACGCACACCCACACCACGCCCACTCACCGATCTTCACTCAATAGAGATACGCCAGAGGTGAAGTTCTACCCCTTCGCAGCATCCGCAGATCACGCAAGCTCCGCGTGGCTCTTCGATTCCCCATCGATTCCCCATCGATTCCCCATCGATTTCCATCCGAACCTCAAGTTTATCGGCATCGAAAGGCCGGGCTATTCGCGTAATTCACTGAGCTGTCCGTTGTCGGGCAAAGCGCGACGGTGGGGCGGGGGCGGGGGCGGGGGGGATACGCGAACGCACGAGTCATTCTCCGAGATGCAATGAAACGACGACATATTGAAAACATAATTAACAACCTCCCGGAACGCGAATTCCTTGTAGGGCGATGAGAACGTTGGCATTATACAACAACCAAGGCGATCTACAACAACAACAGCAGCAACAACAACGACAACAACGACAACAACGACAACAACGCGGACGTGATTTAATTAAGAAAAATACCATTGTCCCGCATCGTTAGGGGAAAAAAGAACGAAAAAAAAAAAAAAGAGAGAAAAAGAATGACGTGGACGCGTGGTACGTTAAGG
The DNA here is from genome assembly GCA_018883505.1 of Ceratosolen fusciceps. Taxonomy (NCBI): domain Eukaryota; kingdom Metazoa; phylum Arthropoda; class Insecta; order Hymenoptera; family Agaonidae; genus Ceratosolen; species Ceratosolen fusciceps. The sequence continues at coordinate 796,670 of RCIC01000010.1, forward strand.
AAATATTCGGAGTCGGAAACTATTCGAGCCGCCGATCGATCACACTTTTTCTTGTCCAATCGCTCCCAAAACGGAATGAAAACAATGGGTCCAATTGCCACAATCGGCTTGTGCGTCAGGATTTCGGTCGGAGAGTCGCTCGCTCGCTCGCTCGCGTTCGAGATAAGGAAACGAGACGGACTTGTCTAACGGGGTAAGAATTCGTGGCGGTGGCGGTAGCGGTGTTGAGGGGGGAGGGGCCGGGTAGGGGGGGGTCGATTCGGGTCGCGTAACTTTAAGACTAACGAGCTTTTGGAAATTCCCTAATCACCCCTACGATAACGGCTTCATTATCAACTTGTTAGTTTCCGATATAATTGATCTCCCCCCTCCCCTCCCCCAACTCTGTCTGTAACGCACGTGCGAGAGCAGAAAGAATACGGAATCGAATACGCCGAGGACAATTTATCCCCCTTTCCCCTCTGTCCAACAGATGCAATCACTGCTGCAGCAGCTGTTGTCGTCGTCGTCGTTGTTGTTGTTGTTATTACGCGTAGCGCATCGATTGATTTATTTAAAGAGACTATCTTTTCCGACCAAGACGCACGTTTTAGTCAAAGCCAATACCTTGTAAGCCCGTATAGCCCTTACCGCCTCTCAATCGGAATTAATATTACCGTTGCCCTTGGCAAGAATTACCAAGTTAAAAAAAATGAAAAAAAAAATGAAAAAAAAAAAAGAAAAAAACCGAATTTTTTCGCTTTCCATAAACAACGAAACGCCCCCCGCCCCGCCGCCGCCGACGACCCTCCACCCTTGACCGAGCCGACGAGCCTCGCTCGCCTGCGAAGGAACCATCATAAGAAGTCATCATCTACGCGAGCGTGGACGCACACGCACACGCACGGAAGAGAAGAAGCAGCAGAGAGAGACGACGCGCGTCCTCCCGTTCCTCGGCACACTCAGCACCAATTATACACACGCGTACACACACACACCCGCACGTATTAGAGATATTACTAATTATTGTTATAGTTGTAAACCATCTGTGAGTCTGCCTCGTCTTTTATAAAGTTCTTGCTATATTCAAAAACTGTCTGCATTACATTTATTGCATAAAGTCCGATAAACCTCCAGTTATTCAATTCCCCCCCGCCCCCCGAGCCCGTACGGTAAGTATCGCATGATCCATCATATTTTCTTATTCGTCGATTCGAATCGCCGCTGTTGCTATTGTTTCCTTGGGCCCGAGCCTCAATTATCCGTCAGGTCTCGGTATGCGCATTGGCCGGGAGAAGGAAGGGCGAGAGGGGCGGGGGAGCAACGGACGCGATTACGATGCTCGCGTGGACTCGAAGCAACAACGCCTCGTCGTAATTACTTGGGCTTAATGATCGAGGGAGCGTTGAGTAAGGCAGCCGCCGAATATCATAAACGGCAGCGAGCGGAGAGGAACTTCTTGAAACCGGAGTCGCGCGGTCAGGCGATACTGTACGCTCCACGAAAAGTCCCTCCTACGCTATTGCGATTCAAGCTAATTGTTATGATAATAACGCGTATATCAATCATCACGCGGATCAATTGTATAAAAACTTTTGATTCGCACAAATGACCTAAAGCGACAAGCCGTTTGCCAATTTACGTGGGATATTATTTACAAAAAAAAAAAGAAAAAGAAAAAGAAAAAAAAAGTAATAATAACAATAGCTTAAGGGGTAATAACCCTGTCCTTTGAAGCCGATTGGGCCGACGCGCACAAATGATCTATATACTAATTTAAGCTCGATATATAATCCTCCTTATTTACTTACGTTCCCGAGATATCGCAAACGATCCCGGCCCTTTATTTATTTATTTATTCATTCATTCATTTATCTATTTATCTATTTATATATATATATATAATTTAAACTAAGCTATAGCGGCTATATATATCTAGTTGAACGAGAGCATCGCGCGGGTAAAATAAAGCACTAAGTAAACAATACAAGGAGCTTCTTTGAATAAAATAAAAGTGCACGTTTGCAAAGCGATTGCGTATGGATTTCTTTGGAATTTCGGTGAGTAAGGCGAGCAAGGCAACGAGCCCTTGCGCTCCTTTGAGGATTTCCTCGAATTCAATGTGATCGAGGCTATCGATCGGGAGGCTCGGGTACCACCGGTCGGGCGTGAAAATTCCTCGGATGACCCGAGTTATGATCGATTATCCCGGGATCGGGAATTATCGCCGTCGAACCAGCTATAATCTGACATGCGCGCACTTTTCAGGATCCCTGCGACAGTTGCAGGATAATGCAGCTAGTGCAACCCAACCTTACGGCTACTCGTTATCTCGAATATTCTCGAGCCGCTACGCGCGTTCCTCGGCAACTCGAGATAAAAAAATCTCGCGTAATCACCTTGGGGCTGAGCAATTATCGGTCGTCGTTCCACTAAATCCTAAAGACTAAATTATAATAATAAATAATAAATAATAAATAATAAATAATAATAATAACAGCAGCAGCAGCAGCAGTAGCAACAACAAGTCGACGTACGTAGCGGCTATAATAATAATGCGACTGAGCAAACAACGAAAGGAGTACGTGTAAAAATGAAAATAGAGCATAATGTACCGAGTACTTTGTGCTGAAATGCAATTGTTTCCCTTACCGATGTTATTGATAACAATAACCGTCTCGGCGGCTGTCGCGCGGATGTAGCGCGTTATAGTGGGACGGGGGTGGGTGGGGGTGGTGCGCGGAAACGATTGCGCGTTGTAATGTAGCGGCGGCGAGCGGCGGGCGCTTAGAAATGCAGCCAGAAGGACAGAGAGCTGGTAAAAAGGGGGCAGAGCGAGTAGTCGCAGTTTGTTGACAATCGATGTTTCGCGGGTATTTCGTTGGACTCGCCTCGAACTGTTGAAGACCCTTTCTCCCCGGGTGAGAGGAGCGGCGAGAAGGGCCTTCCTCTGGACGAAAGCCCGAGAGTCGTTACCGACGACATTATGATCGTTATCTAACCTCCAAGTCGAACAAGACTATTTAAGGCCGTGAAATCGTATATATATATATATACGATATATATATATATACACACAGAAATTCCTCGACGGAGAATGTCGAGCAGCTCCGGCTGAGGGACACCTGCTGCAGTCGATTCGAGCTCCCAGTCGAGGACGTTGGTTAGGCCAGCCGGATATAAGGATGATACGGCGAAAAGCGAGGCGACAGCGGCCCTGCCTATCGATCCCTCTTATTTCATGACTTGTAAATAATGTGGCAATTTTTGCGTTATTGTCGTTATTATCGGTAACGGACGTATGCACAGAGCCACAGAGACGCCGCGCGTACATGCAGTACGGGTAACGAGGAGTGACAGGGTACTTATTAATAAAGTATCTCTTTATTAATTCTTGTCTTTGCTAAGCGCAGTAGTCGGCAAGTTGTGAATTGTGATCAGCCGAGGACCGACGAGCGCTACAATGCTCACGCAGAAGCTAAATAATCGCAAGCTCATCGTGGACGTTTTGGCGCTCTTTTTCGGAATCGGTGCCTGGGTCGGCGTCAACGGCATTTACGTCCAGCTTCCCCTGCTGGTCAACACGGCGCCCGAGGGATGGAATCTCCCAGCTTACATGGTCATGATTGTGCAATTCGCCAATGTTGGGCCTATTTTGTACACCTTTTACCTTAAGTGAGTCCTGCTGTTGCATAATAATGCTTGGTAAACTTTGTAATGGTCTCTCTCTCTCTCTCTCTCTCAAATGTTACAGGTATTTGTCGTACACAATGGACCATTACATAATATACAGCTTGCTGGGAGTGGGCTCTGTCTCCATTTATGTATTGTCTTCCATGTACGGTGAGACTACTACTATATTTGGCAAGGAGCACTCGACGGCCTTGCTCGGCCTCATGTTCATTGCATCTTTTGTGGGCTGCACGAGTCCTGTGCTCTTTATGCCCTATATGAGGAACTACAAGGAGATGTACTTGGTGTCTTACTTGGTCGGCGAAGGCTTGAGCGGGTTTTTACCGAGTATTATAGCCTTGATACAGGGCGTCGGTGGCAATCCAGAGTGCGTGAATATAACAAAAATTGGTTCAGAATTTCGATTCGACACTCGTTATCCAGAGCCCAGATTCTCCTCAAGTACTTTCTTTATTTTCATAGCCAGTTTATTGCTTTTAAGCTTTCTGTCCTTCGCAGGCTTGAATCACATTATGGTAGCCAAGAAAGAGAGAGTAAAGCTGCCGGCTAGTACAGAGACCCTGCCAACTGACATGGACATGCCAACCAGTTATAAGAACACATCCGGCTGGTCAATGACCAAACAAAAATACTACTTCCTGTTAATCATGATGGCCGTTACTTGCTTACTAGGCAATGGCATTCTACCGAGCATACAATCATACTCTTGCTTGCCCTACGGCAATCTGGCTTATCATCTAACTGTGACATTGGCATCCATGGCTGGACCACTGGCCATGAGCACAGGCTTTTTTATTAAGAATCCCAAAGTGAGCCTGCTCTCGGGCTTAATGTCCGTAAATATGCTGGTTTCCATGGTAGTCTTCTACCTGGCCGTGCAATCGCCGTCGCCGCCCTTGCAAAATTCCTGGTTAGGGGAAGTCCTCGTCGTTTTATTATGGGTAATGGTCAGCGGGCTCAGTGGATTCATAAAAATGGGAATCACGACCCTGTTCAGGCCAGACCCGGGCCGAGGCTTGTATTATACTGGAGTCGCGACGCAAATAGGCTCGTTAATAGGCGCGATCACGACCTTCGTCTTAGTTAATTACACAAAGATATTCCAATCGTTTTCCCCTTGCACCGTCTTGGTAAAGCAATAAAGACGATACCTGTCGACAAATCGGCAGGCTTGCCTGCCACAAAGCCATCCTCTCTCTCTCTCTCTCTCTCTCTCACTCCCTCACACTCCCTCCTTGTATTATATTAGCTTTGTAAGTTATTTTACAATTTCTTATCTCTCTCTCTTCTGCGCTGTCGTCGCCGCCCCCTCCCCCTTACCCAATTAAAATTGGCCGGGCTGATGAGATAACGATCGCGTAACAGTGCACGCCAAACCGTTGATTTTTTTTTTTTTATCAAAGTATTAGATGTCAAAGTCGATAAATGGTATTTTATTTTTTTTTTTTTTTTTTTATTTTTTATTTTATTTTATTTTTTTTTCGGCAACAACGATAGTCCCAAAAAAAAAAAAAAAAAGTATTTCTGCCAATGTAGAATTATTAATGATTGGAGAAGATGTCTTCTTAGCATTCGCGGACGAGATGAGGAGGATAATGAATGATGATGCGAAGGGGAGCGCGAGCTGGATTGTATTTTAATGGAATTCCCGATTACGTGGAGGATCGAGGCCGAATAATTCGCATTCTTTATGAAAAAAAAAAAAAAAAAAAGAGAGAGAGAAATAATAGTAGTAATAAAGGAACGTGATAAGGTATAATTGAACTACTTACTAATCGAGAGCGGCGGTGAGCGTTTTTATTTTTATTTTTATTTTTTATTTTTATTTTTATTACATTTACACTTGATTGACTTACGTACTTATATTAGCTTACGGTCTGAAATGACATGTTGTATTATAGAAAGAGGTCTTATTCTGTAAAAAAAAGGAGAGGAGAGAAGGAGATAAGGATTACGTTAGGGGGCGAGGGATGGGGGGGGACTCGGTTATTTTCGTTAACGATAATGCGCGCCCGTTGCGTAACGACTGTTTTATAATTTACGTAATCCTCCCGTTGTAATCGGGCCTCGTGAGAGAGAGAGAGAGAGAGAGAGCGAGAGAGAGAGAGAGCAACGTACTTAACGCGTGGCAGTAAATATAAAGGGGTGGCGTAGGAGGAGGTGTGGAGTGGAGGAGAAGAAGCGCAAAGCCAGGAATGATCGTATAGATAAGGCGCGAGCGCGGGACTCGCGGATTTCGAAGGCCTTTGCAATCAATTAACGACACAGAGAAGAAGCGCAATTGAACGTTTATTGCGGGAAGTTTATCTTAGCGAAGTTGTGTTGGCGAATTAGGAATGATTGTTACGCGCGTGGCGGAGAGCCTCGCGAATCCAAAAGAAGTTATGAAGATGAAGTCGAGGCGAACCCGCGAGGTCGAACGGAACCCTTTCCTCGATCGCCGTAGATCAAGCGTATCTCAAGAGCTGAAGCATAAGCTGAAGGAGGTGAAGGAGGTGGAGGAGCTGGAGGAGCTGGAGGAGGAGGAGGAGGAGGACTATGTCAGGAAGCGAGGAGGAACGTAACGACGACAGGAGCGGCTCCAAAGGGGAGGGATTATCTGCGTAAGTCGATCGAGGCCGGGTAAGAGAGAGAGAGAGAGAGAGAGAGAGGAACGGCTGTATTGTATATTTATTGGATTATTCGTTTGCGTAGAAATGGAGACGGGATATCGCCGAAGCCGATCGAGTGCATGGACATGACCGAAGAAGGTGATCACCGGTCGTCCTGCTGGAGCGGCGGTAAGTCCTCCGCGGTCGTTCACGTACTGGTCATGGTGTTCGGGACCTCCAGCTGGATCGGGGTCAACGGCATTTTCATTCAACTCCCGGTGCTGATAAACACCCTGCCGGAAGGATGGAAGCTGGCTGCGTACCTGGTGACGGTCATTCAGGCGGCGAACCTCGTCCCCGTCGTTTACGGCTTATTACGTAAATTCAAATTCAAAATAAGCGAGACCGGATGCATATTCGGCATGCTCGGCATTAATTCATGCGTAATGCTGCTCTTGGCCTTCCTCTACGGCAAGACCTCCCACATTGCTGGAAGGGAGTACAGTCTGGCACTATTTGTCTTGACCTTTCTCACGGCTGCGGTTAGCTGCTCTAGCTCCATTCTCTTCATGCCGTACCTGAGAAACTATAAGGAGATCTACGTAGTGTCTTATTTCATTGGTGAGGGCCTGAGCGGTGTCATGCCCAGTATCGTTGCCCTAGTGCAGAGCATCGGTGAAGCTTCAGCCTGCGATGCTCAGATGTCAGAGCCGACATTTCCCAGGTTCTCCTCCCAATATTACTTCTTGTTCATCTTTGGCTGTTTGATTTTGTCCACCCTGTCCTTCTTTCTCCTGGAGAATCTCTCATTCGTCAGGCAGGAAAAGTTAAGCCTCTCCCCATCTGACAATAATTCATCCAACGACGAGGCGAACGCTTCGTTTCCTCAAAGAAAGGCATCAGTATTATCCGAACAGTCCATCGGCGAGCTGGGCAATCACAAGCTTACCCATAAAAACTATAAGGAATCTGCTAGTGGAAAAGCATCTGCCACCTCGGGTCAGCTGCGATTGAAAAACTTGTATTTGTATGCTCTGTTGAGCGTGGTTTGCTTGCTGGGCAACGGATTACTCCCCAGTCTTCAGCCGTATTCCTGCATGTCCTATGGCATTATAACGTATCACTTGAGTGCTATTTTTTCACAAATCGCTAACCCCACTGCCTGCCTCTTAGCCCTTTGGCTTTTGCCGCGCAACATAAAAGCAATAAACTGGCTATCCGTTTTCATATGCCTCTTGACCAGCTGCGTAATGTATCTGGCCTTCAATTCAGGCGACTCACCGCTTCAGGATTCCAAAATTGGTGAGACTCTAGTGATCCTTTTCTGGATTTTCTTAATTGGGTGCATTTCTTATGTCAAACTAATCATTACGTCAGTATTCAGGAGAATGTCGGAGAAAACTCTTTTTGTAGTTGGGGTCACCATGCAAGCTGGCTCTGCCTGTGGTGCAATATTATCATTCATCCTAATTAATTATACCAAATTACTCAGAGAGTTCAAACCTTGCTAGAACGCAACTTAAGTACTCCTTAAGGCTCCCAGTATGTCAGCATACCGCTACAAGAGTATCGCTTAACTTTTTATTTAGAGAGGTAAGAGAAAAAAATAAGAAAATAAAAGAAAAAAATGTTGCTCTTTTGTATTATAAAAGTAAGCCTTAATGGGACTAATGCATATATATATATATACATATACATATATTGTCGTCAACGCTTTATCAGCAAGTGTATAATCAATTACTTTGTATTCTTTGTAAATGAATGTCTGCATTAAAATTTCTGAGGCAAATATGAAATCACTTGAACCAATACTTAGTAATAATTGTATAATTAGTTTTATTAGGGATTCATGTAAAGCAATATTTTATCTGTGATTAGAGTTAAGTAAAGCAGTAAACTTGAATATACAGTGTAGATTAAATTGGTGTATAAACAAAGGGAAGCTATGTAATACTAATAAAGAGTGTGTACGTGGTGAATTTGTCTCTGAAAGATAAAAAAAAGTCTCAAGGGGCGCTCTAGAGTCAAATGTGAAAATAGAAAGAAAGAAAGAAAGAAAGAAAGAAAAAAAATAAAAAAATAAATAAATAAATAAATAAATATATTTCTATATTGTATAAGAATATGAAAATGTTATGCGAGCATGATTGAACCAGTTATTACATGTTAAGAGAATTTAAAAAAACGTTGAAATATAATAACTTTTAATACATTATAACGTAATGTTGTCTTATAATTGTGCTGTTGTTATCCCGAGCCAAAGAAAGAAAGAAAGAAAGAAAGAAAAAAAAGATCCTAATCACTCGCTACCTGCCAAGTTAAAATATTTGATGGATGTTTGTGCTTGTCGCGAAAGTGAGAGGTGGGGTGGGGAGGAAACCGTCACACACTTTCGAGAGGAGAGATTTTTTTTTTGTTTTTTTTTTCTTTCGTAGCACGTAAAAGAGAAAGCCTGCGGGCAGACGCGCGACGTGTTGAGTGAGAGATAGATAGAGAGAGCGAGGGCGAGGGGTTGGAGGGAGGGAGGGACGAATGACACGAATACGTATCGAGGGATCGACCTTGAACTTGTCGCTGCATTCATTCGAACGCCCGATACCCCTAAAGTAATGGTGGTGATGGGGCGGGGGCGGGGAAGGTGTCGCGGTGACGCGTTGACGCGGTGACGCGGAGTCTCGGTCTCGCTTTCGCGTATGAGCATATAAGGCGAGGACAATGAAGACGGTGTCCTTTTAAGCCTTCGCGAGGTAGGGTTAGCATGGCGGTCGGTCGGACAGGTAAGAGAGGAGGGCCGAGGGTGAGGGAGGTCGTTCTCGCGGCCAAGAGACTGTCGTAGGTAGGTGTTGTGACGAGCCGCGACGTGACGGGAGGTGGTGGTGCCGCGCGCCGCCAAAGGACGACGCGGTCTGCTTACGGCGGACGGCGGACGGCGGACGGGGGGGGAAGCGGCGAGAAGGAGTCGAGAGCCGCGGAGAAAAGAAAGGAAAAAGAAATCGGGCGGCGCGCAGTGTCGAGTCAGTCCGAGTCATGCTGCGCGCGCTTCGGTGCGTAAGGCCGAGAGCCTCCGGGATCCCTGACCGAGAGTAAATATAGAAGCGAGAAGATATCCAGGGGCTCGGAGGGCCGGACTCGTCCCTCGCAGCCACGAGGACAACGGAAGCTCAAAAAGCCGCCAGGGGCAGCGGCGACGGCCTTTTTCAGTTGAATGCCAACCGCGAGCTTCATTCGACGTTAGCTAGTCTCAGCGTCTCTCGTTATCTTCTCGTCCACCATGTCCGAGGAGGAGGCTGGCCCCGCCAGCTCGACCGAGTCCACTGCTGCGCCCACCACCAAGTGCCTCAATCTCGCCGAGCTCCCCATTGAAGTTAGTTTCCCTCCCTCTCCCGCCCGCCCGCTCTCGCTCTCCCTCAATCTCTCTCTCTCTCTCTCTCTCGCTCTCACAGACAACAAACAAACAAACAAAGAAACAAACAAACAAACAAACAAGCAATAGTAGTGCTCGCTCCTCTACCAGACCTTCTGACATTGCTTTGTTTGTTTATCGCTTGGAATACGCTATCGTGTAATGGCGTTTAGTAATGGCGAGCGGGCAAGCCCTCCGCTCTCTCCCCCCGACACCCTGTGTGCCATCGACGACTCCCAGTGCGTCGACGTATTTACGGAGAGCGTCGAGTTCCTTCGTAGCGTGACGCTCGGAGCCGTTGACCTACTTTCCCCCCTTGTTTTCTTTACCTCGATCCACCGAACCCTTAATCCTTTGATCAGCTGTTTGTCGCCATTTTTAAAGCTCTCCGCGCTGCGCCGCGCTGCGCCTCGGCTTCGAGCGAGATCCCCTTCCTTATTCCTATCCCCACTCGAGTGCCCACCCTCGAGGAACTTTTTTTTTTCTCCTTTTCTCTATCCACGAGTCGCTTACCAAAGGCGTTTTTGCAGCTATTCTTACACATTTGCTCGTTCCTGGACGCCTCGAGCCTGGTTCACGGGCTCAGTCTCACCTGCAAGCAATTTCACTTCATACTCAACGACAACTCTATATGGAAAGTGAGAATCAATCAGATCTGGCCAAACGTTAAGTACCCAACTTTACCTACCGGTGAGTTCACCATACTCGCCCACGCGTCCCTTTGCACGGAGTCATGTAAATGAAGTAGCGCCACTCCGCCTGCGTATAATGTCTTCCATGTAAAGCAGACTTTTCTTTACAGTAGATAAGGATGATCTGTTTTGGAAGTTGTCCTGCGTGGCCATCGAGAGGCAGACTAAGCTCTGGAGGAACAAGGACTTGCTGGAGAGAATATTGTTGAACAACGCCCACTACAGTACTATCGATGGGCTTTTACTCATGCATGTAAATATATGTCATAAATCAAGACCTTGAGCTGGACCTTAAGCGACTAATTTAATCATTACCTCGACCAAACTTACAGGGTGGAAGTATATGCATATCAGGCGGGAGGGACCGTTGCCTGTTTCTGTGTCACCTGTCGGAGGAGGAATGCGGCCATCATCAGTCCGTAATAGTTACCAATGCACACGACGGATGGATTTGGGACTTGACATCTATAAACGACACCGTCTACAGTTGCAGCTGGGACAGATCCGTTAAGGCATGGTCCATAACAAACAGTGGAATAGTGCCCTTAACGACTTATAAAATGTAAAGCGACAAGCTCCGTTAATCTAACGAACGTTGAAATGTCAGAAGCTTACTGTCTGACCTTGGCATTGTGTTGTAAAACCTATACGATCCTGCATGGAATAGTAGATAATCCTTTGAAAAGACTTTGATGTTTTCCAGGGTCGTCCTCGGGGCTTTATTATGCGTCACCTCTTGCCCAAACCTAACACTCTTTGCCACGGGCTCGTACTGCAAAAAGGTCTTAGTTTTCGATTCTCGTTCCGGTGCTAAGCCCATCACAAAGTACCAACCTCATCAAGGCGCTGTTATAAGACTGGCAATGAATTCCAATTACATTCTATCCGCTAGCGAGGACAAGACTGTTAATATATGGGACCAAAGGGCTGGGCGCACAATGAAGTCAATCACGGTAATTGTAATTGCGCGCACTTGAACGACAATTAGCGAGTAAAGTAACGAGTTTGTAAATTGGCTTGGGATATTCATGCGATACTCGTTGAACCCTGTAGATTTCCAAAGAGTCCTTTCCTAGGAGTATATACATGCAGGAGGAAATAGTTTATGTCGGGGACGCAGATGCCAAGCTTCACATATTAGACCCGAAGCAGGACTTCGAGCCTGTCAAAAGCTACAAGACCACCCATCTGAACGCCATAACGGGCATCTACGTGGACTCCGGGTGCCTCATAACGAGCTCCTTGGACAGGACCGTACAAATATCGAGTCCCACGGATCCGCCGCAGACCCTAACGTCCTTACAATACAGTTACGGAGAAATAGCTAGCGTAAGTCTGGTTAAAAAAATTCAAGGCCACAGCGGCCACTCGCTTCTATATCTTTATCTTCTTGTCTTTTAACATTTCTTCACGTTTTGTTAGATCGATTACTTGAACGAGGTGCTTGCTGTTTCCGGCGTTGAGCATATAGAAATTTGGCGGCCCAGGGCGAAAACCATGTGTTAGCTTTTAAAGGTTTCGACGACTTGACGAGGGTCGCGGCAGGCAGCACGATTGCGGTGACCTTGAACGAAACCTAACCGACAACGGAGGAAGAAAAAAAAGACTTGCTCGTTAGATAATGTACTTTATACATTTGTATTGTTTTTTTTTTTTTTTTTTTTTTCCCCCTTCCACATTGATTTCATTAATTAAATCCGTATGTATTATTTATACCTGTAACATGTAAATTTGTGAAAATATATCAAAGAATGTAGTATTTATCGAACGCTTTTTTTTTTCTTTTCTTTCTCTCTTTGTTTCTTTAAAGAAAGAAAAAAGATTGTTTTGTTAAAATACTTACGTTTACTTTATTATATTTTTCACTGAATATTAGCTTAACCTCGTTCTGACGCTCTTTACATATTTATGTATTCGTAAACAAGACTTCATCTCTTATTTATTTATTATTGTTACTATTGTTACTATTATTATTGCTTATTACTTATTACTTATTACTTATTATTATTGTTGTTGTTGTTGTTGTTGTTGTTGTTATTATTATATTACAAAGGCCCAGATTCCAGCAGAGCATTTATAGATCTTAGATGGAGGAAGTTAAGCGAGGCATGCACTGCGCCGATAGACGAAATAACGTATCGAGATTAGAAATACAGGAGCGAGAGATTGATTATTAGTCCATTACTGCTGCTGGGACACGTTAAACACGAGCCTCGACCTTGTCCTGCAAAATATTTTAAAATCCAGTTGTTATGTACAAAGAGCGCACCGCTCTCATCTCTTCCTTAAAAAAAAAAAAAAAAAAAAAAAAAAAAATACCACGTTGGTAAACTAATGATAATGATAATGATAATAAACGATAAAAAAAAAATTTATTTATATATATACGTATATATTATGTTGTAAGTATAAAGGATATTTCTGTACATGAATAAAATGTTGAAATTCAAGCGTCAAAGCAGATAACTGTAATACCGACGGCGCGAGGAGCCGGAGAAGATGCCGGGCAGGGGATACGAGGAATCGTCATTTGCCAGGAATTGTTCGTAAAAATGCATTAGAAGGCGAAAGTAACGAGAAGAGTCCCCCGGCCGGGTAATCGTTCGAGGCAGCTTATTGGCGAAAAGACCGGAGATCGGCAACGCGGAATTACCGAGCCATTTTGCAGGGACTAAAGCCCGGATTACGACGGCAGCCCGTGTATACATAATTTATAGGCCCTCCTCCCTACCTAATCGGTTATTTCCTAGAGACCTATAACGGTATTTTCTCTTGACCGCCCGTCGCCGCACTACTTCTATTTCCGCAGCCTTACCCACGCGCATACCTACTATACCCACGTCTCTTACATATCTCTCGGTACGCGCGCATTTCTGCGTGCGTGCGTGCGTGCGTGCGTGCGTGCGCGCGCTCGTGTATATATATATATATATATGGAGAGAGAGGGACGGACGGATACGCGAATAATCGGCTGCACTTGGCGTTTAGTGCAGGAATGCGTTTTGAAAATAGCCGTAGTGGTACTACTACTACGCAATATTACTTGTATTTCCGTGCGAGTACCGAGTGCCGAGGGGAAGGCTCAATTGCTTTAAACGAGTCATATCATCCGTATGATTACTGATCGTTGCACGGTACTAATGCAGGGTGCCGACGGCCTTAAAGATACCCTCGCCTCACCGACGATAGCGTATTTACATATTTTGATGCATTTAATAAGATCGGGGGTACGGGGGCGGAGGGGACGCGCTATTATGGTACTTTTAATCGAAAACCCCAATAACCCCTTGACGATTGAAAAAAAAAAATTCCGTGCCAAGATTCGAATGAATGAGCGGCCGATGCATAAATTATTATTATCTCTCACGAGAGAGAGAGAGAGAGAGAGAGAGCGGGGTCGGGAGGGAGGTGGTACACGTGAAAAAGAATTAGTAAAGAACGGGGGGGGGGGCGGTGGAGGGACAGGGGCCGATGACGAAAGCGGAATACGAGGTATTATTATTTAGTGGCCGGGCGGAAATAAAGATTGTAATGCGGATTGTAAGGTCGTAAGACACATACGCATACGTAGAGGGAACGCGAGGCGAGGCGAGGCGAGGCGAGGGCGGGTAGATGAAAGGGCAATAATTGAAATTGCACAGAGCGATTTGATTTTGCACGGCCTGCGATTAACAGTCAAATTCAGATAACGAAATTGGCGCGGGGCGAAGAGCCGAGGAGGTGGGGGGGGAGGGGGGGCTCGGACGTAACATATCGGCCAGAAGGCCGAAAATTGCCGACGTTTTTAGCGGCCATGGGAAATACGAAGGGCTAGAACGATAGCGGGAAGAGTTGGATCGGATCGATAGCCATGATGAATTAGGAAGCGGATTGTATCGCCGATCGTCTCGTCTACCACAATCAGACGCGATGGGAATACATGTTCCTGCGGGAGATCGAGCTCGGCCGACCGTTTGAACACGGGCTTCCTGGAAGCCGAGCTCCTCGTTGAAGGAGGTGGTGGTGGCGGCGACGGCGGTGGCGGTGGTGGCAGCGGTGGCGGTGGTGCTGGTCACCGGAGGTGGCTGTCTTGATTCCAGGAGTATTGCGGGAGCAAGAAGGAGGATTACCGAAGCTGGAGCGCAACGAGGGTGCACGAAAAAAAGAGCACTCCTGCACCCGTACACATATATATATATATATAGAGAGAGAGAGAGAGAGCGAAGGCGAGGGGAGGGAGGCGCGGGCGAGGAAAAAATCAATAGTCGGGCAAGGGGTCGCGTCCCTGATTATTTTGAATTTGGCGCGTATCGAGAGTCCGGCGGAAGCGCTCGTCTGCTAATTCAGGCCGCGAGCGCTCAACTGTTCCGAGGCAGCCGAGAATAAATAAAGGAGCTTGAGGGAAATCCCGGCGAAGGTCTTCTAGGAGGCACAGGCCGGATGCTGAACTCCCACTGACCTCGGGCCTCGTGTCGAGATCTCCGAAGGGGAAACGAGATAAAGAGAGAGAGAGAGAGAGAGAGAGAGCGCTTACGAGTTAGGGATCTAGTGAGAGAGAGAGAGGGAGAGAGAGAGAGAGAGAGAGAGAGAGAGGGGCGCCCGGAGGAACGTTGGGGAGGGGTCCTGGGCGGCGATGCGCGGTACAGTGGTGAACCACGGCTCAGTAGCGGGCCGTAAGAAACCCTCGGGGACGTCGGGAACGGAGGTTCTTCTCGGTACCGGAACTCTCGGCCACCAGCATCAACAGCAGCACCAACATCATCAGCATCAGCACCAACAGCATCAGCATCAGCATCAACAGCAGCATCAGCACCAACAGCATCAGCAGCAACAGCAACAGCAGCAGCACCAGCAGCAGCAACAGCAGCAGCAGCAGCAGCAGCAGCAGCAGAGCGCGCGACGAACGCAGCGACCGCGTCGGCGGCAGCGAACGCGGCGGCGCGCAACTGCGGCGACGGCTGCTATTCGGTGCTGACGAGCGGCGCCCGAGCCACTGGTGGGGGACTTCCGTTCGCTCGTGGCGAGGTCAGACGGGACGGCTGGTTGCGCTCGGTGCTGCTCTTGAAAAGTACGATGAAAATGGCGTGGCAACCGCAAGAGGAAGGACTGAGACAGATCCTGACACTGCTCAAGGAGTCCAAGAGTTCGAACACGGAAGTCCAGCGGGCCGTTCACCAAGTATCCTTTTACCTAAGTTTTACGGTAACGCGGCTCGGCCCTGCCAGCCCTTATCATCCATTCCACCTATACCGACCTATACCCACCTATACCCACTTATACCCACCTACCAACCGCACGAACACGCACACGACATTGCGCCCCATTCGCCGCTCTCACCTCTTTTCTTTCTCTCTCCCCCATTTCACTCGTTGACGTTCCTTTTCTCACGGGGGGCGCGCGAGCCTTCCTCTCGCCATTTTTCCCCAATTTCCATCTCGTTCCCTTATCTCCCTCGTCCTCCCGTACCACTCCCTCCCCCTCGCTCTCCCTCAATCTCTCTCTCTCTCTCTCTCTCTCTCTCGTTCCTTCGCTATCGTCACTCAAGTAACAACTCTTTCGTTAACTCTTCCCCTTACCTCCCTCCCTCCCTCCGTCCCTCCCCCTCATACACAAGCCCATACGAGATATCTCACTCAGCCATCCTCTCACTCTCTCTCTCTCTCGTTCTCGTGGGTGCGCGCGCGCGCGCGTCCGCCAGCACGTCGTCTTCCCCATGGCACGCTCGACCGCAAGCACGACGAGTCCTCGGGGAAATTATTTACGTTCCGCGTATCGTCTATCGGGAATCGCTGGCTGTTCCTGACGCGAGCCCGTGAAGATGCGTTACGGCAGGACACGCTTCCACCAAGCCGTCGTGCGAGTGCGAGAAAGATAACCCTGGGGGAAAAGGGTGTTTAATGGGGGCTGAGGGGGGAGGGGGGATACGTGTTTACCATTACATGGACTTATTCGTGCGTGTAGGGACATGTCGGAGAAACAAGCTACCGTCCCAACTATAAAATGAGATAGTAAAATTCCCCGCAAAACCCCCGCACCTCGTTCCCTGTGTCCCGGAGCTCCACCGTTCCCCCTACCCTACCCTACCCTCTTGTCCCGCTCTGGTTTGTTACGAGCTAGTCAGCGAAATCCTACAGCCAATTCGACTGACCACACGATTTATATATACGTGAGAGAGAGAGAGAGAGAGAGAGTACACGCGTGCATGTGTGCTCTCACTCGCTCACTCACTCTCCCTCCCTCCCCCTTCGGCCCGCCCGCCACGAACTTTACTTTCCAAGCCTTATCGTCGCCTCGCCAAATTGAAATATCCGCATCTCCTTTTTTTTCTCCCGATACCATCGACTCTCGATCCTCTTATTTATTGCCCACTTCCCCCGCCCCCCTCTCCACTCCTCCCCTCTCCGCTCCACTCCACTCGACTCCTCGCCGCCGTCGACGCTTATTCCAAAAAAAAAAAAAAAAAAAAAAAAAAAAATAAGCCAACCCAATTGTTTTGCCCCCCTATCGCCTTTCTCCATTACTCGTCGATTTATGTCAACGTCGTCGTTGTACCCTCTTACCCACACACACACACACACACACACTATATATATATATTTATTTTTTTTATCTGTCGCTTGCTTGCATTTGTTGCCGCGTTGGCGAAATTTTCACCTACGCCTGTAATTTACTTGCACATGGGCCTCGACGAAAAAAGCGGAAAAACTAAACGTTAACGAGAGAGGATAACGTACTACTTGGCCATATTGTACGACACGCGACACACGACATACACGAGATATATTGATTTTTCTTCAATTAACGCTGGCAATTGACCGATTTCTCTCCTATTTTTTTTCTTCCTACTTTCCCCCGTTTCTTTACCACCACCACCTCGTCGTCGTCGTCGTCGTCGTCGTCGTCGTCGTCGTCGTCGTCGTCCCGCCCCCCTCCGTCCCCCCCCCTCCACCCTCCACCCTCCAACCCAGATGACCTTTATTACAGGGTAGCATTTTTTTTTCCTTAACGACGCGATGACCGCCTCCTTAGAAATTGGAAGAGCTCAACAAATTTCCAGATTTCAATAACTATCTCATATTTGTTTTGACAAAATTAACTTCAGAAGGTAATGATTAATACATGCCCTTGACGTGCACACATCGTCTCCAAAATCATGCCAGCATTGCTCCTCATGCATTTTCGTTTTTTTTTTGCCCATACAGATGAGACAACGAGGTCTTTGAGTGGACTTATATTAAAAAACAACGTTAAGGCTCATTTTGAGAAATTCCATCCGGAGGTCACAGAATTTATAAAACAAGGATGCCTCGCAGCAGTCAGGGATCCTTCTCCGCTAATTCGAGCCACAGTCGGAATCATGATCGCAACCATTATATTAAAAGGTATCGTACCCCCTGCCCTTATAAAATTCATTACACCATTACCTTATTACTTATTCGTTTATTACTTATTACTTATTACTTATTATTTGTCATTATTTATCGTTTACTGTTGTTGCTGTTTTTTTATCATTATCATTATCATTATCATTATCATTATTATTATTATTTATATAAATTATTTTCAAAATTCAATATGACAAAACAAACAAAATCTTACTAATATAGGTGATCTGGCAAGTTGGCCTGAGTTGCTTCCAGCACTTTGCCAAATGCTGGACTCCCAGGACCAAAATATTTGCGAAGGAGCATTTAATGCCCTTCAAAAAATCTGCGAAGACTCAACAGAGCAGCTCGAAACTGACGTAGTTAGCCACCCGTTAAATGTTTTAATTCCAAAATTTTTGCAATTCTTCAGGCACAGTTCGGCAAAAATCCGATCGCACGCCATTGCTTGCGTTAATCAATTTATCGTAAATCGCACGAATGCTCTCATGATGCATATCGATATTTTTCTTGAAAATCTTTTCTATTTAACGACGGACGACGACGCCGAAGTAAGAAAAAATGTTTGCAAGTATGTAACTTTTAATTTTAATTATCTTTTTTTTAATATTGATTTCTTTCGTTTCCCTTTTATTATTATTATTAAATAGTAGAGACTGTATTTCATAGATCTGTTACAACTATAAAGGAATCGGAGATGTGCTTGTAATTCAAATGTACAAAACAAAAAAAAACAAAAAAAAACAAAAAAAAAGAGCCTTTTACTTACAGTCAATCAACTGTAGATTTAAAAAAATTCTACGTAATTTCGCACAATTGGATTCGTATAAATGAGATAATTGTCTTATTTTTACAGAGCTTTAGTGATGTTATTGGAAGTCCGAATAGATATATTAATTTCTCATATGCACAATATTATTGAATATATGTTAATGAGAACTCAAGATTCAGATGACGGAGTGGCCCTCGAGGCTTGTGAATTTTGGCTCTCCTTTGCCGAGCAGCATCTCTGTAAAGAAATACTGCCCTCTCACTTACCAAGACTGGTTCCTATTCTTGTCAAGGGCATGAAATACTCCGAAATGGACATTGCCCTCTTGAAAGCGGACGTCGAGGAGGACGAAATGATTCCAGACAGAGAAGAGGACATCAGGCCGCGATTCCACAAGTCCAAAACGCATCATTCGAACTCGATGAATAAGCATGCCGATGAGAACGGCAGTTACGACGATAAGGATATCGATTCCGAGGACGGGGGTGATTATGACTCGTCCCTTAGCGATTGGAATCTGCGAAAGTGCTCTGCTGCTGCATTGGACATGTTGGCTGGAGTCTTCAAAGAGGATCTCTTGTCCATACTGGTGCCGATTCTAAAGGAGACCCTTTTCCATCAAGATTGGGTGATCAAAGAATCAGGGGATTCTTGCATTGGGAGCAATTGCCGAAGGTTATACTTTCATAAAACTTGTATTATTCCACAATAACGTTACCCCAGCTCCGTATGATTGTTTCTCTTCGACCCCTGGATCCATTACGATCCAATACTTAATAATAATTAGTCCCGTGGTAATAGTAAACGAGTACGAAATTCCTTATAAACGCAGGCTGCATGTCGGGTATGCTACCCCACCTACCAGAAATCATCCCGTACCTAATAAACTGCTTGAGCGACCAAAAAGCATTGGTGCGGTCTATCACGTGTTGGACGCTGAGCCGCTATGCCCACTGGGTCTGTGCTCAGGCACACGATACTTTCCTCAAGCCATTGATGACTGAACTTCTCAAGAGAATACTCGACGGTAATAAGCGTGTCCAGGAAGCTGCTTGTTCTGCATTCGCAACACTCGAAGAGGAAGCCTGCACAGAACTGGTTCCGTATCTAGGCTTCATTCTAGAAACACTTGTATTTGCCTTCGGTATGCCATGCTTAAGACCCTTTGTTAAATCTACCGCACCCCTCGTAAGGTATGTAAAAATTCACAGCAACCTGTGTATTGGCCTTTGCAGGTAAATACCAGCACAAGAATTTGTTGATTTTATACGACGCCATTGGCACGTTGGCCGATTCCGTGGGTCGTCACTTGAACAAGCCGGATTATATAAACCTACTCATGCCGCCCCTTATCAATAAATGGAACATTTTGAAAGACGAGGACACGGATCTGTTTCCACTTTTGGAATGCTTGTCCTCCGTGGCCTCAGCCCTTCAGTCTGGCTTTCTCCCGTACTGCGAGCCAGTCTACAGGTACGTAATTCACTCGAGAGCCTTGTGCTCGACACACTGCCTGCCCGTCGTATCTCTCTTAACCTTCGACTCGCTCGCCAACGAACCCTTGTCTTCCTGGATCCGCAGGAGATGCGTGTCACTGGTCGAGCAGACCCTCAATCGTTACTTGGCGTATATGCAAAACCCGGACCACTTCGAGCCCCCGGATAAGGATTTCATGATCGTCGCCCTGGATCTTCTGAGCGGACTTGCCGAGGGACTGAACGGTCACATGGAGCACCTCGTAGAGAACAGTAACATAATGCAATTACTTTATCAGTGCATGCAAGACGAGATGCCGGAAGTGAGGCAGAGCAGTTTCGCCCTATTGGGAGACCTAACGAAAGCCTGCTTTCAACACGTACTTCCCTGCATACGTAAGTCTAGAATAGCAATAATAGTTGGGCCGACCCAAGCCAAACGCCCTATACGTATAATTAATACAAATTATTATGATTGCCGATTGTAGCGGACTTCATGCCGATTCTCAATCAAAATTTAAATCCAGAGTACATTTCGGTTTGTAACAACGCAGCCTGGGCCATCGGTGAAATTTCTATAAAACTCGGTACGTCCATTGTTGACGCTAACGTTATAAATTTATTTATCTCTTACCTGTGATCGATTGTATTACCGACAAAATATTCTTTAGGTCCCGACACGAGCTCCTACAGTTTCTTGGTCATCTCGCAACTCATTGCGATCATTAACAATGTAAATACACCAAAGACTCTTATGGAGAACACCGGTGAGTGATTCTTTTTAAAGCACAGACTACCGATCTCTTTCTTTTCTTTTTTTCTTCTTCTTCTTCTTCTACTCTAATATTTATTATTCACCCTTTTAATTAAAAACTGAAAGTAATTCAATGAACTTCAGCGAGTACTTAACCTGAATAAAATAATAATTAAGCACAATGTTCAATCTATTCTAATAAGAATTTTTCAGTTTTCGCCCCAAGCCGAAGAAAAAGTAAACTTAGTAAAGTAAGCTTTACGTGATTTAACGGATAGGCATTGACCCTAATTAGGCTGACCCGTAAAAATACCAGGCGACACCCGGACCTTTTCTTTAATGATTCTCTTTTATTTTAATATCGTTTTAATTTTCTCATTTTTCATTGTTTACTTTTATTTTTATCTTTTATTTTTCTTTCTTTCTTTCTTTCTTTCTTTCTTTCTTTTTCAATTAAAGATCTTTAGTAAATAATACCACACGTCGGAATAATCTTTAGTGAAAGTGTGTGTGTGTGTGTGTGTGTGTGCACATACAGTATATTCAGTGGTGTGCGATTGCCTGGTGGCTGTACGTGCTAGTTAATATGCATACTTTATCTGCAGAGCAGAATGAATAAGGGAACGATAAGACGAAATGTAACAAGCATAGAAACACAAAATTAGTTGTTTTTTTTTTTTTTTTTTTTAATTATTATTATTACTACTCGAGTATCACCTCGCAAGGGCACATTTGAGCAAAGTTATTCCTTAAACTTGACGACAGTGGCGCAACTGTATTATCGATTAAAGTTGCTAAAAAACTGCTGCGACGAAATGTTTTTAATAATTTGTTTATATTTTGAGCTGCTAATAAGCGAAACAAAAACAAAAAAAAAAAAAAAAAAAAAAAGCCTGAGAAGATGGATTCCGCTGGCAAATGCCTACAACTGCTCAACTGTGCATGATAAATTCATCTTCATAATAATTGACTTGACTGTTTGTAAATCATGGGCTCGCACGCTGCTACAATAATTTGCATTATTAATATTTATTATTGTTACTCTTATTCTTCTTATTATTGTCATCATCATTATCATTATTAATTTCAGCAGCTACAATAAAGCGCACGGTATTGCCTATTATTATTATTATTAATTATTATTATTATTATTATCAATTATTATTATTAATTATTATTATTATTAATTATTATTATTAATTATTAATTATTAATTATTATTAACTGCTGGTATCTATCAGACATGTTCACCTGTGTTTTTTTACATTGTGTATTGATTGTTAACATTTAATTAATAATGGTTAATTAATTTCGTATTAATTTAAAGTTATAAGCAAACATATAATCGTCGAGAGTTTCACTGTTGGTTCGCTATGAGTTTGTTTTATTGTTTGTGTTTCCGGTCACTTCACTACACTTCACTTGCCTACTTACCGATATGAAATGATACCGTAGCCATAACAATCGGTCGCCTAGGTTATGTGTGTCCCCACGATGTCGCCCCCATGTTACAGCAGTTTGTCCGACAGTGGTGTGTAATAAAATTTTTTTATTATTATTATTATTATTATTATTCTTATTATTATTCTTATTCTTATTCTTATTATTATCTTCTATTATTCTATTATTCAATCAAGCATTACTTGTAACCTCGTGTTTAATTTCCTTATTAGCACTTTATTCAAATGTATTATTATTAATTATTATTAATTTTTAAGTATATATATATATATATATATATATGTTTTTATAATGGATTCTATGGAAAATCACGACGAGCTTTGCGCGCTTATAAAACGACGGACGATTAAAAGGCGAGACTGGAAATCCTTGTAGGTATTGCAATCTACAATGACTTCTCTGCTGCGCCGACTACTGCTTTGCATTTTCAATTTGGATATTATATTAACAATGCTGTCCGAGAGGGACGCTCGCGTTTTCAACGAAGCGGCTGAATTTTCCAAAGATCCGAAATTAATTTTCTTCAGTTTCAAATATTTATTTGTGATGTTAATTTGTCGCTCCGTAAGTACGGGAGAGGGGGGTGGGGTGGGGGTGTGTGTAACGAGGGTTACCTCGGTATCGGTATCGGTATCGGTATCGGCATTCGGATCGCATATGTCCTTGCGCATAGTCGAATAAATGGTAATCGATGAGTACCTTAGAGCAGCTTACCGCAGTGCAGGTCCAATTAAAAGCCAGTACATAGCCCCCGTAAGTAAGAGGTAGAGAGAGAGAGATAGAGAGAGAGAGAGAGAGAGAGGGAGCACATTAGGAATCGTATGTTTTAATAAAAGGCTCCGCACTCGATACTAATCTGTATGGATTTGAAAAAATCTCCGACCTAACAGACAGACCGTTGACGAGGCGAGATTGCGTGCCGAGGTTGAGCGCCATTGCTAATGAATATTCTAACCGTCTCTCGGAACAGGTGTAATTCGTTGAGAAATATTCGCGACAACGAGGAGAAGGATTCGGCCTTTCGGGGCATGTGTCAAATGATAGCTGTCAACCCGGGCGGAGTCGTCCAGGACTTCATATTCTTCTGCGACGCGGTCGCATCGTGGGTCTCGCCCCGCGAGGATCTCAAGGACATGCTCCAAAAGGTAATGAATACATTGCTCGCCGGCAATGAAGTCCAGCACTCCCGGTGCCCGAGCACGCACTCGTTACTTAATTATTGTTTATACGTAACCCCCCCGTCTCTGTCCAGATATTGCACGGCTTTAAGAATCAAGTTGGCCCAGAAAACTGGAGGCGATTTTCAGAACAGTTTCCAGCGCAACTTAGAGAGCGACTTCAAAATATGTACGGCGTCTGAACAACCCCGCCTACAAATGGTGAGTTTCCTCCCACACGACCCCACCCACACCCGTCCCCTCTCTTTGCTTATTAAATTCATTGTCGCCGTTATTCGGTTAAATAAAAAGGAGAAAGGCATTCTTAAGCAAATAAAACAAGTGATCGCCGTGTACCAAATGAGGAGGGGGATAACAATGATACTGGATTTTTATAATAGATAAGATCGTCTCGGGCGCGTTTTTTAAATTATCTACGCGTCGTGTACGGGCTTGTTGACCCGTTGACCCGTTGCGAGCCGACCTATACAAATTCACGTTAAAGCGGCGTGCGTGCCTTTCTCCCAATCGGCATTGAAAGACGTTTAAAGAGCGAGGCGGCGCTAGTTTTACCATTAAATCAGTGAACGCGTGTGTTTGTTTGTTTGTTTGTTTGTTTGTTTGTTTGTTTGTTTGTTTGTTTTGATTGCCTGCTGTGCCTGCTGTGCCTGCTGTGAGCGAGCGAGTACCTGCTTTTGCGTGTACGCGTACCTGTGTGAAGAGGTGTGTGCTTGCGAGTGAAAGAGAGAGAGTGTGAGAGAGCGTGAGAGTGAGAGCGAGAGAGTGTGTGTTTGAGTGAGAGTGAGTGAGAGTGAGTGAGAGAGCGAGAGAGAGAGAGAGAGATGGATGGATTAATAAGCTTGAGTTTTTTCAGAAGGCCGCTTTAAGGAGCAGGCTGAACGGGGTTGGGCGGGGACTATAAACATGGGTGATCAGGGTGGGTGGGTGAAACCACGGCCTCTTCTCATCAACATCATCGTCGTTATCGAGTCATGGTCACCGTACCGGCGAACTCGTCGTCGGGCCCTCCTGGGGATAAGAACAAAATCTGCCCGTGCGCCGTAGACTGCAGCGATAATTAGGCACTGACAGAGAGCAACGTGAGCAAGGGCTGAGATAAAATCATAAACAACACACCGACAGACACACACGCACACGCACACGCACAAGCACAACAAGCACACATTATCAAATAGCGAATGAAAGGAAAAGAACAACAACAACGACGACAAGAGACAAAATTTTGACACGTAACACGTAACACGCACACGCACACACACATGAACAAAGGAACACGAACACATGGAAACGCAAGCGCGAGACACGCAGAGGACACGCAGCCATCGAGGCACGCGCGCGCGCACGTATATAACGCGTATACGTAAATGCATATGTATACATACGTGTATATGTGTATATATACGTGAGTGCAGGATTTATCTAAAGTACAGTTACACCGGAAGACAGCGGAGGATTCATTGAAGGCGAAGGAAAATAAGTGAGGATGGATAAGACGACACAAGAACAATTGAAACAAAAACAAAAAAAAACAAATGGCCGAGAAGATAATCGGGAGGGTAGGGTGGGAGGGTGGGATGGGTGGGTTTTTCTTTGTGGAGCTTTGACCACTTTAAAAAAAAAATGTGCGAGGTATCGACATTATATGACACAGCTGAGCGTAATAATGCGAAAACGGAGTACAAGGCAAAGGTACGAATCATTCGGATCGATACGTATCTCGATCCTTCGATTGGTTGTGGACACATGCGACTGGATTTAAATGTGCGTTTTAAAAAAAAAAAAAAAAAAAAAAAAAAAAAAAAAAAA
Organism: Ceratosolen fusciceps; assembly: GCA_018883505.1. Lineage (NCBI taxonomy): Eukaryota > Metazoa > Arthropoda > Insecta > Hymenoptera > Agaonidae > Ceratosolen > Ceratosolen fusciceps. The sequence continues at coordinate 821,838 of RCIC01000010.1, forward strand.
ATCATAACTAATCATACGTCATCGGTCAATGCCTCGCGCTTCGCTTGCTGCTTGTAGCAAACGGCATTCGACATAATAATACTGTGTCACGACTACATACCATTAAAGCGTATCTGTTATTTTTTTTTTTCTTTTTTTTTTTTTTTTTTTTTTTTTTTTTTTTCTCTTACCGACTACTCGAGACCACTCCAAAATTGAGTTTATTCAAAACAAAATTTAACCAGCAGACAGACCGTCGATTTTATTATTTTTTATACGTGTACGCGATACAAGTGGTTTTATGGTTTTACTAATAAAAGAATATGTATTATTAACTAGAAGCCATTTTTTTTTCTTTTTCTCTCGTACTTATTATATGCATTTATACATAAAAACACAAGTACAATACTTACACGCTTTACCCACACGAATAATAATAATAATACATTGAACACATAATATGTATACGTTATTTTTATATTATTATTATTTTTTTTTTTATTTTCCTCTCTCTTGTCTGGTGCTTTTATTATGGTAAACGTGACAAGCCAGTTACGATAACGATGGTTGGACAGATTTAAATTTAACGGTAGAAGGACGTATATTTTAAAATGCAGTTGCGAGATTTTACCACAAATATTCGGATAGCAAATGCGCTACTATTAAAACCACTCAGAACTAGAGCTGAAACATTGAGATACAAGTGTTTTAACCCTCGTTGTAATGAAAACAAAACAAAACAAACAAAACAAAACAAAACAAAATAATAAAAAAAATTAAAAAATTAAAAAAAAAATCAATAAAATAATAATGATAATAATGTATATGCATAAAAATATCAAAACAAGAAAAAACAAAAAAAAATAAGAATAAATAAATAAATAAACCATTAATAATAATAATGGTAATCGAAAGTGGAAGGAAGGAAGGAAGGAAGGAAGGAAGAAAGAAAGACAAAAAAAAAACCCAAAAAAAGTAGCGAATGAGAAGTGAAGTCGTAAGAACAAAAAGTAAGGAAAGGAAGGGCGTAAGGGAGGAGGAAGGACGAAAGGAGCGAGTTGTCGTCGGTGTCCTGAAAATATAGCATATTAATAGCAGTACGACCGGAATATAAGCTTCGCGTTAGATCGCTAGTACGCATAGATCTCACGTTATATATAAAGCTCACTAAACGTAAATGTCCAATTAGCAATAATATCATGAAAACTTTTATACATTATTAAGAAGAAAATGGTCGTCGTCGTCGTCGTCGTCGTATCAATTAAGTCGCCGATATATATATATATATATATATATAATAATGGCTTATGATGAAACAAAACCGCAGACAATCTTTATATGCGAAAACGGGGAAGTACATTGCCCTCGTTAATTACGAATGCTTCGTTGTTGCTTTACTTTTAACTTTTTTTTCACGCATAAAGTGCCATTCCATTCGTTCTGCGCCCGGAAATTGTCACCCATCTTATTGTGATACTAGGTTACGCGCATTTCTCTATTATAATTCTACGATAAAACAAAAAACAAACAAAAAAAAACCTATTTTTTTTTTCTTTTTTTTATACATACACACACATATATATATATATATAAATCCATGAGTGATGATATTTTATTTACGGGGCAGATATCACTGTGCGATTATTGTTAATCATCTCCCCGTTTATCGATTCGAACGTTTATATCTGATTTTCTTTTACCCCAGCCCCTCTTTTTCTTTTTTCTTTTTTTTCTTTTCTTTTACTTATTTATTTCTTTTATTTACTGTAAACAAAAAGTATGTATAATCATATATAGAAATAAAACATTTTTTTTTTTTGAAAGAAAATTCGATCATGAGTCAAGAATTTTTACCAGTGCATGTACACAAAACGCAACGCGTGTACGTAATAATTACCGACATGTCACTTTCTATGTCCACTATGTCCATACATGCATACGTACGTAACGTACATACTTACTTACCTACTTACTCACTTACCTACTTACTTGCTTACATACATATACATAAAGATATGCCTCTTTGTACAATATGGATCGTACCGAAGCTCGCTTCTAATCAAGTAGATTGACATGATGATCGGTCTGAGCTATGACGTGAAATCTATGAAACTCTATGCAACTAATTAATAGCGCAACAACAATCTACATTTTGTTTGGACTCGGCATGTAAAGAAATCGATGATAATATATATATGATAGCGCGTACGTACGTCTTGCGCAAATCCAACTGTTCGTTTGGACTTTTGAACGAGTCTTTAATCAAAAGGATAAACATGTTAATTATACACGTGCGCTATCGTCACTACGTTGTGGACTATTTTGAGAGGGGGAAAAAAAAGAGTAAATAAATAAAAAGATGAAGAAGAAGAAGAAGAAAAGTAGTAGAAGCTAAATAATTATAATAGAGTGGCGTGAGGATTATCCGATTGTTGGCTGAGAGAGAGAGTGAGAGGCAGAGAGAGAGAGAGAGAGAGACCGACAAGACACACTTCTGTAGACTTTTATCAATCGAACGAATGCGTTTACTTTTCGTTTCTCGTATCTTGTAATTGAATATAAGTGGAAGGCCATCCATGTTCGTCGCAAGACTCTCCTTACGATCGATCGGCATCGGCTCTCGATAAACCATGTGAACAATTCTATTTTATTACATTTGGCTGGCTGCAGCGATTATTAGCTAGAGCAAGCGAGATCATTTACATACATCGATACATACGTAGATACATGCATACGTACATATTGCACAAACGGTATTTAACGATGCGCGCACTCAATGCGTTATTACGGGGCACTTGAGTCTGCTCGCGCCTTTTCTTTCTTTTCTTTTCAACGCGAGTCTCCTTCATTAAACAAAACACGCACGCGCACACAATTATTTTTATTAGAAATAAGTAACGACGATTTTAATGTAATGGCCGTTTTACGTTATTCTTTTATTAAAAACTTTATTGTAATAATACATAAATTCGACAAAAATCTACTTTTATTTTCTCAAACAGCCTTGTGTACAGCGTACCGTTTATTTAACACGCTCATTGTCGTAGTACGTAATAGATGTGTGTGCGAGAGAGAGAGAGAGAGAGAGAGAGAGGCAGAGTACAGAGTACAGAGTTAAAAAGGAAACGAATGCGACACGAAGAAATGTCCGAAATTTTGGCGATCCACGGCGATCCGAATCAAAATGTCTCCCCGAATTTAACAAACCGGTCCTTTTTCCTAACCCTGCCTGTACATAATTTTTGTGATATTACTACATTTTATATTACTTAACCGAGCCAGTAAGCGTCGAACTTGTAAAGCCACATGCTTTGTTTTTTCTTTCTTTATATTGATATTATTAGTCTACCGATATGATCAAATAACGAATGGAAGAAAAACGTTTGAATCTCTTTGTGCGCGTGACGTCAACGGCGGCAATTAGTTATTATTATGTATTATTTATTTATTTTTTTTTTTTTTTTTTTATTAGAAAAATGGCGGTACAACGTGTACATACAGAAAGCAACTTGAATTTACATATATATACATACCCATGCCTATAAGTTCAAATATTTACATACGTGAGTATATACGTACATATATATATATATATATATATATGTCAATTGAGTTGTGTCGGATTGTAAAAATTCGATAGATATTTCTACACACACACGCGTCTCAGGATATTTGTACGAGCGTATTGTGATGGCATATAAATATTATTCTCCTCTTACTTGCATTTTTAAATGGACGCGCGTGGGGTCAGTGACAATCGGGTTTTCTCATCGATCTTTCTATTACGTACTTTTTGATGTAGTTCCGTAAGTCCGATCGTAATAGGGGGCGGGCGGTATTTTCTTCTTTCTTTTTTCTTCTTCTTAACGTTTATTATTAATTCGATCGTATAAAATACTGTTGATGAATGAATGTAATGGTACTTCGCACGGAGTCTTATCATCGGGATATAACATCAAATGCTCGACTACGGCGGGGATAAAATAATAATAAAAGTAAAAATAAAATAAAAAAAAAACAGATGAATAAGAAGAACGGAATAATATTAATAATAATTATAATAATAGGCTTAACGGACATAGATTTACGATGTGAAAGTTTTTTAAATATATTTGTTCGTACGCGTATCGATTGTAAATATATGTATTTACGTTTTATCGGGGGAGAAATTTTTTGCATTTTTATTGCGTAATGACTTTTTTCATTGCGCGGGGTACAAAGTTCGACAAAGGCATATATATATATATATATATGCACGCGTGTGGCTTCCCGTCGACGGCGAGGCTGGCTCGTATGTAACATAACGGTCAAGAAAGTTATATTAATCATTAATACGAACGCGCAAGTATTGTGAAATCCTCTATTTATGGACAAATTAAATACTCGAAATATTACGTTTTAAGGGAACGGGCGGAAAGGGGTGGAGGGGGGGGGAATCGACGATATTCGTGATGCGTCGCCGCTCAGTTGAACGAAAGCGAACGGATTTATTTCATTATATATATATAAATACATATATTCTTTTTCTTTTTCTCGTTAGAGGGGATTGAGGGGGAGGGGCCATGTCTTAATAATTAAGAGTTGTACATGATAATTGCATGATCGATTAAATTAATAATTTCGTGTGGGAAGCGCGTTGACGTTCGTATTCGGTATTACAATGAATTAAAAAGATAAGAAGTAAAGAAGTAAATTAAAAGTAATTAAAAGTACCAATGAGAAGTATAACTTATTAAATGAAAGCACACAAGTAAATATATATTGTATTTTTATTATTATTATTATTGCTGTTGTTGTTGTTGTTGATGTTGATGTTGATGTTGATGTTGTTGTTTGCATGAGACTAGTATAATAGACTGAGCCATACGCATGGTTATAAATAATACTATTAACATAACATAATATTTCATACCAATTAACATACCACGTAATTGTAATTAATTATATACGGTGTTTATTATTATCTTATATTATAAATAACTTTCGTACAAGCAAGGTGTGGAATGGGTTCTCGTCTTTTAATGTAAAAAAGTAAAGAGGGGCCTTGTCGTCTCTCATTCTGTGATTAAAGAAGTCATTTTTTTCAAATATTTTCTTACCGACTCATTTCATAGATCACGGGGAATAGATCTCTTTCTTTTCTATCTACGTTATGAGCGTATTAGTGTACGCGTTAGTATGCGCCACTGTAAATTAATTATTAAAATGATGACGCTGACACGATGAAAAAACGAGAACTCAGGGCTGTTCCTAGTACCTGATCAATCCCGATCCCCATTTGATCGAGCATCCCCATTTGATCCCCAACGCATTGTACGTACGTCGAAAAGCCTACGAAGCTGCCGTTTTACGCCTCTGTACTCAAAAAAAGACTCATTCGATAGTTACTTCCTCTCACGTGCGTTTTTCTGTTCTTTTTTTTTTTTCGTTTTATTTTGTTTTTCAATTAATTTATAATGACCAAGATCTCGCGAGCTCGGGCTGCTTCTTTCTGCCCAGCGAGTGGTGGATCTTACCACCGATCGAGCTAAGCCAATGCAGCTTCTTTCCTTTATTCGACCACCACTTTATATTCTTAGTAATATACATACGCAGGCGTGCGTGCATATATGCATATATATATATATATACATATGTGCGTGTACGAAGTGAAAGGAAAATAGATAAAGATAAAAAAAATTCAGCGATCTCGATGTCAATTTTCGTAGAGATAACGATGGAGAATCGACAACGCGAGGTTTGTTAAATCAAACTATTAGGCAATTGATAATATTAACTAATGAATTGATCGTTCGTTCGTCCGTTCGTTCGTTCGTTCGTTCGTTCATTATTATTTGGTTTCTCGTCACCTTCGTTGGCGGTGGCACGGATTCAAAGTAAAAGATTCTGAAAGTAACCTTTTCTTTTTCTTCGTGATAGTAATGCGTAAAGCCTGTAAATTCGTAGTAAATGTAGAGAGAGAGAGAGAGAGAGAGAGACAAAATTTTAAAGACGAATTCGAGTTATGAGTTTACGTTATTATGAAAAAGTAGAATAAATAATAATAATAAGAAGAAGAAGAAGAAAAGAAAGAAGTAATTAAATATATAAAAAAAAAAAATGAAAGAAAGAAAGAAAGAACGATGATACTTGCGTAGGTTTTTAAATGAACTGAAATTCGAATGGATAATGGAGATTGTGCCAGTTTTCAATTGAAAAGCTATTTTTCAGATAAAGATAACACATTTTGAGGGCAGAAAATATTTTTGTCAGGAGCAGTTTATTTTGAGATCCCAAATGTTTATTTAATGAAACGAAACCTTTATTTCTACGAAGAAGAAAACATAAAAAAATAAAAAAATAAAAGATTCTTGACAGTAAAGTTTGATTGTAGTGATTCTACACCCTGCACCAGTCCACTTCTCTCCGCCCCTCTCCCCCTCTCCTCAGAACGTAAACGTTCTTGTTGTTGTTGTTGTTGTTTTTTTTTTTCAATTCTTTTTCAATTCCGAGTCCAATGGAGGCATTAAAGAAATAAGATAATAATAATAATAATAATAGCGATAAGGAGCCGATAGAAGAAGCTGGCTTGTTTCCAATTATATTATTATCATTATTACGCGATGCTTGCGTCGAATGAATGACTTGGGCAGGTATGCGCGACTCCTTAGCCATTACATATAGATAATAATTGGCTTAATAATAATAATACGTTTTCGGTCGAGTTTTACTCTCATTGCGGCTCATAATACGGTAACATGTAAGCAGGCCGATGAAAATCCTCATTTCGATTAAATTATTTGAAATACGCACGGTTCATTATATACTTGCTCATTACCTAGGAGCCTAAAGACATTAGAATTTATAATATAAATGTACATAACGAGTCGATGTCGTTCGAGGAGGAAGCTAATGCTTATTTGTATAAAACAAAAAAGAAGGAAAGAAAAAAAGAAAAAGAAATACAAATACAAATAATTAATTTATTAGTCATTGAATGAAAGAAATAAATTTCTTTACCCCAAAGCCATTTGTTTTACGCTGGCGAGAGTCTCGGAGGATTATTTATAAGCCTCTTTTAAATAGGAGCCGATGAAGCCGAGCTCGTAAGTATCCGTCAAAGCTATTTTTATCTCTACGTACCCGCTGTAATACATATACGTATATATATATATATATAGAGAGAGAGAGAGAGAGAGAGAGGCGGGTACGTAGCCGCGCACGCATACATGTATTGTTGAGCGATTAATTGAGCCAAGAATTAATTTCATTTCAGAAATCTTCGGTGCACAGAAAGAAAAAACGAAAAAAACGTCAATCGGCAAACGTGCGAAAGTGAATGTGAATTGAGGGCGCAGCGATGAATTTTTGTAACGCTTACAATGTTTGGCAAATAATAAAGTTGAATAATCTGGATACCCACGGGTGGCCGAGATGGCCTTAGAAGCTAGACAGTAGTCTTATCAGCCGCTTCAAGGATGTCGAGGATGCGTCCTATGAAACGGGGAGCGGGGAAGGGATAGCGAACCGCCGATAATTAATTGTGTTTGGGCGGAGGGGCCGGGGGGGACGAGTCGATGGCACTTTAAAAAAAAAAAAAAAAAACCGAAGCCAAAAGATAGATTTATAGGGAACGGGTATGAGGTTTTCGAACGGTGTTTTCGGGAATAGCTTATCTTGTAATTGAGCTGGAGGATTTATTGTTAAAATAGAAGAAAAGTGTCGACTAATGGAGTGGTCGGGGCAACGGTCGGGGAGGATCTCGAGCCGTCGAGCCCCGAGCCCCGACGAAAACTTGGGGAAATTGCTTCAAAGACAAGATGACGAATCGATCCCTTCCCGCGCGCTCTAATCGCACCGGAGCTACGTCGGGAGCTGAAAAATCGTGGCCCTGGATCGGCATCCTCGGTTCCGGTGAGGATCGCTCGCAATGCTCAGCCGATAGGCAGCCCCTACCGTCGTAGTGGTGGTGGTGGTGGTGGTGGTGGTGGTGGTGGTGGTGATGGGGAGGGCGGAGGGAGGTAGAGCAATAGAAGGAGTGTAAGGAGGCTGAGGGCAGCGTCCCCGCTCGGCTCGGGGAACGATCATTGAATAATTCCGTAATCGAGGATGTAAGGGTAAGGGTAGGTAGGTATAAGCTCCTCGGCTATGGGGGCATTCGCGAGAACGATCGGGCTCTCTAAGTGATTGCTTCTCTTCATTAGTCGAGCGGGTCCACGAGGCGGAGCGAGACGGAGCGTGCCGAAGGGCAGGTGCGGTAATGGCCTGTAACCCCCCAGCCCCAGCCCCAGCTCCGGACTCGGACTCGGACTCGGGCGACGCACACGGAGCGCCTTTAACACACGCACCCGCACCCGCTACGACGGGGGGGACGGGATACGGAGAGCGCCAATGTCCTCGTCTCTTGGGGGATGAGTCTCGGGGGGGGGGGGGTTGCACTAGCTCCCGATCCGCTAGCGGAGTCTATTTCGCCGACGACAATGAGGGGACGGGGAGACGGGGACGGGGACGGGAGAATACGAGCGAGCCCCGGCACCACTATTACGCGAATTGATTCGACATCGGATCCTGCCCGAGGACGGAAATACCGTTTAGCTCCTCGTTTAGCCTCCCAGCCTCTCAGCCTCCCAACCCCCCAACCCTCCAACCCTCGTACTTACTACTTACTTTTACGGGCGAGGCAGCTCCGGAGTACAGAGCACTCTCCTGTCGTACATCTCCTCGTCGAAACTTTTAACGTACCGCCCGTACGTTTTATTTACGTATTTATTTAATTTATTTAATTTATTTATTTATTTATTTATTTGTCCGCGTCCGGGTTTATTGTTAATTTCACTAGGCCGATCGTCTCCGTCGGTAATTAAAGTCCATGAACCACCCCCCAACCCGATCGAGCCCGAACCAACCCAACGAAAACACTCGAGGATAACCCATTCGATAACCCATCGGCTTATCTATAAATTTTTATTACGTCGTTTTACGAGGCTCGGGGCCCCGGATGATAATTTCACCGGCGTTATCAGAAATTCGATTCGCTTTATCGCCGAAAGAGAGGCCGTTTGCATTTACCGGAATTATCCTGGCCGACGTCCCGCCTCGACTCGACTCGATTCCGCGATAAATTAAGTAAGATTAAATAATACTCGCAGTTCCACATTGTCAAGACAATTGTCGTAAGGATAAACGAGTTGACGCGGAAACAGATTTTTGGTAACCAGTAACGATTCTCTCGTTATAATTATCACTCGGCCTTGACCTTGGCAGACCTAGTGCAATTCTATATAATTTAAGGGACGAAGCCGCTTAAGTCACAATTAAATAGTTATAAATGCTTGCCCGGTCGCTGTACCCTTTTGCATTCATTTATAGAAACGGATCTACGGCCTCGGCCTCGGCCTCACCCAGAAGTAGCGATTCGTTGTCGTGACATAGTTTTTGAGCCAATGTATACGTGTCCGGTCGGACGCGGCTGCTCCTCGCAGATTACCGGCCGTATAAGTCTACGCGGCGGGGTAACTGCCCCGGGGGCACTCACGTAGCCTGGAAAACGTCCCTCACTGTGTTTGGCTCGGGTCCGAGGGGCCGATCCCCGCCGCTCCCTGCAGCTCCCTGACGCTCCCCGCCGCTCCCTGACGCCCGGACGCCCCTTAATCTAATCCGAGGATAATACAAAATTCATGACAACATAACTGCCAGGCGATGATATATCTGGTGGTGGCGGTGCTGGTGCTACTGGTGCTACTGGTGCTACTGGTGCTGCTGGTGGGTGAAGGTTATTGGGGTGTGGGGGCCCGTGAGCCAGGATGCCTCGGTGCTCCGTAGTACCCTCCTCCTGACCCGCGGCCGTCACCTCACCTCACTCCTCACTCCTCACTCCTCACCGAGCCCCGTTTTCAAGCAATTTTCACGATTTAAGGCTCTCCACCGACCGCCCGTCAGGCCAATCGACCTTTAATACCCATAAAATAAAATAAAAAGAAGAAGAAGAAGAAGAAGAAGAAGAAGAAGAAGAGAAGAAAGAGCTGCCGCCGCCACCCCGCCCCCCCTACAACCGCTTTATTTATTTATTTATTTATTACCGGGCTCGGACGCGTTCGCGCCTTAACCTCGGCTGTACACCTCCGTATCCCGACCGGCGCGCGTCGGGACTCGCCTCCTCGCCCGGGCACGACCGATTCTCGCATTCCAAGGCAAATTAATACCACGACCCTCTTCATCCCCGAGCGCATTTTCCTACGCCGACGTTCTAAAGCGAATTTAATTTTTCATTACCGACGTCGTAGCTCTTACCCGCTCCCCCTCCCCCTCCCACTCCCTCTCTCTCTCTCACGCTCTCTCTCTCTCTCTCTCTCTACCCGTTTGCAGTTTAATCGTTTAAGTGGCAACGGAGAGAGAGAGAGAGAGGGGAGAGAGACCTTTTATAAAATAAGCTTTTCTACATTTGCGGAACGGCCCCGTAATAAACTCGTTTATGTACAATCATTCGAAACGATATCGTTTAGTAAATGGGACGGGGGGAACACGAGGTGGGGGGGAGGAAAAGATACGCGCGACTAACGTCATTGGGTAAGGAAGAACGCCGAGGATCTAATTGATTGTTTAAATCCCCGGTAGATCGTAATCGATCCCGGGCAGCTGAGGATACACGCCGAAGGATTAGACGCGCCATCCTCGCGCCAATAATGACCTCGAGTGAAATTGTACGATTCGGGGATAATTATAACCCTGCGTCATCCCGACTCGACCTAGACGCTTTAATTCACTCGTGGTATCCTTCTTGCGAGCGAGCGAGAGATAGAGAGAGAGAGCGGGCATAAGGTATGGCCCGTTAATCTCTAAATCAAGTTAATGACGTTAGGCGACATAGGTTGTAAGAAGCGGGTGCGAGTGATAGTAGTTGTCGTGGGGGGGGGTACTATTGCATAACGAGTCATCGTCGTCGTCGTCGTCCTCGTCGTCGTGTGGGGTACGTAGGTGGGAGTGGGGAAGGGGGGCGATGCAAAACCACGGACAGGACCGACAATTACATTGCCAGCGGAGCCCCTCCTTGCCACGTTATATAATTAATGGTCCTCGCGGGTAGGTATTACTTGGCAGCTACGGCCCTTCCCCCGCGCCCCGTGGCCCGCAGCGCCGCGAGCAAAAAAAAAACGGCACTTGAATCATCCCTTTGTGAGCGCGTTACGCTTAGACGTAACCGAGGGTCGAGGGGTCGCGCGGACCCAATGAGACGATTGACCGAAAGCGACATCCGCTTCTCCCAATGTGCTCTCTCTCTCTCTCTCTCTCTCTCTCTCTCGCATTGTACGTACTAATCCCATTCCTCGAATATTAAAGAGCCGTGACTAAAAGCTCCGCCGAGAAACTTGATTTGCGCCTGCTGGTGGATTTCGTCACAGCGCCGGGCGTACTTAACAACTTTTTCGAACAACAACGGTAAGTTTGCGTCAGCGATGACGGTGGCTGACGGTGGCTGACGATGGCTGACGGTGGCGCCGACGGTGGCCGACGGTGGCGATACCGTATCACTGGATAATAAAACTTAATGAAGTATTCATCCGGCTGCTTTAGAGGGCCAGCGATGATATTTTATTTAAGCGGTCCTGGCGCGCCTGGCCCTACGTGTACTTAGAACGGCTCGTAAAATAAGTCATAAAATAGCTAGGCTCTCGCGAGTCTAGCTCTCCCCCCCCCTCTCTCTCTCTCTCTCTCTCTCTCTCTCTCTGCCTAAGAAGGATATTGAAATTTATGAAAAATTCAAAGGCTCGGGCTCGAATTCTGCCGGTGGGAGGGGCGGGGGAGGAAGGGCTCGTCCCTTTAAACACGATAGACACTTAAAAAGAAATTCTCTAGGCACGGAAAGAGGGGGGAGGGGGCAGGGGGAGTGGGAGAGGATGAATTAATATCGAATGCTCGACTAAGCGTATTCTTAGAGCGAGGGAGGGGGGCGGGGAGGAAGAGGCGCCTGGAGTACGGAGTCGGTGGATCGGCTCTCGGTCAATTTGTCCCCGCAGTAGCAGTAGACGTAGCAGAAGGAGCAGCAGGGGCATCAGGGGCAGCAGAAGGAGCAGAAGAAGCTCGGGACAAACGAGAGGCAATTTGCGAGCCGCAGCGGGACGGGGTGGGGTGTGCGGGAGGGAGGCGGAAAGGAGCGGAGGCGAGAAAAAAGAGTCAGTCATGTTAAGAGTCCGGATTAAAACGAGGCGGGCTTCTCCGCTCCACTCCTCGCTCCACCCGCCCCCCTCCTCCCAGCCCCTCTCGTCACCCCAATAACCACGGGCTTGCGAATTATCCGAAAGTTCGTCGGCGGATCTCTTTATTTTATTCAGCCGTCCCGCAGGATTGCTCGGCACGAGCTCTCCTCGCGAGCCAGAAAAAAGAATGAAAAAAGAAGGAAAAAAGAATGAAAAAAGAATGAAAAAAGAATGAAAAAAGATGGAAAAAAGAAGGAAAAAGGAAAAATAGGGAGCTCTGGTCCCTGCTGCCTACTTCCTACATTTATCAAGCACCCCACCCACCCCCATCCACCCATCCCCCTGCCCACGGCTGCTTAAACTCGCTGCTATCCTCGTTGTTTTATCTCTCCTCCCGTTCTCTCCCCCCTCCCCTTGCCGGATTTTAATCGCTCCTCGCCAGCTCACGCGGACTCGGCGCCTTCCCCGCGACACTTTATTACCCGCCGCATAAATACCTCGCGAGTCCATAAGTAAACGCTTCCACGTCGGCTATTATAATGAATTATACCGGGATGTGCGTGTTAATAGGGGGAGGAGGAGGAGGAGGAGGAGGAGTAGGAGGAGGAGGAGTGGATAGGCAAACACTGGATTCCCGATTAATCGACGACGTGTCGTCGTAGTACGGGCCGGAGTCGTGGATGGGGTGGGGGGTGGGCCGAGACGCGCGAGTTCTTTGTAATTCGCGAGCGGGCAGGGATTAATGTCGCGGAGCTGGATGTAACGATACCCACGGGGATCGGGATATCGCGCGGGGGGGAAGGACGGAAGGCCTAACGCGATTACCGGCTACCGGCGGCCTTGCTCAGCGGCACCATGCCTCGCCCGCTTGATTTATCCGAGCGCCACCACGTTATTGCATTATCACTCCGGTGGGATGGGAAGGGACCGGCGGACAGGGGTGGAAGGGGGGCGGTCCAGTAGCCGGGGACGCGTAGTACCCCCTTTTTGGACCGAGGAACCCGTACGCCCGGGGTCCATCTTCTTCTCGCCCGCTCTGAATCATCCGGCTACGCGTCGCTGCGTACGTCACCCTTCTCCGCCCCCCCCCTCACGCCACCACCGACAATACTCGAGTGTGCGAGACGTTGCGCACAATTAGTCGTACGCGAGCGCGCGCTAACGTCTCGCTGCCAATGGCAAAAGGTCCTCATTACCACTCGATCGACTAATAATGACGGATAGCGTCCGCGCTCTTCGCTACCGTGCCAACAGGAGGCTTCCTGACTCCTCGGTACTCGCTATGCCTCCCCCGACGAGTTTACGCTCGCGCGCCCCCACCACCCTCCTCTCGCCCCTCCCAACCAAAGTACCTTTAATTCTGCATTTCCCCCCCGCCCTTACTGATTGTCCGAGATCAGACGCACAGAGTCCTCCGGGAGGAAAGAGCGCGAAGGTGGTCAAGGAGGTCGGCCACCCGGGTGAAAAGCCATCGCTTCTCGGGAACAAAGCGATTTATTAAGGTACGTATCCGGGGCTGGGGGGGGCGGCGGCGGATTAGAGGGAAATGGCGTTGTTGGCCGCGAGTCGGTGGGAGGGAGGGCCCCGGTAATTCTCAACGGCTCGTAAATACGATGTGATGGAGGGGGAGGGGAGGGTTGTTAAGGTCTGAGGGGAGGGAGCCCTCCGGAGGCGAGAGCCATTGCAAGGAATTATTAACGAGGAAAATGAAAAAGAAATATCGCCTCCGGGGCTCTTCATACTTTCCATGCCCTGAAATCGTCGGATCCGTAGGAACACGAGCGCGCGCGCGCGCGCGCGAGCCCTCCCTCCCTCGAGCTTCCGAGGGCTTCCGAGGGCTTGCGACGCCTTGCGCTTCCTCCGCCCCACGGCCCCCCATCCTCGTGTTTGTTCGGAAATCACGTACGCCCCTGATGAGCTGTGTACTCTCCTCTCCTTCGCGCCTTTATTGCCAGGGCAAACTGCGCAGGAGGGACGGCCTCCCCGCTCGTGTCTGACTCGACCGGGACACGTTCCCTGCCCGGGGGGGAGTGAGGGGAACATCATTCACTCGGTTTGGCTCTTTATCCACCGTCGGAAGGGCGAGAGGGAGCGTGGGAGGGAGCGTGGGAGGGAGGGAGGAAGCGTGGCTCTGTAGGACAGCTCGTTGCCTCTCGGGTCTACGCGGACGTTGGGACGATCGAGCGCAAGGCGAGGATTTCGATCGTTGCGATCGATAGAAATATATACGAACAACACACGCAGTGGCACCTTTGTTTTCTTAACTGTAGCTTTTATTTGATCGGACAAGAGAATTCGCAGAATTTCTCTGTTAACCAGAGTTACATATTACATCCCATTTACAAGGCTCGGCATCGACGGGGCGACGCGATGCGTTATGCGACCGGGGGTTGGTGGTGGGGAGAGGGGTAGGGGGTGTGTCGTCGAAGAGATCGCCGTTCCCTGTTCGCGTACTCAGCTCTCGGTGCATCCGGAGACAGAAGGTCGGTAAGGGACGAGTCTCGCAGCTCGGCCTCGGGACCTCGTTATCGCTTTACGCTTATATTCGCTTATTATTCGCCATTTCACTCTCGGCTAGACTAATCGACTTATCCGCGTTATAAAACACACGCACGCACGCACGCACGCACGCACGCGCGTATCCATCCGTCCAGCCACGCGCACACACAGATGCCTTTTACGGAATTACATGTGATCCGCACAGAGCGTCTGAGGCAATACAATATTCGTATTTCATGTCTGTTAGGGATCGAAGTCGTGGGGAGCCGCCGACACCCCCGATCACCCGACACCTCATTACCTTTTACCTACGTGAGTAAATAATAAATAATAGCAGTAGTAGTTAGTTGGGAATAGCCGGAGACGCTCACTCTGCCTAATACTAACGTCGGGCTTCTTAATTGGGGGGGGGGATGATATTTTTACATTATTTTCGTAATATTTATAGTCGATAAGGACCGCTTCGAGGTTATGTCTTTCATTAGCGGAAGCGATAACTTCCAGGACTTCCGGCTCTCCTCCCTCTCCTTCCTCCGCTTCTTCTGCCTTGGAAAGGTCCTCTTGCGTATACCTTCGTACCTCTTCTGACTGTCCTCGCCAGTCCTTATTACACACACCTCACGCCAACCAACGACGCTTCACCCTCTCTCTCACTCTCTCTCTCTCTCTCTCACTCTTCTTTTCCGTCTATTGCATTTTTACAACGTCCTCGCTCTGCTCTCGCTCCACGCAGACTCCATTTCCGCACACGTTCCGCCCGTCGCCCGTTACCTTCGCCTCTATTGTGGCCATTAAAATGTTCCAAAGACCCGCCCACACACCCACGCTTGCGCGCGCGCGCGCATTATACTTGCGCTCGAATTGTACCTGTGCTCGATACCTTTCAATGAGCCGAGAATGTCTGTACACTCGTTCATTTATTTATTCCGCTGTCGCGTATAAAATAAACACGACCCTCGAACTTTGTTTATTCTTACTATTACTATTACTATTACTATTACTGTTACTGTTAATTATTACTGTCAATTATTAATTATTAATTATTAATCATTAATTATTATTTATTTTATAAATTTTACAATGCCTGGCCCGAGCTCGGTAATTCACACCTACAAATAATTAACAAGCAAGTAATGAGAATTTTGATTTGAGAGAAAAACTTCCGGCATGGAACCCGTGCCGTCCATTAGGATCGTCGTTCTCTCTCTCTCTCTCTCTCTCTCTCTCTCTCTCTCTCTCTCTCTCTGTCACTATCATTGTGGAGGTGTCGAGCGGTCGAGCGGTCGAGGGTTTTACGCGGGTCTCGAGAGTCCGAGGGCCTCCTGGTGCCGTCTGGCCTTGAGCCTGAGGTCGGCGATGCTGCTGCTCTTGGACCTGGTGTTGGCCGCGGCAGCGGCCGCGGCGGCGGCGGCGGCGGCCGCGAGTGAGGCGGCGAGACCGAGTGGGTGGGCCCCGGGATGGGTGGTCGCGTGGGCCGTGTGGGCGGTCGTGCCGGGGGTCGTGGGTCCGGCGCCGGAGCCGGGATGGCCCGGGTGGGGAAGACAGAAGAGTCCCCCGGCGGCGGCGTAGTGGAGTACCGCCGGATCGAAGGCCGAGCTCGCCGAGCTGCTCGCCGAGGCCTGGATCTGCGGATGGAGCCGTAGGGCCGGTAGGTAAGGAGCCACGCGGCAGGGCTCGAGGCTCGTCGGCGGGCTACGGGGCGCCAGGACCATCCCGCCCGTGACACCTGAATCAATATGGAATACGGTGGAGTACGTCTGGAGGCTCTCGGCCACGCTCGCGACCCACGCAAGTCGACTAAGGGCAGACTACTCACCCTTGTGTAGCTGACTCTCGTGTTTGCGGCACTTGGCCCGACGATTCTGAAACCAGACCTGGACACGGGCCTCGCTGAGACCGAGCCGCTGACTCAGCTCCTCGCGCATGAACGCGTCCGGGTAGTGGGTCTCGTCGAAGAGCCTCTCCAACTCAGCGAGCTGCTCCAGGGTGAAGTTGGTCCGCGACCTCCGCTGCTTCCCGTTACCGCTTCCCCCTCCCCCGTTACCGGACCCGTTCCTCCCGACCCCGGCACAGCTTACACCTAGAACTTTCATCATTAGCCGTTTACTCTTCCCGACAGCTTTCCCTCCTCCGTGTTACGTGCTTTACGTGCCCGACTTTTTCATCCTCGTCGTCCCTGATCATCCAGAGACTGCGACACACGGATGGATTAATTAATTTATACGTCGAGGGAGAGAGAGAGAGAGAGAGATGGCGGGAGAGTCCGAATTGGTATATAAAAAAGAAAAAAAAAAAGAAGAAAAGAAAAAAAGAAAATAAAAACTACCCGCCATTATTAGTGCTCGCGACTGGGGTAGACTGGACTAAGAGACACTTTTTTTTTTTTTTTGCCGACGGAGGTATTTTTGAAGAAAAAGCAGCGACGCCAAGTGTCGCGGGTGATCCGCATTATTCCGGCTGACCAAACAATCCTCTATTCCCTCAAAGTGCTGCTGGAGTCGTTCCCTCGTCCCCGGTAGCCCCGGAAAACGTGGCTAAAGAGGACTCGAGGAGACTCTCGTAATTTACGTCGCGTGTGCGGCGAGGAGGTGATGTTGGGACGGGGTAGGGCCGAGGGAGGATGGAGAGTTCGGAGCAAGTTTACGTGTCGGTCGGCCATTGCCGAGGCCGCGATCAACGTTAGTAGTCAGACGTCGGGGAGGTCGGCCACGACTGCTCACGACACTCACTTCCCATTCAAATCTCCGTCGGCTACCGCCGATTGGCTCCAATCATCGGGTGCCCACGCTCCCTCCTCCTCCTCCTCCTCCACCTCCTCCCGGCGCCACCTCCGTTATCGCTCACTTTATCGAGCACATAAATAACGTATGATTAATCGAGGATCGGATTTACTTTCTCTTGTTTTTCTCCTCGAGGACTTTTATCCTCGACTCCTCCCTCCGTCGAACTCTCTTTGCATAAGTCCGCCGCTCTTTTATATACTTTTAAGCTATTCTTAAACTATTTTTAAGCTATTCTTAAGCTATCGGGAGACAAACTTCTATTCCGACGAGAACGCTTTCGAACTGGTTAACTTTTTTATGACAACGCGCCCGATCGACATCCGGATCCCCAGTCCTTCCATTTCCACCACCACCACCACCACCCCCCCCCTCCCCCTCTTTAATGGCAGCCATCGCCTTAAGCAGCCATGACTCGACGGAGGGTCGGGGAGGGTTGGGCGACGGAACGCGGATACAGGATAAATTCGTCGGGGAGTCTAGAAAGTCTAGTTCAGGTCTAGTTCAGGTCCTCGGTTCCAGGTACGAAGGTCGTCACCGAGTAGAGGAAAAAAGCCGCTGGCCTCCTGCACTGGCGGCTATGCTAATAGAGCCGAGCGGTAAGGAGGAGGAGGAGGAGGAGGAGGCGGCGGCTAATTAGGGGACTTGACGGCGTGAGGAGGTGCCGACCGGGGGTGTAAAGTAATTTCAAAGAAACCGGAGGCCGCAGGAGACGAGTACACAGAGATTGCGGAAAGGAGGACTCGGTTAATTAATAGCCTCCCGAGCAGCCGCTAATTAATGGCTCCTTAATGCAGACTCGGCCGCGCAAACAAGCCCCGTGCCGAGAGCGTTGACTTCTCCCCCCTCTCTCTCTCTCTCTTTCCGCCCCCGTCACACCCCCGTCAGACCCCCATCGCGAAGAAAGCCCGAGAAAGTACGCCCGATTTATATATATATATATATATAATTTAGCAAAGTGCCGAGGACGGCCACGGGGGAGGGGAAGGTGGTGGGGGAAAGAGATGGGGACAAGCGCTACTTTGTCACGAGGACACACCGAGCTCAATCGTCGTAGGCGCCTGCTGCTCGAGCCTCTCCGAGGTCCATAACTCCCTCCCCCTCCCCCCTCCCGCCGCAGAGATAACTATCTGACGCCGTAACTTTCCTTGTACAATCAAAGGGATGCCGAGCTAATCGGTCCTCGTCCCTCAGCAGCCGGACGAACGTGTAATTAAAATTCGGCGACGATTCTCGCGGATTCGAAATAACGCGCGGCGGTGTCGAGTCGACGAGAGACTGACACTTGGTTTAAAAAAAAAGAAAAAAAAAGAACAAGAAAGAATGAAAGAAAGAAAGAAAGAAAGAAGTGACGCCCGGTTCGGGTCTACTAGGGGGGGTGGGGGGAGGTAGCGAGACGGAGCCCGGGGACAAACACGCTTTAGCCAGTCATTTAAGTGATCCCTTCGATCCCCCTCCCACCCCGCCCCAGCTTCACCTCATCCATCGACCCGTGGACAATATAATACGGTCTGTAATATCCAGAAGCGTATGGGGTGGATGGAAAAAGAGACCGTGAGTCCGGTGGTCGATTGGGGATGGGGATGGGGATGGTTATTGGGGTACGGGGAGAGACTCCGGTTTTAATCAATTAGCGGACACCTAGTGTAATCCAATCTGTGCGAGAGCGTTAGCGTCGCCTCGCGTTCGCCCGCATCCCCATATGCACGGCGGTTTAAAATGCCGACGTATTCCTACTCCTCCTCCTCCTCCTCCACCTCCTCCACCTCCACCTCCACCTCCCACCTCCCGTCCGCCCCATCACCATCCCCATTTCGCACTCACGGCCCGTAAAATAAAGCGCGGTTTTACAAACTTCACGCCCCCCCCTCCTTGGGAGCCGTCCGCCTATGAATACAGGATTCGAGGAGCCCCTGCTCTCGCACCCCTAGCGCAGCCACCCCAATAACCCCCAATAACCCCGCTCGTTCGCTCGCTTGTTTTTCGCCTACGACTTCGTATTATATAACGAGATCCAGTCGAGGAGCGGTCACCGGCGCTTCCTCGCTACCATCCCAATACCACCACGAACTGAGGAAATACCACAACGGATCTAACCTCCTCGTACCTCGATCCGGCCCCGCGTCAATATTAATTGCGTGCCCCGTAGCCGCTCTAACGCATCCTCCACGCATCTGCTGGCGCGGATTCACCGGATTTACCAAATTTATCGAAATTCATAAGTGTCGTCTTACTCGGCACGTCCTCCGAGTACCTTTTGAGCGTACGACGTTGCCGCATCGCGGATGCAGGGTAGCAGCAACTCTCCCTCCCTCTCTCTCTCTCTCTCTCTATCTCTATCTCTTTATCTATATCTCCCTATCTCTATCTCTCTATCTCTGTGCCGTTCGCGAGAGCAGGTACTCGGCCACGCCAATGCATAATAAAATGAAAACGCGATCGAAAATGTACGAGAGAGAGAGGGGGGGAGGGAGAGAGCGAGAGACCCTAGTACGCAATCACACTCGCCCATAAGGGGTCAGTAATTCGATTACTAAGAGCCGGTTTCCCCTCACTTGACTTCTTACTCTATCCATCTCGCTTTTCCCGAGCGCTGCGCTCCACTCGAAAATGATGAGATAAATGCGAAACGAAACGAGGATTAGTTTTCTCGATGAGATTTCCCTCGCCTTTATCCTATACCCACTTCTCCCGGTCCCTTTATACGCGCCTTTATCCTCGTACCCGCCCTCTACGCAGATGAAAATCTCTATACGGGGTGATAAGTGCATCGCTTCGCTAGAACGAGAGAGAGAGAGTGAGAGAGAGAGAGGGGGCGAAGCTCGCTAATTCAATAATCTCTCCTCGCTTTCGCTCCGTGCTATTTTAAAGTTTTTATCTAGGCATGATGGACCGTCTCCCCCCGCTTGCCTACCCTCCCACCCCCCACCCCCCGATAACCACAATCTAATAGCACGTGAAATAAACAAATTCTTCCTTGATCTATCCTATCGGCAAGAGTCGGTGACGGGTTGCGAATCTTCAGCTAAAATGACGGAGTGGGGGCAGGGGGAGAGAGGGGAAGACGGCGACGTAAAAATCCACTCGGACTGCCGGACCTCGGCCTCGGAGATCTAGACGAGAGAGACGGAGAGAGAGAGAGAGAGAGCGCAAGGTAAAGGGCGTCGGGGTCGGGTGGGTTGAGGGGGTAGGGGTGAGAGGCTCGCGGGCGGCGCTCGGTCCTACTCTCGCGAATTTATGGTTTAATATGCGCCCGCGACTAGAGAGCCCGCCCCCTATCCGAAGCCGGTTCCTATCCGGCCCTCTCCCCCCGCGACCCAGCTCGCCACCATAACTTTTCCCGATTAAGCGCAAATCAGAAAGCAATCTGGCTCGCCGGCCCGCCTCGCCGCCCAAAGTAAAATCATAAATATCCGTGAGTGCGAGAAAAGTCCCCCGCGGCTGCATCGGCCCCCTCGTCCCAGGGACGGACGGAGCACTTTGCCCGACTCGCGCGCCGATCCCATGGATTTATTGCCGCCCGGATCCCGGGGGCTGCCGACTGACCCTCGGCCACGCCAGCCACACGCGCGCGCGCGCGAGAACGATATCGGATTCGAGGACGTATCCGGCATCCTCCACTTACCCCCGACCCCACCCCGACCCACGCCAACGACGACGACGACGACGGACAACGACGACGACGACTACGACGAGAAGGACGTATTTTATGGGCCCCTGAGCTCCGAGATGCGCCCTTATTTACCGAGTCTCTTACTTTCCCGAGAGCCCCGGCTAATTCATCTCCACAAGCGTAGATGGAATGGGGGGATGGTCAGGCCGCGAGAATGCCTCGGCCGGGGGGAAGGGCGCGTCCGACCGATCCCGTTTGATCCGACGGCCCTAATCGAAGATGACTTGGCATGTGACTGAAATTGGAGGTCGGCTTCGGCTTCGGCCAGGCCGCGGGACTTCCGCCGTTGTCCATCTCGTCTGAATTATAAAGGACGGCCGAGCTAAACAGGGTGCCCTGTAGACGGTCCCCGTCGAGGCGCTGCTCTCCCCCCACCCCCACCCCCGGCCCCGCTCGGAACGGCTACGAGAACAGAGCGGGGAGATTGCGCGCATCCTGGCCGTGATCGTATTAATCATGCTCTTATTTATTGAGACGAATGACCTTGGCCCTCGTTGTTTTGTCCCGGGACCATTATTACCCCGACCAGCAAGGACTTTACGACGGACTCTTCCTCATAGGCGTCTCAGCCGTCGATGGGCTCGCAATCCTATTGCTAAGCTTCCCTCTTACAAAACTCTCCGATCGGCTCTTTCAATATCGTCCTCCTATCGTCCTCCTATCGTCCACCCTCCCCCAGCCACCCACCCCGTTCAATTATTGCTATATTCAATTTAGGCGCGACGACCGTCCCGGCCAATTTCTCAAAGTGGACAATTTCTATTAAAAAAATTCTGCCTCGTCATTAATCTTCGCTGGAATAAATTACCATTCATTCGCGTGTACCAAAGTTATTATTAGTAAATCACGTTGTTGTTGTTGTTGTTGTTGTTGTTGTTAGTAACAAAAGTCGTTGGTTTTATAAACTTTGTCTACCGTCGAGTTTATATTCATCGTTCGCGATTCGGAAAGCGAATTCGGCTTGGAACGAAAAATTTCTTTCCCTTTCCTTAAACAGAAGCCTGTCCATTGACATATCGATCTTTAATAAAGGAAACAATTACATAAATTTCACTTGGGAAGGTAGCACCCTGATGTACGATACAAAGGCGATACAAAGATTTATCACACGTCTGAACAATCGCACGAGACTATCTTTAATTAATTACGCAATTCCTACACGACGTCGCTATGCACGAACAAACGAATCAGTTTTTCGCGTCCCATAGTTATTAATAATCCAACAGTTGACTAAATAAACTTAATAATGACTTTTTTTTTTTACTCAGTCTATAATAATACAAGTTTGAAAATATTAAAAGTACTACGTTATAAAAGGCAATAATTACGCGCCCTCGTTTACGTATTACGTAGATAGAGAGAGGGAGGGAGAGAGAGTGGGAGAATATAAATAAAAAGAACGGCATTCCTATTGGCTGGTGCAACAAATACGGCAATCGTCCTAATTAAATTAATTTCCGTAATGGCGAATATCTATTCCAACGATTCGATTCAATTAAGATAATTAAGAGAGTTAATGCGAGGGGCTAAAGCGTCGTCGTTTAGAAGAATCTTCCGACGATAGCGTAGCCGATGAATATTTACGAGTACATATGCTCCAGAAAATGCTTATCTCTTTTCGGATTCCCGTCTACGGTATTACGAAATATACTACGTTTTACTCGCGCCTGGATCATTTGACATTCACGGCGCATTTAAGAATACGAGGTGTAAATATCATTGCAATGAAACGGTGACGTTGGCGCGGCTTGGCAGACATTTAATGAAGGGAGTGAGAGTGAGAGAGAGAGAGAGAGAGAGAGAGAGAGAGTCGACGATAAGCACGAAATTTGAAAATCATGTATTTGTTAGGGTTGAGGGGAGGGATGAATGGGAGTAACGAATGTAGCGTCGGCGGGGTGGGGGGGATGGGTGGACACGTTGTAAGCAATAATATAATAATGAGGTACTTGAGCCCCCTTTATTACGCCTGGTGGAGCAAGAGTAATTAAATCTCGCAGAGAATGACTTGAAGAAGACGAATGGCCAGGACGTCGGGAGCGGAGTCGAAGGGTCGTAATAGGAAAAGCCTTGAGCGACCATTAAGATATTCGGGCGGACGAGCAGTGGATTATCCTGAATAAAGGCTAAAAAATGATGGATCTCTCGATTTGTACGATCCCTGACTTTTACATGTATACGTGTAGTCTCGTCTCCGTGGTATTTTCTAAATGCAGAGAGAGAGAGAGAGAGAGAGAGAGAGAGAGAGAGGGTTGGGGGGAATACCATGGACTAAGAGGAATGCAACTGACCTTTGACGGCATCCTCGTGGATGGAGGCGGACTTGGGGAGAACCGTCGGCCTTACTTCGGGACTCGGCCTACCATCCGTCCTCTGCTCCTCAGGGCTGACCGATCGCTCCCTGATGATGGGCGGCGGCGACGGTGTACATCCAAGGAGCTTGCGCACCGAGAGCTTGAGCTCCGGGCGCTTCGGGAGCGACGGCTGCGGGGAGCGCCTCCCGACTTCGACCTTCAGCCTCTGCACCGAGAGGTCCTCCGGCTGAAGCCGAACTTCCGGGGAGGCTGGCTCCTTTAACGGCTCCTGCTGCTGCTGCTGCTGCTGCTGCTGCTGCTGCTGCTGATGCTGATACTGCTGCTGATGCTGATGCTCAAGCCGATGCTGCTGCTCGAAACTCTGGCCAACGACGCCTGATTCCTGGTGCACCGGTCCCTCCACTTCCATCTTTCCATCTGCAGGAATTCCAAAGCCAACATCAAGTCAATCCGGCGCACGTATCCAAGTATCGAATACCTAAAGCGCGTCCCATGCACTTCGAGTGCAATGATTTCATTAATCCAGTCGAGTCAATTATCGTTGAAAGTCACGTACTCGTGGGACTTAAATATACGTTAAAAGCCCGCTCCTTCGGCTCCGTACTTGAAAGCTGCTTCCGGCTCCAGCATTCAATATCCACGTATTTGTAAATTAACGATGTATTTTTTAACGTCCGATTCGAAAGATCCATCGAATGATCGTAGTCCGCAGAACGAACTTTACTCTTACGTGTACCCAAAAAGCTTATTTACCTTTTTAATTTCACGTACAATTTAATACTGCCCTCTGCTTTTATGCTTAACCTTGATCATTATTATTATTAATTAATTAATTAATTAATTAATTAATTAGTACAACTAGACTACGTAATGACGACTCTTTAAATTAAACAGATACGAAGGACGCTACGTTGTTCCAAGTTTTTCAAGGTAAGACGTTTTACTATTTATAGACCGATACTACTGAAAGTAATCCCATTGCATTGATTGATTATGCATCTAACGAAACATAAATTAAAAGGGAAAGGTAATTAAACAATATACAGCGCCCTCATATCTAACCAATAATAATTAACTTAATACTAACAAATTTATAGCCTAAATGTTGCTATTCCGTGATTAACGAACGAATACGACTTGTGTCGAGCAAACAAATATTATTAAAGCACAGAAAGGAATCTGCGCAGTATTATTTTTAATCGTCGGACCGAATTGTATAATATAATTAGTCTTTGTCTGAGTTTCGGACTATATCGCCTACTTTAGATCCACGTTAAAAGTATTTGTCAGAATTAGTTTTGTTGAATAACTAAAGGGAGAAAGATAAATAAGGCCATAATTCTTATCAATGAGTGAATGATCTCAATTGAAATTTCTCGAGCGTAAACGCATTCGCGAACCGCACACGCGTTTACGTACGACGGAAGCGTATTCTGCCGTACACATACGGTTATTGGTACTTCGTCGTATCAATAACGATTCCCGTCCAATGTGCGCAGCTAATGAGATGGATTTAGCGAGTGTTCGAGGTGAGTTGTACGTGTATGGGTAGGAAGTAGGCTTAGAAGAGACACATCCGAATGATCGAGCGATATTCCGTCACAATAATAAATAAAGAATCTTTTCACAATCACTTGGAGCAGCGAGTAGCGCGAACAAAGAGGGCATTACAACACTTTTTGGTTAAATTCAGATAGAGAGAGGGGGGGAGGATGATAAAGTTTTATGGAAAAGAGCGAAATCGCGAGGGTAGGAATAACAGAAAAATTGGTGACGAGCTATTAATGGGATCCGGCGAACAACAAGAAGACGGCCTTCATCCTCGGATGAGGGCGGTCGTATTGGGTGACGAGGAAACGAAGCTTAACGTACTCTCGGCCGTGGCCGTCGTTGTCGGTGGTAGCGGTGGCGTGATTGACAACGTCGTCGTAGTCGATGATATGGTCGTCGGGCTCGGGGTCGTGCTCGTGGACGTAGACACGGTGGCGGTGGTGCTGGTGTCGGTGGTGGTAGTTGTGGTGCTGGTGGTTGTCGTTGTCGTCGTCGTCGTCGTCGTCGTGGCCGTGGTCGTCGTCGCCGTAGCCGTCGTCGAGGAGGAGTCGTTGGACGAGGTCGTTGCGATGGTCGCGAGCGACGACGCTAGCGAGGGCCGCGCGGCCGGCGAGCAGGACTCGAGGTCGCGTAGGACCTTGGCACCGAGGAGGTGGGCGACGCTGAGGGTGACCGCGGCGAGCCGCGGTCGCTTCGCGGACTCGGGACTCGGCCGCTGGTCAAGGAGCCGACGGCTGCCGAGGTGGTTCGCGGGCCCCTCGAAGCTCTGCGAGACGAACTGGGCGAGCTGCTCCATCCTGGGCGCGCACCCCAGGACTCCTTAAGCGAGCTCGCCTCTGTCTCTCTCTCTCTCTCTCTTCGCTTCCTCCCACGGGCGGGGAGCGCGTGCGCCCCCGGCGCCACGGGGAAGCGCCGCGACGGCGGCGACGGGGCGCCCGGCTAATGGCTGCCCGGGCCAATGGAAACGGTTCGGGGGCGTGACCGAGATGCCGAGGCGGGGCTGGACTTGCGCCCGTGGAGGGCCGCGGAGGTGGGGCGAGGGCCGCGAGTCGCGAGGAGGCCTCGGGAGGACCGTGACAGCGGCGGGGGCTTCTCGGTGAACGCGCGGGACGCGAGGCGCTTTCGAGCCTCTTGATGGATGGCGCCAAGGACTCGGGACACGCAGCCGCTGCCGATTTTTCTTCCAAACTCACGAAACTCGACGATTTAAGACGATTTGGGACGATTTGGTACGATTTGGGAGCGGTATCCCGCGGCTCTCCCCTACACCTAAACGTTCATTATGGTACGGAGTAGGAGCAGAGAGAGGAGGAGGAGGAGGAGGAGATAATAATACACAGAACGCATTATTGCACAGAAAGTATGTCGGACAGGCACGAGAGTATGGGGAACAGCCCGACTATGTAATAATGTTCCGAAATTCTTAATCATTAGATAACGTATAGAAAAAGGCAGAAGCGTAACGACTCTCCCCCCCCCCCCACCCGAAAATCTTAGATCGTACGTTGGAAATGCATCGGGATTGTCTTGTAAATGAGAATTAAAAGTAAGTAGTTGAATTATGCGAATGTCGGCACGGATTTACACGCTGCTATTGGCAAACGAGAAGAGGCACGAAGGACTCGTTGACACTCGTTGACACTCGTTGACACTCGTTGACAATAGCATTGTAAGTACAAAACGATGATATCGAGCGTGGATTCGAGTTGGAATTCTGACGTTTGGAGACTCGTTCGCGTACTTTACTTCGTATCCGTGAATAATTAAAGGGAACGGGTGTTGGCTAATGACGGCGGCCTAATGATAATTGTCTAAGAATTAAGTGGGCGCGCGTACGGTGAACGCGTAAGGGGTTATTGGTATGGTAAGGAAGTGATCGATCCCCGAGCCTGAGATGTGATGGCACGGGATCGACATTATTAGATTGGCTTGTGAATAAAATGAAAACGAGTATGAGAAATCGGCAAGGCGGCAAAAGGTTATTGGGGAGACCGAGGCAGACCGAGGCGTACTTGATGTTGTGTACACACGTACGAGCGCGGTCGGGACTGTGAGGAGGGGACGGGGCGGCGGGGGTGCCCAAGTATTACGCTTGTCATCTCGGGGTATGCACGTACGATCCCTTGCTTTTCCGGCTCGCGCTACGGCTTTTCC
Source organism: Ceratosolen fusciceps (assembly GCA_018883505.1). Classification (NCBI taxonomy): domain Eukaryota; kingdom Metazoa; phylum Arthropoda; class Insecta; order Hymenoptera; family Agaonidae; genus Ceratosolen; species Ceratosolen fusciceps. Next base: position 848,962 of record RCIC01000010.1, read on the forward strand.
GGCTCCGAGCGACGCGCTTATCACGAATTAGAGGCACGCAGACGTATGTCTCCCCCCCCCCTCTCCCTCCCTCGTCACCAACACCCACACCGGCAAGCTCCACTACCACCAAGAGCCGCAACGGCCAGTGGGCCATTTGCGCGGTTGTCACTTTTCGGCGGCATTTTACACACGTCCGAGTGGTACACTGGGACGGTGTGGCTGGCAGGGAGGGAGGGAGGGGGGGTGAGTTTACGTAAAGTGCGCGCGCTCATCTCTTGCGTGGGTTGGTCGTTCTTCCGCTCTACCCATTGAAACACGGAGGAGCCTTTGTTGGCAGGACGGGAGCCTCGCGATATATCTCACACGCCCCACTCCCATAATCCTTCCCGTTCTTATTAATTTGTCCATTTTTTTTATACCTTTTTTTTTTTTACTACACGAATTCCTGCCACTCGGTCGAGGGTGAACTTTCACGCTCTCCCCCCTGCCCCCGTCCCCCCCTAATTCAATCTCCCGGAACTTAATTAGCCCGATTTAGGCTCGACGGGCATTCGACATTTAGCTTAGCGATTAGTCTCGGGACCCTTTTTACAAGCTGAAAATGGGCACGTTAGGCTAATCAACGTATAATTCAGCCGAATCCTAATTCACGTGACCATAACGAAAATATCGTTACACCCATTTCCATTAATGACATTAACCGAACAACATTTAATAACATTTCCTACTTAACAGGCCTGGACGAATAATTCGTAGAGAACAATAAGACCGATAATCTGTATTTGACATTGTAGTCGATAGATCAGCCGATTCGGATATTAAATCTTTTATATCGGGATGCGACTTGAGGCGGATAATCGAACGAGGGCGTGAACGTTTACGTTGCCTTACGTAACAGTCGGGACTCGTGTATCGATAAAAATTTCAGGTAAGGTTAAACGACCTCCTCGCAGTCGGATTTAAGCGATAAATTATAAGAAAATTTTATCTTAAATATTAATTAGCCCCCCGGAGTTTCTTACGAGTATTGAATAAAAAATTTTCACTCCGTTTCCTTTAATTAAATCCCTTACAGAATCGACGAGTGAGAGAGGGGAGAGGGTTTCGAGTACGATTTCATAATTTTTACTCGCGATATATTCCATTCGACGGAACGGTGACTCTCGAAATTGAAAAGAAAAAAAAATATTTTTAAGCTCCAATGGAATTACTCGCTCGTAAATATATATATATATATATATATATATAACGGGGATTAAAATAGGGCAATTTATAGTGGACCCAAGGGGTGGGAGCGTAGGCGGGTACTGGTTTCGTGGGAGGAGGAGGCAGTCGCTTGCCGGGACCGTTACAACGTTTTCCACGTATACGATCCGATAATTGAGGATAATAGAATTGGAGCTCCGTAGCACGGTTTCGGAATTATATTAGAATGAAATTATATTAGAATTCGGTAGGAGATGAGTGGCGCTCTGGTAGCCAAAGGATCGAAGTGGATAACGTACTTGGTCGTAAGCAACGACAGGAGGAGCGTTTAAGCAACTATCGATATAATCACCGGGAGTCCGCGATAAAGAAGAGATCTGCATTAGATTAACGAAGTGACTGCTTGAGGTAAGGGCTGCTTCTTAGGCCGATCGTTAATCCCCAACTATTTTACGTAACGTAAAACGCCCCTCGCCCTCGTAAAAGTACGGTCGCGGGGGACGGCGGGAGATGGTGGATGGTGGAGGTGGGGGAGGTGGAGGGAGGAGGAGGCAAAGGGCCGTCGTACACTTTCACGGGATAATAAAAAGCTTTTTTTTTTTTTATGAAGACGTTATCGTTCCTTCGCCTTGAGAGACAAGTTGCGCGACGGCCTCGGGACCGTAGCCGCTTACATCATCGTTTGAAAAACTTCAGAAACGCTCGCGATATATCCGCGCAGGCACTTGCTCATCTGCTCCCTGTCGCCACTTTCCCCCTCCATCCCGTAATCCCATTCCCGTTTTATTGCTACAACTTAGCGGCGCGCATTATCCATTCCTTATTCATAACTTACAATGTCTTTATCGCTACCTTCTCCCCCACCCTCTCTCCCTTTTCTTATTTTACCCTTCAATCGTACTTCGATTCTCTCACCCCATCCCCCCTCCCCCCACGAAAGGGCTGCTACTCCCTCACATCTCCACCTCACCCAATACGATAAAAAAGCGGCTTTTATCTTCGTAAATGTGAGCTCCCGAGAGCAGGTGGGATTAATTAATGCCTCGTAACTGTCGCTCTCTTCACTTCAACTCCACAATGCTAAAATGCCGTTTCTAATAAAAAAAAAAAAAAAAAGAATACGTATTCCCAGAGAGTCAAGTGGCAAACTCGTCGCTGAAAAACTGCAAGGATCCCAATAACCCTCGTATCGAACGCGCTCGAGCATTTCGCTCGGGTATTACATTAATTACGAATCGAAAGAGGCTCTATCCGCTCTTATTATGACAATTGAAATTTATGAAAATAAAAAATAATTAGTTGATAATAAGTGTTAACGATCGATGGCCGGACACGGTTGGCCGTTACTTTGCCGAGGACAGCCGGGCGCTTATGGTTTTTCGCTACAATACAATAACGTACTTGCTGATACTGATTAATAGAAATAATAAAATGCAAATAGAGTAGAGACGCGTATACAGATAAGTAGGAGTTGGACAGAGAGAGAGAGAGAGAGCGCGCGATGTAGCCACGTTGACGCTCGGGCTCTAACCCCCCCCCCCGTACCGTCCCGTCCCGTCCCAGACACCCCCACCCGCTCAGTCTCTCTCTCTCTCTCTCTCACTCTCCCACTCTGTCTCTCTTTGAGTGCGTCCCTCCGTTCTCGCTCATCCATCGTATTTGCTGCTACCAAACTCGGCAATATTTAAATGGGATTGCGTTCGGGAATGTAATTGCTCGGGCAAACACGGCGGATCATGGGCTCGCTCTGGTTCGGTGGAGCGCGCGCGCGCGCCTCTCTTGAAAGAGGACAGAAAGAGAGTAGCTGCGAGCGTCTACGTAGAGAAAGAGAGACGGAGCGAGGGTGTAAGGGTGGGGCGCCGGCAGTGGGGAACGAGGGTGGCTCAGGGGTTGGATAAAGCCCGTAACGCAGGCAGACGGAGCCAATCAGGACGCAATGCGATTACCTTAACGAGAAATCCGATTACTTATTCATTCGCCTAACTCGAAATCAGTTTAACTAATCGTTTAATTCGGTCCCTATATAACGCTTTCTCTATGCGCGCGCGCGCGCGTACACCCGCGCACTCCTACACAGACGACCGCGCACCGATACCTACGGATGCATGCGCTCACGTGCGCGCGCGCGCGCCCTTCTGTGTACCCACGTACTGAAGCTGACTTGCTCAGTCTCTCTCTCTCTCATCTCTCTCTCTCTCTCTCTCTCTCTCTGTAACTATATGTGCTCTACCCATCTCATGGTCCATCTTTTTCTCTTTGTCTACGAGTAGATGCTACAAAGGCTATGAGTATCAAGGGGTGTTACCATTTCATTCCTCTCCGTCACTCACTCGCTCGCTCACTCACTCGCTCACTCACTCACTCACTCACTCACTCACTCTCTCTATCTCGGTTGTCATAAAAAGTGAGGGAGAGACGGATAACGGCGCATTACGGGTGAGTGATTGTGCAAAGTAACAAGAGAGTATTAGCGCGGCCCTTGAGATCATTTATGTTGTGGAAAAATTTGCGTGGGTGATTTTAGCAAATTTACCACAGTGGAAAAGAATATTTCCGTCGGCCGATAAGCACGAGTTTTCACGCGCACCTTCTCTACTTTATTCTTTAATCATTGCATTCGTTTATTGACTATAATAATGATGCGAATAGTAGTAATGACACGAAGGATAACGGCCAAAGTCATTACTTATTTTCATTTCTTGTTATTATAAATCATCGTATTGGTAACCAACTCGTACATTCAGAAGGTATATTTTTTTAAAAAATTTCATAAATGAACGGCGTGTTCTTGATCGCGTGCAATACGTATCCGTACGTATCCTATCCACGTGTGCGTATATCACAGCCTTTGTAAATAGCTTGCGAATTAACCGAGGAGAATCGATTAACATCGATTGGCTTCGATGTTAATAACAATCCAATAATACACACAAAGTACCGTTATAAATAGGTGAATGCACAATTACAATGGAAAAAAAGGAGTAAAAATACAAAGAGGGAATGGAATTGCTTTGAGCATTTGTCGAGCGAATGAAATTGTTTCAATAAAAATTGTTTACCATTGCGGAACCATATTTCACTCGCAGAAGAGCGGGGACATTAAAATTACCCTCGGCAATAAGTTTTGTAATTTTTATTTCCCTTACGTTTCCTTATTATTTGCACGAGCTAAGGTCAAATAAATATTTGCCGGCCAATATTAATATTTCCACTACTTACTGAAAACTAAAACTACGAGATATTTAAGAAAGAAAGAAAGAAAGAAAGAAAGAAAGAAAGATAAAAACGATGCGTACATACACGTACACACACGCGCATATATATATATAACTTAATAATTTCTCAATGAAGTGGAAGTTATAAAACGTTGAAGTGGCGAGACTTCAAACGACGAGTAGGGATAGCAGTATACCTTGAGGTCGGACATCGTGATTTACGGGCGCGCTCATCGGCAAATCAGGAAATTAACTTACGGAAGGATTAAAAGGTCTTACGCTCACCTGCATCTGCGCTTTCTTCTATCTTTAGGCGTCAACTTGACGCGCAAATATGTCGCGATAACGAAGTGCAAGTTGCTTGCAAGGAACACGGGCAGGCGGGGGGAGGGGATGGGAAGAAGGGAGAAGGGAGAAGGGATAAGGAAGCAATGCAAGAACGAGGAGGAGGAGGAGGAGGAGGAGGAGGAGGAATAGGAAGGCAAAGGGAGAGGGATACAAAGGTGTGGGGTTTATGGGGTTGGACGGGGGTTAAAGAGGGAGAAAAGAGAGACGGGGGGAAAGGAGAGGGGGAAAATGTGCGAGCCGACGTAGACGAGGGGGATCACGGAGGTCTCATTCAATTCAATTACGTAATGAATTGTCGTGTCTTGAGTAAACGCCCTTCCTCACCACGAGTCTCGTTCGCAGGGGGGGTGGGGAGGCGAATAAAAGCGCAACGGCCGGGGCGCGGGGTAGGGGAGGAGGAGGAGGAGGAGGAGGAGGTTGGGGAGAGGGTCGTTGCGGAGGGGTGGTATATCGACGTAGGGAGGTTATTGGGAGGTAGGGAGAGGTCGCGTTAGGAAAGAATCGCGGCGCGGCGCGGCGGGAGGACGGGTGAGGAGGGACACGAATCCTAGAGCGGCCTCGTTACACCGACACGGCCGAGTGCCGGTAATTTTTGTTGTTTCCCTTAATTAATTCATTCTCGCGGTGACACGGGCGCGACTCGGCAATTCAACGATACCGCTACGGCTCGTCAATAACCTTTACTCGGCGCACACCGACCAACTGCGAGAATTAATTAATAAGGCCCCCCGGGGGGCGGGGGAGGGAGGCGATTTTAATGTAAAGCCTCGGTATTGGTAACGGAGCGGAAGTATCGGGTCGAGCTCGTTGATTGAGAAGAGACTCGTAGCCGTGGATCGCGAGGATCGACCTCGGAGGACGGGGCACAAACAGTCAGTCACCCCGATGATCCCGGCCATCCCTCAGCCAAAAGCTAATTCGATCATTAGACGAGCATCGCACATTCGATTACGAGTCACGGGCTCCGGTGGAGGCGCGTCGACGCTCCTCCTCCTCCTCCTCCTCCTCCTACTCGCGCTCCACTGATTTACCCTGAATCAATTATTACACCGATAGCCCGGACGCGGATCCGTGAATTGCCGGGGAGGGGAGGGGAGGAGCGGTGGGGAGGGAGGATGGAGCTGAGCAAACGAGCCCCGGGCCTCGGCGCCGCTACGGAAATTTCAGGATCCGCGGAGTCATGCGCCTCGGGCTCGTTTGCCCCGTAGCGAAGTACCCGAAGGCCACCCTGAGGGTCGTAGCTGCGACGTCACGGCCGCTCCATAGGACTCCGGGGCTTCGCGCGAACCACGAATCCGATAATCAATTTTACTCTTACGGTCGATCGCCCTGACGTTTCCACTCGCCCGGCCTTTATCATACAAATCTCCTTACAAATCTTCGTCCCCTCCGGCGAGCTTCGTCCTTATTTACTTCATCCGCAGGATCGAGCGGACCCGCCCTCCGGATTCTATTTTACTCTTTCGTTGTCGATTGCCGATATAGTGGACGCCGATAACCTACGTCCGTCCGCACAACCCCCCCCCCTCCTCGCGTATTTACCATCGCCACCGTCGTGTAAGAGGAGAAGAGGAAAGTCGCCCGTTCCATTATTCCTTATCCTCTTACAATCTAGGAATTTCTATATATATATATATAGAGAGAGAGAGAGAGAGAATAATAATAAAGAAGGAGGAGGAGGAAGGGGGAAGGGGTAGAAAGAAGATGGGATGTTGAGAGACGTTGTCGTAAAAACAAACAAGCAAGAAACGTTTTGATCATGGTAGTAAAATAATTAAAAATGTCAATCATTATAAAAAATTTAAAAATTCTAAAACAATTACAAGAAAAAGTAAGTAAAGTCGGTCAGACGAAGTATCGTAGAGAGAGCCCCCCGATAGTTGTCGGGTTATTGGGCGTTAAGGGATTGATTGTCCGATGAAAAGTGATAATAACCCGCCGAACGTAATTGTAGGTTAAGGAGCTTACGCGTAACGTTATCGTTTTTTTCAGACAAAGATCCAAAATTTCTTCGCGGGCAATCTGACGAACTCCATCCAAAATGCGACGACGATCTGGAAGCAGAGCTACGGCTCGTGGCTGTCGAAGAAAGACGACAAGCCGCCCAAGTGCCCCGATGACGAGCCGCTCGACATAACGATAAAGCCCGTGTGCAAGGTGACCTGCGACAACTCCATCGTCGCCGAGTGTCCCAAGTTCATTAGCGAGGGCAAGCCGTCGAAATGCGCGGAAAAGGGTTACGGTATTATTACTGACATTCTTAATAACCGACCGGCTCACGCGGTCTACCGCGCCTCCCCCACCTTTGCCCGGCTTGACACGTGTCTTATATCGCCAAACGCGTTAATACGAATGTCTGTGTCGGAAAACAGGAAAGCGAATCAGACTGAAGAAGTACTTGTATCTGTTCGGGCCGCGCAAGGAAAAGCCGTCCAATAGCCCACCGCCCGTATGCAAGAAGCCGGAGACACTGTACGAGTACATAATGGGCCCGCCTGACCCCGGGCCCGACCTCAAGAACCGGCACTGTCGCATGGAGGAGGAGTACAGGAAAGCCTGTTGGTAATTATTCGTCACGAGACAAGCGCCCCACTACATATAAATACATCGTACATTGTTGTTTTGTGTGTGTGGGTGGGGGGGGGTGTGTGTTTTGTTTTTGGTTTTTTTTTTAAATAAATTAGAAGAAGAAAAGATAAAAATAAAATAAGATAAATAAATAAAGGTGCTACGACCCCCGACTCTGCGACCCGGCGTACAAGCAGCTCGAAGGGAGCGGGACCGTTCTCCTGTATTATCAGCCACAATGCATTCACACGACCTATATCTACGAGCCAAAGCCGATTTCCCCGTTCCCCCCGAGGCCACCGAGAGCCGCTATCTGCAAACACATCCACGAATGTTATTACAAAACCGGCTGCCGCAGGATGTGCACGACCTTCGAGTTCGACCCGAACCGTAAGATAAGGTGATCCTGCCCTCCGTCCAGACCCTCCCCGACCCTCTTTCCCTCTTTATCCAAAGGCCTTTTTTTTTTTTTTTTTTTTTTTTGTTTCACAACCGCACCACCCGCGACAATGATCAAACGGGTTATCGGGTAGGGAGTGTAATAATCGGGGATTTGATTTGGTGCGCAACAGCTGCCCGATACACTCCAAGTCACCAGCGAGGCCGTTCGAGGAGCTCCGCCCGACCTTCCCGGTAAAGAAAACCTTCAGCTGCAAAACCGGAATAAGCCCGCCGAACCTCCCGGAACCCGTGCGTACCCAGTCCTGCACCTGCCTCCACTCGGGGATCAATAAGGCTGCCGTGTGCCCCCAGCCGAACCTCCAGCAGAACTATCTCTACGACAACTCGGACGACGTCATCGAAAAGAAGATCGAGTTCCTGTACATGCTCAACGACAAGAAGTTGGCCCGATACGAGCGGCTCCAGTACCAAATAAAGATCCATCGTTTGAAGAACGCCTACAAAACGTGCCTGTGACGTGCCTACGACTTGCCTACGACGTGCCTACGACTTGCCTACGACTTGCCTACGACGTGCCTACGAAAGGAACCGAAAGGAACCGAAAGGGACCGAAAAAAAAGCCTAAACCAAGCGAAACCAAGCGAAACCAAGCTGAACGAAGGCGACAAAAGTCACGCGGTGACTCGAATATAACCATTTCAAATCTCATGTAGATCAATTATAATACATTATATACGACAAAACGATCGATTGACTTGCATTACGCGCTTTGATTAACCTTTGCCGATGCGAGGACCGGAAATCTCGGGGAAATCCACGGGTACTGCAATAATAACCTACACGAATCGGTCAAACGAAGGTTATTGGGGTTATTTATTTGGCTCGCTGACATATCGCTACGAAAGACTTAACTCTGGTATCCGTGGACAACGGATGGGAAATTCAAAAACAACGTGGTCGTCGTCGTCGTCGTAGTCGTCGTCGACGAGCGGCTCATGGAAAGGTGTACAACGATAGCCTAAAGAGCGGAGGAGGGATGGAGCGCACGGAGGCGAAGGGGGGAACAAAAGAAAGTCGTTGCTCGGTTCTTTCAAATTCTCATCGGCCGTACGTCACGTCGCCGCGACACGTTCGTTAGACGAGGGCGACCTTAGACAGGGGGATGGAGGCCAGCGCCATCTGGCGTTCCGTAGGGACGGTAGAGCCGAGGTACCGTGACAAATTGCGCATCTGCGCGGTAAACGGGCCCATGGGGTTAGGGAACCGCTGACGAGAGATGGGCCAATGGGCGGACATGTTGGTTGCCGAGTCGGGGGGCTCCCCGGCGTTCGTACACCGGCACCCCGGCCATTTTCGTGCCGGGCCGGTTACGCGGCCCTGGCCGACTCTGCCGGTCGCCGGCTAATCATAACCTTACGTCATCCGGCGCGATCTGCCAAACGCTCGGGGAACACGCGCGCACGAGGTATACGCGCACTGCACATTGTGCGTAGGCCGCGCGCGCGGCCCTCGGTCATCCTCGCCGCCGTCAGCCTGTCAGGCGCGGAGGCTTTCGCGATAAAGCACGAGCAGGATCACGAGACCATCGGGGGGGGAAGACATGCCACGGGACGTCGGGAGCTTCGACGAGAGGAGCGAGCAACGGCCGTCCCGGCGGGACTCGACGGCATCCGCGGCGGACCAACGTCACTGCTGCCCGTCGTCAACGTCAACCCTACTACAACACGCTTCTGTCAAAAGCCACGAGCTCGGCTACGGGGACGGACTCGTCCCGGACGACCTCGAGCTCCCTCGACCGGACCTACGGCCCTTACGTAACGACAAGGAGGTACACACACACGGCACCGGGCAAACGGCTCCCTCCCGCCTCCCTTTATCTAACCCCTCTCGCCCTTATTTTATTTATTTATTTATTTATATATTTATTCGTTCAAGTTCACGTTCTCGTTCATAAATCGTTCCTTTTTTTTCTTTTCTTTTCTTTTCTCTCTCTCTCTCTCTCTCTCGATCGTTGTATCTTCTCTCGTTTATCTCTTTGTCGTCGCCGCCGCACGTCGCCGCATCCCGCACGCACGCACGCACGCACACGCCGAGCGCTCTTCTTTGTTTACGTAACACTTGTCACTTGTTTCCTTTTTTCATTTTCTTTTTCTCTTTCTTTCCGCGTTTTGGGAATCTATTCCGGCACCGAGGCGACGATAAAAATAGCTCGAGCTGCGGATCAATGCTTCTTATCCGTCAAGGGTTATTTATTAAAAATAATAGAAATACAGGCGGCCTTTCTCAATGTTCTCACCGACCCGTTTCCTCGCACTTGCGCGCTTCTCTGGCAGGAATAACACTTTGTCCATGACTTTTACAGCTGCGTCCCAGCGAACCGGACACCAGCACCGTCGAGGATATAGAAAAATGGTTGAGGATGACTGGAGAGCCCAATGCCACCCTAAACATGAACATTGTACAAAGCTCGAGGGCAAGCGTAGAGAGGTACTTAAGCGAGCAGTTGTCGGAAGCCCTGTTGTCCGAGAAGGATCCCTTATCAGCCGACCTGGATGCATTGGATAAGAAACTGAATTTGAGCTACGATACCATTTTCAATGAAATAAACAGCGAGAAGCTGTTATCGTTGCCTGAAAAAGACAACGTCTTCATACTGCCGGAATTACACTTGGATCAATTGGATCAGCTGGAATACTGCCCGGATGATTTAATTTTAGGTACGGAAATCTTACCACCTGTCACTGCTGAGCCCTCCTGCGCCGACAGTCGTGTAAATAATAAAGATTTGATAATAGACTTAGAGGAAAGTATCGGCGGACTTGAATTGTAAGTCCAGGAAGGCCGAGGAACCAGTACAAATTAAGACTGAAGATGTCGAGTCTGCCCAGTATGAACAATTTAAGGATAATATCAATGATATCGATAGTCTTGTAAATGATAATTTTTATAATGTCTCCGTTGTAAGAAACGTGGAGCAATTGTCTAAGAATAATGTGTCTTGTAAGGATTCGGATGTAAGTACAGTTAAATGTAGTAAAAAAGCAGAGGACAAAGGCGAAAGTATGCACAATAACGTAATGGCGGGTAAGAGTAATATTTTGCACCGTAACGTACAAGGCAAATCGAAGGCTCCTCGCTTGGAAAGCCACGTGAGTTCAAAGAGAAGATTCCAACCGAGTATAATTAAGCGAAAGAGGAAGTTGATGAGCAGCGAGGAGAACTATTGTGGCAACAAAGATAGTACAATGCCAGCTCTGTGGAGCCCGGCCAATAAGCAATCGAGCATTACGAAGATGCTGATGGGCAACGGTAGCAAGGGTCACGTAGACGACGAGTGGATGAAAAAGGAGTCGTTGACGTTGACGACCAAGCGAGGCAGGCGAAAAAAATCCCTGAGCACCGAGTTGTCGGATCGGGACGAGGAGAAGCCGCAGATGATCAAGCCGTTCTCCTATTACAATCAGCAAGAATTGGCTATTTCCAAAGCCCTGGAAGACGTAGGCATACGAGACAACGTCTTGCAACACATTATAACCGGTGACAACGTCAAGGTTTGGCAATGTCATCAGCACGACTGTGGCCGGCAATTTGCGAAACTCTGTAGTCTCAAAGCCCATTTACTAACTCACTTTGGCATAAAGCCCTTCAAGGTAACGAATACTCTCATCTCATATTTACAATAACCAACGATCTTTCTAAACACGCCCATGCGTACTATTATTATTATATAAATATAACGAATTCTTATGAAAATCTCTTGTCCTTTATTAAGCGGTTCATTGAATATTAACGAAGAGATAATTTTAGTACGTTAATTGGCTTTGTGCCTCGTGCGTAATCGTCCACGATCTAAGATTGGCAATCGAATAATACGTGTTGCAGTGCGACTACGACGGCTGCTCCTGGGCATTCTATTCGGAATTCAAGCTCAAGCGCCACAAGGAGACGCACCTGAAGAAGAAGGACTACATGTGCTCGACGCCCGGTTGCAAGCGCAGATTCACGACCGTCTACAACCTGGCGAGCCACGAGAAGCTGCACACGCGACCTAACCGTATAATGTGCCAGGTGCCGGAGTGCATGGCCAAGTTCCAGACGAAGCGGGCCCTCGAGACCCACATGAAGAGCCACGACGAGAGCCTGGCCCCCTACGTATGTAATTACGAGGGCTGCGGCAAGCGCTACTACGGGAGCAACGCCCTCATGTCGCATCAGCGCTGTCACAGTTACTCCCACCTGGACGTGACGTGCGTCTGGCCGGGCTGCGGCAAGACCTTCGACCAGCCCTGTCGGCTCAAGACCCACATGCGCTCGCACACCGGCCACAAGCCGTACGCGTGCACCTTCAAGGGCTGCAAGTGGGCCTTCTCGACGTCGAGCAAGCTCAAGCGACACCAGAAGAAGCACACCAACGACCGGAAGTTCGTGTGCGACGTAGGCGACTGTCACAAGGCCTTCATGCGCTCGGAGCATCTCAAGGAGCACAGGCTCACCCACATCGAGGAGCGATTCTTCCAGTGTCACATCTGCACGTCGGCCTTCTCCGCGAAGAGCAGCCTCTACGTACATATAAAGAAGCACGCGAACAAGGAGTTCGTCAACATGGCGCGTCAGCAGAAGAAGAAGAAGACCGTGGAGAAGAAGACCGGCGGCAACAAGAAGAAGGAGGTCGTCTACTGCTCGAGGGTCCAGCCGGTCAGGCTCACGGCCAACAAGCCAAGGAAGACCCCGGCCAACGGTCAGGACAGGGATCCCGTGGACCTCGAGACCGCGGACGTCACGGCCGAGCATCTCCTCGAGGAGACGGAGAACATGAAGCGAGCGAACTGTACGCCGGGCGAGCCCGGCTACGGGAGCAAGGCCACCCCGAGAGCGGCCGTCTTCTTCTGTCCGATAAACTTCTGCAGCAAGTGTTACAATGTCAAGTCCGGGTTGAGAAACCACCTGCAGAAGGAGCACGTAGCGCCACTCTCGGAAATTCAAAACAGCAGCTTCAAACGCCTCCCCGAACTCCCCGGAGACTCGTGTTCCCTCGGTCGTGGCAACAAGCGCACCGTCGATCAGCAGCACCAGCAGCACGAGCAGCAGCAGCGAACGACGACGACGACGACGACGACGACGACTGCGACGATACCTAACGACGAGTGCCCGTCGACCTGCTCGGCGCTCTGGGATGTCGAGCTCCCGGGGTGGGAAGGATCGGCCAGGACGGGGCTTACCCTCGCCGACGTTTTTCATTTAAAATCGTCCCGACGAGCTCCCGCCACCGCCGCCGTCACCGCCGACGCCACCGCCGACGCCACCGCCACAGCCACCGCCGCCGAGTCTGACCTGAAGCCGGCCGACTTCGAGGACGAGCTTCTCCTCACCGACGACTTGGTCTCCGTCTACTGCCAAGAAGATATAGACGTCCCCGGATACCAGATACTCCTCCTCGGCAACGACGACGCCCACGTCAACCTGCGAGATCTAGATTAAGGATTTTTAAAGATCTAAAACACGCCGCGCTTTCCCAACTTTCCCAATTCCGATTGTACACCTACCCCCCTACTCCCCACCCCAACGCGCACGAATATTCATAATATATATGTATATATATATATATGTATATATGTGTATATGAATGTCCTTCGGTATTTTACGGTATGTACGAAGAACGTACGTATAAATTGTTGAAATTGATCGAGACTTTTTTGTTTTCAAATTTTATGGCTTAGAACTTAAGATTGGGGTTACGACCAGTGCTACCTACCGCCCATTTCCCATTCCCCCTCCCCCGACCTCCCACTCCCCGAGCCGCCCAGTATGCTGCACATAAGCATCGAAATCAAGTCTAAATTACTTTGTTATTGCGAAATTATTTAAAAGTCGATGAAAAAAAAGTCATAACAAAAAAAGAGAGCGTAATTAAATGACATTTCATTTCATTGCGACGGTGACAATATATACATATATATATATATACATATGTATTTATATAACATTAATTCAGCGAATGCAATATCAAGTAAATTTATTCTTTTTTTTTTTTTTTATTATGATTATTATTATTATTATTATTCTTAATCCTTTTACAAAAAAATCCTTTTGATTAGAATAGTCACGACGAATGATACTTAACGAAGAAGATAAAAAAAAACGTATATGTATAAATATATATATTTTCTTCTTGTTTTTTTCTTTCTTTTTTTTTTTTTTTTTTTTTTTTTTTTTAATCGAAAGAGCGTTCAGTTTACAAACGTTGCAGAGTTTAATTTGCAAATGCCGATCCTCGTTATTTTACAAGTAGTTAGTTTTATTATATAAAACTATTAGCTGTATTTCATAGACATTAAGGTTCCCATGTTTTTTTTTTTTTTTTTATACACTGCTTTTGCGAAAAACTTATCTCTAAATTATCATTATCACTATAAAATGCATATTTTACTCGTATCCCCCCCCTTTCTTTTATCGATTTGACTTACTCAATTATCTGACAATAATTAAAGTGGCTAATGAAACACACAACGACTTTATCTATGCTTGTTTTTAAAGTGCTGGTGATCTAAAACTTAGCTTTACAGCATTATTTTGTTGCTTATCGACATCCTATTTTACAGAAAAACTGTAGATTAACGATTTGTATGATTGAGTCTTAATGACTATAAAAAAAAAAGAAACAAAAAGACGTTAGAAACCGTTGGATACTGCAAGTGTACTGTTACAACAGATGATTTGTTTAAAAAGTTAGTGGTTCCGTTAAAGGGAAAAATAAAAAAATTTCTATACTTTTGACAAAATAATACTTGATCGCCAATATTATTATTATTATTAATTATTATTATTATTATTATTATTATTATATTACTACTCTAGATGTTAAGACGAACTCTGTGATGAAGCTAGACTCAGCCTACCATTACAATATGTAATCCAGTCTGCTATTGGTTTAAATAGTTATTTTATGAATAAAACGTTAATATTTTTTAAAACAGTCGTTTCTTATTTACTTACAATCATAATTATTACAATATTATTTTCAATATACATAATACGCATACAAAACATGTATAAAAAAAAAAGGAAAAAGGAAAAAGAAAAAGGAAAATGTATAGCTAAACAATTATTTCTAAGTTATATATATATATATAGGTATATGTATAGGTATAGGTTCTTATGTTACGTAGAGGTATAATTTATTATAAAAATTAACGTATAAATTATTCGTCTATAAAGAGTCGATTCTTTCAAATAATCAGCGATCCCACGACTTTTTAATCTTTCGTTGTACAATTCAATAATAATAACAACATTTCACGTCAATTTTCACATTTAATCGTTTTGTTTATATACGAAATATTGTTTATCGAATAAGAGTAATCATTGCGTACGCATCGTTGGTCTCGTGCACTTCCAAAAGCGCATCGGCGAATCATATTTGCCAACTGACACAAAGGAAAAAGTAATTTCAACACTATGATCTAAAATACTGTAGTTTTTCCTTAATACTATAAAACTACAAGTTAACATACGGTTACAATAACATTATAATAGCAGTTTTAAATAGAAAACTAAGCTTACGTTCCTTATCATATCAATACAATGTTGTTTTTTTCTCTTTTTTCTTTCTTTTCTTTTCTTTTCTTTTATTTTTTTTTTTTTTAAATACGTCCAATGTATACGAGTCACAGTCTTTTAACAAAAAGAAAAATAACCTGTTCAGTGTTACAAGAATAAGAATAACATTTAATAATTTTTTATAATGATTCTTTCCTCTCTTACAAAATAATATAAATATTTTAATCGTTATGAAATATATAAGGAAATCCAAATGAATTTTACTTGCTTTTTTTTTTTTTTTTTTGCGTCGCACGTTTTTCCACGTTTAGTTTCATACAAATTTTTAAAAAAATTCTAACATTAAGCGTAATCATATATATATATATATATTTAGGTCATAAATAATGGTTTGCTTATTATTTTAACTTTATTATTAAATTCTGAAAGTACCGAATATTCGTATAAAACCGGCGAATCATTTATTTATTTATTGTAGCGTTTACGTTACATAGGCTAAGCATTTTTTATTAAATAACTATAAATTTTTGTATGTGAAACCTCGTACAGGTAAGTACAACCGAATCGAAAAGCACATGATTTTCTTATGAAAAAACAAAAAAAAAACAGTATCTACTCTACACGAATCACTAATTTTTGGAATTGTACAGGTTCGTCGTATATGCGTTAGCCATTTGTTCGGTTTTCGGCTTCTGCTTTAAAATTACGAAATACTCTAATAAAAACTTATATAAAGACACATTCCTCGAATGACAATGAAAGTTACTTTCTTTTATTTTATCGATTACATTCAATAATAATGGCCTTTTCATTTTCACTTCATTCGGTGTGGGTCTACATGTGTGTGTGTGTATATATATATATATAAATATAATAATAATTATTAATTCGTTCTATAGGACCTAGAAGAGTTTTGATTTGTTTTTTTTTCCCTTAAGTCGAATGAAAAGCAGTAATTTCGTATAAACGCAAAGGATGAATTGTCGACTTTTGTTAAAGTAGTAAATGTCACGGTTATCGATACCGCATTGACTAAAATATGATTACGATCCCTCCAAAGGGACGCGATAACTATAATATAATCCTTACGTTCAATTAATACCGATACTTCGTTGTCCATAAGCTTTTTTAACGCTTTGTATGCTGCGCAGCTGTGTTTCGGTCGGCAGGTCGGAAAAAATCAAAGTAAGTAAGAGTATGCACGACGACGTAAATTATAATATAACAATAAAAAGAAATCGTATGCCCTACGGTAATTGGGGTACGATGTTTTTAAATGCCTATGTACATGTATGCGCGGCGGACACGAATACACACGAGCAGAGCGATTAATTTTTAAAAAAGAAGACATTAACGTTTTCTCTACGATGATAATAACAATGCCTAATTATTACAACGTCGTTTTTTTGTTTTTTGTTTTTTTTTTGTTTTTTTGTTTTTTTGTTTTTTGTTCTTAATAAGGCGGGGGAGGGTGAGGTTGAGGTAGCGGTAGAGGAAGAGAGAGAGAGAGAGAGAGAAAGGAATCGATCGATGCGCTTTTGATAATTTTAGAGCCCGCTTCGTTCTTATCGATATTACAGTTGAGGATAAAGCGATAATGCGTCGCTCGCCGAATAGGAGTTGAAACGGGCGAATACGACGCGATACGTATGCTACAACTCATATTTACAGAAATGAGTATTCGTTGCCTTTGCTCGACCACCGAACCCCAATAACCCCAATAACCTCCCTCCCCCCCCCTCCCATCGCCCGAAAGGTCGTCGGTCGAGATCCGTCGAGATCCGTCGTGATCCATGCAGATCCGTGGTGATCCGTCCGGTGGTGGTTAGCCTCCCGCTGATGATTTAGAGGTAATAATAACGAGCCATCGCCGAGGCTGGCTAGACGCACGACTCGTTTTTCCGTCTGTAGGTCGGCTCCTTGCCAATGTCTTTGGCATTTTTGGCATCGGCGCCGAGGGGCTTCCGCCTCCGCTCGTACACGTGATTCCTAAACCGAGCCAGGGCGCACAGGAGACAGTGGGTTATGACCAAGAAGGTGAGCCCGCCCGCGCAGATCAGCAGGGTCGTAACGGGCTTCTCCCAGTCGAGGATATTGTAAATGCGATGCAGGCCGTTCTTGTCCAGGCCACCGGCCGCGTAGTAGATTATGCTGAACACGAGGTAGAGGCACACGAATAGGGGACACCACCAGAAGCAGCGCACCTCGAAGGGCACGCTCGTGACCGAGAGGTCGACGAGCATGAGCAAGCTGTTGGCCACGTGGATGAGGATGTTGAGGGGATCGACGTGATGGATAGCCGGGTCGTGAACGAGGGACCAGTAGGTGATGGTGACGCCGAGGGCGAGGCTCGACGTCACCACGTAAAGGAACCAGTAGAGCTTCTCGAGCTTCCCGTAAGGCAGGCTCGAGGGGTCGAAGTCCGGGTGCTTTTGGTAGTCGAAGCGCCGCGAGGCCAGGATACAGCCGATCAGGGACTGCAAGAGACCGAGCACCAGGTCCCAGTTGGTCAGATAGATCGGCCACTTCTCCAGCAGCCCGAGGGGATTCACGCTCCCGATCTCGAAGATCGAGCAGATAATGATCAGTAGCCAGACGAGGAAGATGAGGTAACGGTAGGCCAGGTACCAAGGCCGTACGCATCCCTGGCACTTTGGCTCGGAAAAGAAACGGGGCTCAGCCGGCTCGCATCTCACCTGGAAGAACTTGCCCGTCAGCTCCCGACACCAGACCTTCTTCACCATTGCTCGGCGACCTGCGGACGACACGTAACCATTAGAAACTATTATCGCTATTGATATTATAGTTAGTCAGTCACAATCCTCGTGAAACGTTGTAAAAGCATATTCGCGTAGTAATTACATGTAGGCCGAGAGGTATATATATATACATATATATATAGTGTAAATGCATTAACCGGTCGTTTAAAGGTGCTTTGCGTATTACATAAGCTCGATTAAGCTCGCTCGTCGTTGCATCGCACGTGTCATAATAATGGTTTCGTCTTTGGCGGCGAGTTATTCGATCTCGATCATCGGTACGACGGAAAAAACATAAAATAAATAATTAATTAAATAGAATAAGTGCAATTACGAAACGAGGATTTTTACGCGGGGAGAGCACGTTGTTTTCCACATATATATATATGATTCTGTATATATATATATATATGATTCTGTAATCGATACTTAATATCCCGGCCTTAATAAAGCGGCGTATTTTACAGAAACGAAGCTTCACGTGCTAATAAACAAATGAATGTTCGCTTTTACGTACGAAACGAGTACGTAAAGGGGGAGAGACGGGGAATAACCGCATCGGATCGCACTAAATTTCCTACGAGCACGGAAAACTATGTCATACGTTTCCCGATAATGATGACATTAGTAATTATACGTACGTAAACAATATCACAAGTGTAATAACAACTCGGTTTATTAATCTTATCCGAGACTCAAGATAACTTGACGGTTAAAAAAACTTTATTAAATAGTAAATATTGTCTCGGTTAATTAATTCTTAAACGATCATTTTTAACAATAAAACAAGAAGATTTTGAAGATTCAAAGTCAAGTGGAAATAAATAAATAAATAAATAAATAAACGCTGTTTTTTATTTTTGTTTTTGTTTTTGTTTTTGTTCTCCTCCCGTTTTTGTCTATTTATTTAGTTGGTTTTGACTTGGTATCGACTTGGTAAATGTTATACTACTGGCAATCCAACGAAATAATCCAACGAAAATATTAATTATTGCTCTTTATGAAATTCATCGTCGCGTTCACTTTTCTACGTATATCTCGTATTTGTAGAATTTATTACTAGTGCACGTGTAACGTTGTTTTTTCTTCTCTTCTCTTCTCTTCTCTTCTCTTTCTACGTCATTAAAGAAATTACGATGATTTAATAAAAGATAAAGTTGCGCTGATTTCCAAGTTTCCACCAGCTGGACTCTTAAGCGCGCGGTTGTATCGCGTACGCATCATCGAGCATGTTCCGATCGTAATTATAAACAATCGAGGAGGAAATTATTGGCTCTCGCGTCTCGTTTGGGAAATTCGTGTAATAATTGATCGATTGGCAATAAACTTTATCGGAATTATGTAATGATATTACGGTATAACGGGTAAAAATGCACCCAAGCCGTGTATTACATAATTATTCGTGCTTACGAATTCGTGTGAATTCCGAAATCACGTAAATAAATGTCAATTAATCCATTTGGAAAGTAAAAAAAAAAAAAAAAAAAAAAATGCCGTTACGTTACGTAAATAATATAAATAATAATAATATGAAGAAGAAGAAGGAGGAGGAGGAAAAAAAATAAAGAAAGAAGAAAGTAACGAACGAGTTCTCGTCCCGGACTTCCCAAAGGTTCCCGAAAATTCAAATACGCGAAAGTTTTGAGGAACAAGCGCGACTGATTTTTATTTATATTAATACGATCGCCAGGCGACGATTCTAATCGTTTATCAACAAGACGACGAGATATATTTTTAGGGAAACTCCATGCTAGCTAGACACGACGGACTCGCGTTATTCCATTGGCGCGTCATTTCCGAATCTCGTTAATGCGAAATTAATGAATAGTGTATATAACGTTATCCCCGCGCGGCTCCCCGAGCACGTAGAGACCCCGCTCCCTCCCGCTACATTTAATTCTTAACAAAAAAAAAAAAGTTCTCTTTTCATTTGTCCGCTTCCTCCTCATCCTCCTCTTCCTCCCAATGTCCACGGAATGCCAGAGTCGGCCAACTTTGATTAAAATTTCCGAAGGGCATTTAAAATATTCTTACATAATTATTATAAATTTTTCGAGCTGCATTGTTAAATGGTGAGTTTGTGTTCTTACATAATGGAGAGGCGGGCGCTCGCTCACATGGAGTCGAGCGAACGAGCGATCGAGCGATCGAGCGAGCGAGTACGTTCTCAAAGTTTTATCGGAACGTCTAGTAGTACTGGGAGCGAGAGAGGCACCAACGTACGAGTCGCTTAAATCTTATTCGTTATATTATGAAACAAAGAGGGGCGGGGGGGGTGGGAGGAATAAGAATAAGAATAAAAATAGATATAAATAAAATAAAATAAAAAAAAAAAAAAAAAAAAAAAATACGAAAACAAAGTCGACGAGGCGCTCGACATATTATTTAGAAATTATTTACAAATCCGGTATATATCCATTGTAATGAGGTAAAGGTGCCCCGAGAGACACACACCTCTACTGGTCGTTCCGATCACCATTCCCATTACGTTATTTACACGGACTGTCCGCGCGCAATTACACTTTTCTCCGAACAATTGTCCCGAGCCGAGCGAGCGTATACTTATTCATTGTACGCTATTCGAACGGAACATGCGCTACGGCTACGATGGGCCAAGTCACATTGAGCCACGGTTAAAAATACGGGCGACGTGCGGAAGGTGAAAAACAAGATGAGAAAAACAAAAAAAAACAAAAACCCAGAAGGAATAACGAAGGTGAGCACTATTGATGGACGAGGGTATCTTGTGTGTGTGCAAAACTAGATTTAACTGTTGAGAGGTACGTTGATGAACCACGACGACGACGACGACGACGACGACGACGACGTTCGCAGGAGCAGAACGAGCCTCGAGCGCGCACAAGAGATCACTCGATAAGACAGAAAGACAGAAAGAAAGGAAGAAAGAAAAAGCATATAGTATGTAGTGGCGACGGACTTCCGGCCTTCCGTTACATAATTAACAAGCGCAAACAAATACTCACTTGGTCGAAGGAAGCCGCTATAGGAAAGGAGAAAGCAGTCGCGAGCCGGAGTAAAGACGGCTCCAGTAGTTGTCGGCGGATTGGAGGAGGAGTCTCTTATCCTGGACGGTAGCGTAACCCTCACCCGAGACGGCGGACGTGCATAGGCGCGTACGAGCGGGGAAAGAAAAAGTTCCTTTGGCTTTGAGCGCGAAACGCGTGTGCTGTTGCCTGGTGGCGATGGAGGTGGTGGCGGTGGTGGAGGTGGTGGTGGAGGTGGTGGTGGCGGTGGTGATGGTAGTAACGGTGATGGTGGTGGTGGTGGTGGTGGTGGTGGCGAGTCGAGTCGAGTCGAGTGTTCCGAGGGGAATCTTGGCGAGCGATCTCGCAGCACGTGCGTTTCGCGAATGACAGTGAAGCACGCGGTCGGTCCCGGGAGCCCTACTCTCGAATTAATTATTTTCCCCCTCTGCGGGATAATGTCCGAGAGGAGCTTCAATGAGAAAGAAAGAGGGACGACGTATATGTGGTGAGCGATTTAAGGCGGGAACGACGGGGAGGTGTACGACGACCAAGAACAAGAACAAGAACAAGAAGAAGAAGAACGAGAAGAACGAGAAGAAGAAGAAGAAGAAGCAGACGACGACGACGACGACGACGACGACGACGACGACGAGAAGACGACCGACGACGACGAGAAGACGTCGGCGATGACGATCGACGATTGGATCTTGGGGGAGAGATAGAGATAGAGAGAGAGAGGCCGCCACGGGCGGGAGGGGAGGTTCTGTGTCAAAATAAGAAAATACATTGGCTAGGTAGGAACGAGCGCTTGCTTGAGGGCATTACTCGTTTACGTTATACTCTTACGAAACACAATACTGTCGTTCGGCATTTGTTATTACAGCCTTATTTATTGCTCCTCGTTTACTAATTCATTGGCTAAAAAGATAGAAGAAGAAAAACAAAAAAAAAAAAATAGGATAGAGAGGATAGGGGGAGGCAAATGGAGAGAGGGGAAAAAACATATGCTTGTATTACGCTTCCATCACTGTCGGGGAAAAAAAACATTTTTTTTTTTTATTATTTAAAACCATTGCCAATGATTAATAATAATTATAAAGGCTATAAAGCATTTACGGTTAATACGATATCAGCTTTTTCCATGTTTTTCGGTGCGTTTTTCCCTCTCTCCCCCTCTCCCTCTCTCTCTTTTTCCTACGAGCTTTTATGAGCCGTAAATCCAGTCATAATATTGGAAATTCCTAATACCGACCGCGAAAAAACGCCTGCAATAGTATTGAGACGATTAAGACTTTTTGTATATTCAAATACATTTACTCCAATGAGTCTCCGGCTTGTATAAGAAAAGAAAGAAGAAAAAAAGAAATAGAAAAAAAAATAGAGAAAAAAAGGTAGGGGGAAAAAAACAGAAGAAAAGAAAAGAAAAGAAAAGAAATAAAAATTACATATCTATTCTCGCACACGTGCATTTATGTACATAAATGTTTTCTTATGCAATTTGCATAGCTGAAACTGCGTTTATCGGTCGATTCGTCAGTCTTGCCCATTTCTAGTAAAGCATTTTAGGAAGACATTAATTCCGCTCGTTACGCAAATGTATTCTGATAGTTTAAAAACAAAAAAAGAAGGAAAAAAATAGAAAAAAAGAGAGAGAGAGAGAGAGGAGAAAAAAGGCAATAAGAGTGCTCGCGCCTTTATGAAAATTATTGAATATAAAAATACGCGTCCCTGAAACTGCATTCGTTTCAATGATTATTAGAAGAAAAAATGAGTTTAGAGCGGCAGTAAGTAATTAAGATTAAAATTACTCATCGCGGCTTTAATGATTTATTATCGGAAGAAAGATACTCAATGTATAATAATTTATTATCAATGCCATTCGAAGGTATATATATATATATGTATACAACAAGACTTTTCCTAATACTCTATTTATTTTAGTATATCCAACTCGAGATTAACGCCGCATTTCTCTTTAAAATAAACATTCTATTGTTTAAAAATAGCGGGTCTACAATAATAATAATAACAATAATAATCCATACGGCGCATCCATCTCAATAAACGTTGATAATTTATAGTGAGTAAAAAAAAAAATGGAAACGACAATCGCATCTCGCTAAATTTTTTTTTTTTTTATTTTTATTCTTAATTATAAACTTATTCGAACGCGGACAACCTGTAGGAGACATATATATATATATATAAAAACAATCTACGACATGGAAAATATATCGAACACGAAGGAAATGCAAATTTAGTTGTTAAACAGATTTCCCGTTAGAAAAAGGTTGGCTAAAGCTGGCTAAAAAGCTAAAAAAATTTGAGCTTGCACCACCGGTGCGGATTTTTTCATTATCCGGTCGAAGCCCTTGCTTCTGATGTACAACAACAACAACAACAACAACAACAAAAAAAAGAAGAAATTAATTCCACGTTAAATTAACGAAAGAAGCGAGATCGTAAAAAACCCTCGCCGCTCGTCTGACGTTCAATCAATGACTGAAGAATTGTTATGATTGTTGTCAGTAACGTTATCGAATAATTCGGGATTATTGGTAATATTTGGTAAAGTAATAGTCGACGGGCCTTTATGTATATATATACGTATAAAAAAAATACGTATTATTATTATTATTATTATTATTATACGTTTGATATGGGAGTTATTGATACTAGTGTAAATAAAGAATGCAGCGTGACATTTGAAAAGCGATTCTAACGCGGGATTATTCATCGACGTGATAATCGATCATTCCAATGATTGCACAATTATTTATCATTTCGGCTTGCCCGAGCCCGGACTCTGGACGCCCGATCGCATACGTTATTTAGTCCCGCGCGACCAGAGAAAGCGTTAGAAATTGATTTCGAAAGACGTCGGCTTACGAAAATAATCACCATTTACGTGAAATACTTTGGTTTAGGAAATAAATAAGAGAAATGACGGTTAGGAAGTCTCGGCTCGTTTCGTAATATAAAAAAATCATCGGATTTTTATTATTCATTGTCACGCCTTCTTTGGCCTCGGTCCAATCGTCATAACCGATCCCTTTGCCCTAATAGATCACTAAATTATTAAGAACGAATAAAGGCCTTGTGAGGGGAGGGGGGGGGTGCCGTGGATCGTTATTCAAACGAAGGTGGTAAATATTTTCTTAATCCTTCCCTTTACCGCCGCTACCTGAGCCTACTCGAGCTAAATTATTTATAGGAGGAGTACGTGCGTCGTCGTCTACCAAGTAATCGTTTCGTAATCAAACTTCAAGTAGCTCAACAACAACAACGACAACAACAACAACAACGACAACAACAACAACGACAACAACAACAACAAACAACTGGAGACTGGAGACTGGAGACTGGACAGCCTCCGAATGCACTAATCCTCGTGAATAAATAACCGAAATAATAACCGAAATAACCCCAATAACCCCAATAAGTAACAAAGTAAGGATTGCCTTAAGGTAACTCGATAGGAGGAATTGAATTTGCCGCGCTCGCGTTCTGCATTATCGGTGCCGCTCGAGCGCCGGCTCCGGGCGACTTGGCAGAGATAAGCAGCAGCTGCCCCCAATAGCAGGTACGGATAAAGGAATAAAGCCGACGTTCTTTACGAGTCGCGTCGAGGGGGGGAGGGCCGCCAGCCGTTAATAATGCCCATGCCCATGGAATTTATCGTTTTGGGTAGGTGGGTAGGTGGGTGGGTGGGCGAAAGGACAAAGTGACGGGCGACTCGATCGACCAATCGACGATGCTCTTACGCGTCCCTAGATCCGGCAACGACGATACCCTTGATTAATAATTAACTAATTGAAATCCGGGGGATTATCGGCGATTATTGGTCATTGTTCGTCCCGGTGTCGGGCGGGAGCCGTGAGAGCAACGCGCCACACTACACAAGCAGAGAATATGCAATGCATGCGACTTACGTGAACAAATCTGGCCGAACACGAGCAAAAGCATATTCGCCGAAGGGAATTTCCTAAGCTTGAAAATGGCCATGGCGCGGTGCTGCCGGTAGAGGGGGAGGGGGAGGGGCCACCGCCACCGCCGCCGCCGCCGCTCTACCTCACCCCCTCTCGCCGCCTCTCGCCACCTCTCGCCCGAATAACCCTCCGGGAAGCCGGTGACTTTTCGACTCAACGAGCCATTATCTTTATCTTATCTCTTTCGTTTTTCTTTTTTCTTATCTATCCTCCTTTCCCGGCCGACGAGCGTCCAGTGGCTTTTACTCGACCGCGTCCATGGATGACGTCCTCGCGCATTCTAACACGCGGTAACAGCTGATGCGTCGGGGCCGTGGCGGCGGCGGCGGCGGCAGTGGCGGCGGTGGTGGGAGGAGACAGAGTGCGCGAGAGCGTGAGAGAGAGTGAGAGAGGGGGGGAGAGGCAGGCGCATGCGCACGGCCCCGCTCGGCCGACATTCATTCATTAATTATAGCGGGCTATTCGATTGCGCCTGCATGAGCGCGGCCGGTCTCACTCGAGGCGAGAGAAAAAAAAAAAAAAAAAAAGAAAAAAAGACTCCGCCCGAGCCAACGTTAAATACCAGCCGCGACGTTTTACGATCAATTAAAATCCACGAGTTCCCTTGTTAATTACGATTCGTGTAAAAATAGCCACCTTACGCGGACCCATATTATTTCGTGCGTTCGATCCCTGCGCGCGCGCGCGCGCGCCCACCCGCTGACACATTCGATTTGTTTACGAAAGCCCTACCCGTAAAAAAATTGGTTGGTGCTATGCACACATCGCTATACTTTACGTGTTTAACAATGCCGACATTTTTTCCCGCCCATCTCTCCTCTCTCTCTCTCTCTTTTCCTTTTTTTTGTTTTCGTTTTTAGTTTCGTTTTTAAACTCGATAAAGGATATTAATCGCGACGTGTTTGTCATTACGAGCACCGCGTGTATATTGTAAGGAATTTACTGATTTACAGATTGGAGGTCCGCTTTCTGATTTGCATTCGCATCATAAATATAATAAACTTTCGTATTAACGTCCAAGGGACATTTCATTCAATCCTGCGCGTCATATTATCAGCCACTTTAGCTTTAGATCTATATATTTATTAAGTATCGCGATATGTATTAATAAGATAAGATAATTAACGTCTCGAGACATCGTCAGTTAAATTATATTTAAAAATTATAGTTAATTAGAGAACGAGCGGGATGGCAGATGTAATGGCGGTATTAAAAATAAAATAAGCGGGTCAATCGTTCGGGACGTATAGTCGTCTTTTAAAATATTTTACGTATGATTCAACGGGGATGGATTAAACAACTCAAATATAATGAGTTGCACGGCTTATTAAGTTTTCAGCTTACTTTACGTACCGCCACAGGCATGATTTAAAGACAATGACAGAGAGAGGGGCGAGGATTTTTTAACAAAAATCACTTGGAACAGATGAGTCGATGAGTTAATACAACTCCGTATATTTTAATTGGTAGGGATTTATTATTGTATCGTTATTACAGTGCATAATGACGTACAAAGTTATTAATAATATTTGTGCGAATAAAATGCAGTGTTGATTATTAGTCTCAAGTATAGAGTGTTTCGCAATAATGCCGAATACCTTACCGGTAGGCCATGTATATAACTAATTAAAGAAAATTGTAGATATAAATATAGAATATAGTGCAACGGTTAACCTGATTGGCTACGATTTACGCACAAAAACCTACGACTAGACTCAGTCAGTCCAAGTCTGCGTGATGCCCGTAAGCCGCTGAGTTTGCGTCAAAGGTCACGACGGCACGGTCAATACTAATTTATTTGTAATTTATTGTAATTGCGGCCTATTACTAATGCTGACTCCTACATTGACTAAGGCGGCTTCTCGTACGTAGGCTTAATTCACGGCAAGCATTCACTTATTTCCCGAACTTATCTTTATGCTTTATATTTGTTTACGCTTACGAACTATTCTGACTTTTTTTATCTCTCTCTCTCTCTCTCTCTCTCTTCCGCTCTCTTCCTATCTCTGCCTTCCTACTCCCCCTCTCTCTCTATCTCTCATTTACATACAAAAACACGTTGTTCCTGGTATAATGAAATCTTTATTTCCACACTTACGCGCTTACCTTAATGATAATAATACCGTTCATTAGTACATGAAGATTAACGGAATATTAACTCCAGAGCATTACATGCTTGTAATATCTGTTTCATGGGCAGCCATACATTGTTCTCTGAAAATATTAAAGCATTACGCGTATAGGTTCGAATCATGTTGAAGGGAACAAGTTTTCCCACCAATTCAACTTTCTACGTTTTTATTATTAAAATTAACGTAACGTTGATTATAGACATAACGTATATATATATATATTTATTCGTGAGGTAAAAATATTAATTTCTGATTATGATAAATGATTTCTACTAAGCGTTTTTATTTGTAATAATAATAAAACTGAATAAGCTTGGAGTTTTCGGCTCGACGCATGAACTTACCATTCGTGTATAATTAATTCATGTTTAGTACAAATGAGATATATATATATATATATTTTTTAAATATACCGTATAAGCACGAATTATGATTTGTAACACAGTGGCTCGTTAGATTTGACAATACTATGTATTACAGTATATATAATTTCATACGAGTACAATAAACCTTGTGATAGCAATAGATTATTAAAAAAAAAAAAATAATAATAAAAAAAAAGAAAAATGCAGCTTTTAGGGTTAGTGATAGATTTCAAGAATTTATATAAGTTTTTCATCGATATGAATGTTGAATCCATAATTTATGAACCTCTTCGTTCATAGACTTGAGTAAAAGATAAGTGAGTAAGTAGTACAAGTAAGACTTCTTGAGTAAAATTAATTTTAATACATAAGTATTGTACATGAAAAGGGATCGTGGAATATCATTAATACTTTATGATCTCATCGACGAATACCATACCATGCATGCAACACTCAATTGTACTTTATACATTGATTTTTTTTTTTATATTTCAAACGAAATTTACTTACCGCGTAAATATAATTATAAAGGCGTTACGCATAATTTTCATCCGCAAGGAAGAAGTTTATTACGGCAATAAAATTCCCATGAAACTCCAATGAATATTGCAAAAATTCTTACTCCCTTGTAAATTACTATTATCGAATAAAAATATTAAACATGGGAAGGTCAATATTTGTTGTTATTCTATTATTCTATTATTCACCGACTTGTTTTGTTTTGTTTATCGTACTATTTTATAAGTAAGTGGATTTAAAGTGTCCTTTGTTTTGGTGTTGAAATTTTGTATGTGTGCGAAGGTTCGGATAAGTCCGTGTAAGAAATGATATTATCAATTTGTAATGACAAATTACCGCACACATTACCTTAAGAGGAGGAAGATTCTTTTTTTTACTATTTTTTGTTTCACATTCGTAAATAAAATAAAATTCGGTGATTTGAATGTGGTCGTTTTAACTTAACAGAACAATCGAAGGGGCAAAAGACAATTTGAATATTCACGAGATAATAGTTTAGATAACGTTTAGAAACTCTCAAGTATTTCCTTAAACGTGAGATCAGTTCTCAGTTTTCCTTTGTAAACAAAAAATCTCGTGCCCGATCAACTCTTTTATAAGTCAATTGCTTTTAAATTACTTTCATTCGAATACGTGAATAATGTTTTCGTATGCTCTAAATAAGTTTTAAGCCGGATATATCATAAATCTTTTAAATTCCAGTAATTAAAGAATTGCTACGGTTTTTTTTTTTTTTTTTTTTTTTTCAACAAATTTGCCTAACGGTTTACGGTACATTTTCGCATAGATTTAAATTTACTTGGAATTATTGTTTATACGAGTAAATTGCCATGGATATGTCTGTCTGTCCAAGTGTATTAACGGGATAATCACTGAATGTCAACAACAACAACAACAAAAATAATAAATAAACTCTGATAATCACTAAAAATTACTTATAACTTTCTTAAATGAAATATTATTGTTTGCTTTTTTGTTACTTTTATTTATTTTATTCGCCGAATAATACGATATTATCAATCGATGTTTCCTTAGTTATTAACAATAACTGAATATTATTAAAAAAAAATGTTTTAAAATCAATCGTGAAATTTATGTTTTTCATACGACGAAAAGAAATTTAAAAGTAACGAAGTCCTCTTACATTTCATGAATAAAATAATCAATATTTCATTGCAACGATTATTTATAAGAGAGGTTTTAAAACAAATATCACTAGGACGCAGCAGGTATTAATAATTGGATTCATTATTTTGAAAAAAAAATGCATTAACGGGAGTATTAAGTTACGCACTTTGAAATATCAGTCGAGGAACTTGATTCGTAAATAAAATACTTGCGTAACCGACTGATTTTTACGAAAAATGCAATATAAATGAATTTAACGCGCTAGATTTGTCTATTAAGAAAATAACGTCCAATAAGACTTTGATTTATTGCAAATACATTACATTTGAATGTAACGTTGTACCGTTGATTAAACTCCGTATTCAGTTTATTACTGTTGTTTATTATTCCTTTATTTATTCCTTTGTTTATTTATTTATTTATTTATTTATCTATTAATATTCTCATAACTACGCGATCGAGTTTGCTTTATTGATAGATGGTAACATTGAATGAAAGAGGCTTCGTTATTAAATATTGCTAGACGCGTAAATAAAAAGCGACAAACAAGCATCTGAGCAGCTACAGAGGGTAAAGATACATTTTATAGATCACTGGCACTTGTATTTTTCCGCGAGGGAATACGTCTAGTTGGCCGAAACAAAGAATCGCACGTCCCAAGTGGCTTTACGCGAACTTCGTTTCCAATAATAAGATTAAGTTAAGCGAACGAATGAATGGCCGATTTTTTGATTTTTCAAACTCTCAAGCACTCGCGCGACACATGATTTTAGTCGTTAAAACGTACTCGGCGTCCCGTATCCGGCGCAAGAATATCGTAGGGACGTCGAATCGGGAGATCCTGGACGTGCGCCGCGATCCTTCAACTTAACGATAATAATAATTAAAAAAAAAAAAAAGAATAGATAAAAGGACGAAAGAGAGAGAGAGATGGGAGAGAGAGAGAGAGAGAGAGAGAGATTTACGTATAAAAAACAAAAAAATTAAAAAAAAAATTTGAAATAGGAAAGAAAGAAAAGAAAAGGGGGAAAAAAAAAAAACGAGTAAAGTCAAAGAATTCACACCACATAGGACGGAAGCAGCCTCCCAGCCGTGGCGCTTGTCCCTCAAGCCCTCGAGCTCCCGTCGATGTTCCGGCATCTCGTCCTTAGGGTCCTCGTCGTCCTCGCGGCGGGAGCGTCTGGGGCCCCCGTTGCACAACACCGCGACTAACCGAGCCACAAAGTCGGACTAACCGAGCGGCCGGGAGCGCCGATCGCAGCGAGCCTATCGATCCGCGCCTACCTGTTCCCCCTCGATCCCTCGCCTCCTTCCAACCCGGCCAGGGGATGCGAACGCAAAAACGTGCGGGGTGGTGTCCACTTACGCTTGCCGCGCCAATATCGGCTTACGGGCTGTATTTTTCGCCGAGGCTCATTAATAAACGACAGACGAGGAGGGAGCGGGCCGTGTTCCGGATAGAGAGGAGGGGGGGAGGGAAGGCTGGGATGGGTTGGCTCGGGATGGAGGAGGGCGGCCGCGGTGGCGACGGGAGGGACAGGGACAAGGGAGAGGGAGAGACTGGGCGAGCAGAGAGAGTGAGAGAGAGAGAGAGCGAGAGAGAGAGAGAGGTAGGGCGGGAGGGAGAGACTAAGAGGGACAGACCTAGAGGGAGGGAGAGAGAGAGAGAGAGAGGGAGAGAGAGAGAGAGGGAGAGAGAGAGCGAGAGAGTAAGAGACGCCGAAGGGGACTGGCCTCGGCGCCCTGCTTTACCACTTGCTGCACCTTATTGCTTACCCGCGCTGCTTTCTCTACTTTTTTATTTACTTACCTCGACTGATGGATTCTCCTGGGATGGGCTCAGCGCCCTTCTTCATTCCGGGAGCTTTTGTAAATTTGTATACGTCGACCTTTTATCTTAACTCTTTTCTCCCCTCATTTATTCTCTCTACCTCTCTCACCCTCTCTCTCTCTCTCACCCTCTCTCACACACCCTCTCGCACCCTCTCACGCCCTCTCACGCCCTCTCGCCCGTCGTACCTCTCCGTCGCTTACACTCCGCCTGAAAAGCCCTTATCTACGAGATAAATACCCTAGGAGACTATTTTTCCTTTTGGTCCCTCCGCCCTTTATCACCCCCGCCGTCCCCCGCCCCCCCCTCACCCCTTATTTGCAATTTTATAGCTAAACGTTTCGTATCTGGTCGCAAGTCATTATCGTTTCCTCCTATGCAGCGCCAAGGAATAAAGGGAGGAAATGCCTCGGGCGAGCCTCGGCCAAGCTCCGGGGCTTTATATAAAAAGCTTTTTCAACGCTCAACGGGAATATCGCGTTCTAATAATAAACGGCGTTTAACGTTATCTCTCCGCTTGCCGGGTAAGCGCTTTAAACAAATTAAAGGGACGGCCGGCCGGCGATTCCCGCGATCGCCGCTTATCTTCCTTTCCACTGATTATTATTATTATTATTATTATTATTAGTATTATTATTATTGCTTAATTTTGGTGCGTCGCGTGTCCCGTGCGCGATGAGACGAAAACAGAAGAAGAAGAAGAAGAAGAAGAAGGGAGAAGACGAAGGAGGAGAGTACGTGAACGGATGTGGAGGCGATAAAGTGGGGGGGAGGGGGAGGAATCGTAAACGCGCATAGGTAATATGTTGATAAAGTTAAGTAGAAAGTCGAAAGCTTGAAGCTCGATTGATAAGCTCGCGGCCAATTATTTGTATATTGCCGTTAATGACGTATCAATTTCCAAGCCGATGGACAATTGCGAAATATTATCGCAGCCAATGATTCCTCGGACGGCTCTCCTCCTCGTCTCGTATACGTGACTTTCCATTCAATAAGTTTCCTTGCCTCGTTGAAAATTAAAATTAAAATTAAAATTAAAATTAAAATTAAAATTAAAATTAAAATTAAAATTAAAATTAAAATTGAAATTAAAATTAAAATTAAAATTAAAATTAAAATGAAATGAAAAGAAAAAAAAAGTAAGAAGAATAATTGTGGTTAGCGCAATGAGCCGAATACGCGGGGAGAGGACGTGGCTTCGATTTTTATTCGATCTGATAAATTAATGGGATTGATGGTATTGAGTTTGGACGGCGGCCTCGGCAACGTAAACAAATCACGTCAATTTCAATAAAAGCGGCCGATCGGCGGCCAGTTCATCTAATTACTCGATTATGCTGATCTTGAATTAGAAGGGAACGTCGTTTCTCGTGATTCATCGCACTTGAGATTTTTACATAACCGAGTGGCCAATGAGGATCGGAGACGCGTGATCGAGACGCGGGATCGAGACGAGGGATCGAGCTTCAAGCTCCGATGTAACACGAGAGAACAATTTGTCCCGAGCTTAAGATGATCCTTGTTCATCTTGTCGTTATTTTAAACATTCGATCCAGAGGATAGATGGTCGGGTGGGGTGGGGTGGGGGGTGCGCGCGCGCGAAGAGATGGGAGCCAGTGGGGACGGGGGATTTTCCAGCTTGGGCCGCCATAGAGACGATTTATGTAATCCCGAGCTCGTGCGTTTCGTTCTTTCCCCTCCCCACTCTCTCTCTCTCTCTCTCTCTCTCTCTCACACACACACACACACGCAGTCTCAGTCTTTTCCCCCAGCCGTCCTGTCTCGGCCCGTTACTCGCCTAGGAATGGCTATTTAAATAACTCACGGTTATAATGCAAATCCGTCCGTTCATTCAAAATAGTCTTCTTTCGCGTACTCGCACCAATAATAGCATATTTCATGGGACGGGGAATATCGGGAGCGAGAAAATAGCGTCTACTTTTTTCCTTGTCTGGGTATCGTTGAAATACGCGAGCGCCCGACGCGATCCGCGGTTATATCCGGGTTACGATTTAAGCCTTATTCTTTTATTTTGTTTGTTTAATATAATGTCGTCCGGGTCTCGCAGTGGCGGTAAGACGGGGCCACGTAGTGAACGATCGATCGATCGATCGATCGAATGGCGTTTAAGAGCGCATTGATTTTAAAAGGGACTCGGACTACAAGAGGTCGGACCGCTCGTTTGCCTAAAAATAAGTTACGGGCGGATAGTTGGCGAAAGGAGCTCCCGAGCGATAAGCCGCCGAGGAAGGTTCGGCTTCTCGAGGAGGTCGTCCAGTGGAGCTTTGACTTTTTTCGGGCCGCGAAGTAACGAACGGAGCGGCGGCTCGTGCTCGAGCTGATATTTAAACGTACGCCCGAGTGAGACTCGGCGACGCGTCCGGACTGAGTTGGACGCGACGTTGGACAGGGCAGAGGGTCGGGGAGGTGAGGGGAGGTGAGGGGCTCGCTCTGACGAAAAGTGTCCCAGGTCGGAGGAAATAGTCTCGGTAATTAGCCTCGACGGCCTCTCTCGCATGCCGTGTCGTTGCGATCGTCGTGTTTTACGGTCACCGCGGGGCGGCGAAGGGGGAAAGGGTGGGCAGCGAAGGGGGGTCCGTAGCGGTGGGGGTAACGGTTTCGGACGACAGGAAACCGGCATTATTAATACGCGAATTTCGAGCGGAGCCGCGACACGTGTTGCGGGTACACCCCCGAGGCGGCTCGACGGGCGTCGTCGGCAGGCGCGCCAGGTCGACTACGTCACAGCGAGGGGGGGGACGGGGGCCGGGGGGCCGGGGGGCGCTTGTAGTATCAGGGCCGGGAAGGAGGCTGGGAGGGAGGTATGGGGGATGGGGGGAGTGGGGGAGGGGGGGCAGCTAGAGAGAGAGAGAGAGAGAGAGAGAGCGGCGTCGACGGTGGCGGTGGTGGTGGCGGCTCTTTATTTATAAAACGGGTAGAGCGCCGGCGGCCAAAAATAACGGGCTGGCTTGGCGCTTCGGCCCGGACGCGCAAACGTTCGCGCGTAGTTGCCGGGGCCCCGGCGAGCGACGCGGACCGCTGGAGGAGGATGACCAGGGCCGGCTGAACCCCCAGCCGCGGCTACGAGGAACATGCCAGCGCCATGAGGGGAGCCGACGCTCACCGCCTCCTCGCCCGCTACAGCTGCTGCCTCGGGCTCCTGGCCACGTGTCTCCTGCCGGTCGAGGCCCGCCTCGACGAGGCCAAGCTGTGAGTCCTCTCCGACCTACTCGACCACCTACTCTCCGACCTACTCGACCACCTACTCGATTACCTAAACCATCGTCTACCTACTACAACTACCCATCCACTCGACTACGTAAACCGTTACCTACTTGTATCGGACGGCTTATCCGCGGGCCTAGCGAGCGCGACTTGTCCCCAACTCCCCTTGTCAATCTGGTGCATTATAAATAAAACGGGGGGGGGGGGCCTCGAAGTCGAGGGAGCACGAAGAGCCCGCTCTGGAGTTCCTATTAATAGAGCGGCTCTTTGATGTCGCCACATCGTGCGCGTATCGGCGGTAAGGGGGTCGGGGCCGTGAGGGGAGGTATGGAGGATGGAGTCGCGGGATCGAGGGAGGAGGCGCGAAGGTGAGGTCGGAGGTGACGGGATCGCGTGACGGCCGAGCGGGGCAGGGGAGGGCGGGGGTACGGGACACGGTCTCGCGAGGTGGCGATTACTTCCCCAAGGACGAGCGCGCGGCCCCGACTAATTATCGCCATTAATCAAGCAATAGTCGCAGCAATTAACGTTCACGTACGTTCGCAGAGTCGACCAATGGGCCGAGAGCATCGGCAACGAGCTGTGGAGGTTGGCGAACGCAGTGGCCCAACCCGCGGATCTCCTGGAAGTGAGTATGAATGGACTTGTGTGACCCAGGGTCGGTCCCGACCAGTGACTTACGACCGACGACCGACGACCGACGACCAAGAGCCATCGGACTCGATGAACCATGAACTTTCAACTCGAGCCTCGACTGATTGAAAACAGAACTTTCATATACACGCGCCTGTGTCTATACAACGTACATTCGTGTGCGCGCGTGCGCGTGCGTGCGTGCGTGTGTGGATATCGTTGATTTACCCCCGGCTCTCTCCGAGCCCGTTCCCTTTTATTGGCCCTGACATTGACATTTGCCTCGTAATTGACGGCTTTTATTAAGATCGCTGGGATCGCAACCCCGGCCTCCCTCCACCCCGGCCTCCCCCGGCCCAACCCCACGAATCGGAAACTTAATTAAAAAGACGACAGGAGCCCGATCGCTGGCCGCTCTGATTATTGGCGAATCGCAGAGTCGGGGTGCTCGGGGGGGAGCGCCCGAGGACATCCAATTGCAGGACGCTTGAGTCGGGAACCTCCCAAGCGCTGTAGAGACCGACTGCCAGCTCGGTATAGCCGACTCCCCCCACCCCTACCTCCCATACCCCGCAGATGTCCCTCCTCGGCCTGAAAGGATGAGCCCCCGTGTACTTTGTCCGTGTCCCGGGTCGCATGGGTCCTCTTCCGCATGGGAGTGAGGCTCAGCGCCCGGAACTAATTATATGCGGCCACACGTAGCCGGACGCAGGCGCACATATTCTTTTACGAATTTTCTCTGGAGGTACGGGCCACGAGGAACATTACGGCTTAATCGAACCACGGGGACGACTTGCTAAGCCGGCTCTTTACTTTCTTCCTTTCTTTACTTTCTGTCTTTTCTTTTCCTCTTTTCTTTTTTTTTCTTTTCTTTTCCAGCGCTACAAAAAAATGGGCGTCCGTGTCGAGCACAAGTCCGGGAACGAAATTATCAAGAACATAAGCGAGAACGTCGGCCGGATGCTAAGCCGTAAAATGGATGCTGTGCAGTGCCTGTACAAGGAGGCCGAGAGAATATCCGAGATGTGGGACGCCAACTTTACCACGAATTTCACGTACTACTCGGCCAAGTACAGCAACGCCACCGTCGAGAACCTCCTCAAGACGTCCAACATACCGGAGAATATGCAGGAACAGGGCGCCAACGAGTCCTATACGTGAGTTCCAAGCTTACCCGACTCACCCGACTCTCCCGACTTCCCTTAGAATCCGCCCGCGCGTCTACGTGGACACGGCACCGAGAGGAGCAACGAGGAGGAGAGCCTGGAGACGAGACCGGGGCCGTCACGGTATTTTTACCAATAGCCGAGCATGTCGCCGCACGTCGGTGGCGGATTAAAATTCAGCCCCCCTCCCCCCTCGCGGCTCCGATTAAATTCAAATACGACGCTAATGTACCGATAAACCGTATCGTTCGCATCGTAATTCCTCCCTCAATTAATTCCTCTTTAGCGGCTCGCCACCAACTTCCAAATGACGTAATAAATATATAAATAAATTTAATTAATTAATTAATAAATAAATAAAGAAATTGCTCGGGCTGTTGATCGTTCGTTGGTACTCGGGAGGGGGGGAAGCAACTGGCGAGGACGTGGAGGAGGAGGATGAGGGGTAGGAGGAGGAGGGGCAGGAGGAGGAGAGGGGTCGGTACGCGATGACATCTGAACTCCCCGTCCTCGGAGCGTGTCTCGCGCGCGCTCGAGCGCGGCCTCCACCAGCCGACGCGATCAATAGCCCATTATTAACGTCCAATTAACGGATAATAAGATCGGCTCGCCGAAAATAACGGTTGGACAATTATTGCCGGGGACGGACATCCCCGTGGCACGCGCTATTTCGTTATTTCGCAGGCTCTCCGCGAACGGCTGAGTCACGTCAGCGACGACGACATCGGTCCCGCTGGCTCATTCACCAGCACCAGATAAACCGTCGGGGCGGTGGGGGGCGGTGGGGGTGAGGGCGGGGATCGAAGACTCAAGACAGCCGTTTCGCAACAAAAATAAATGCCCGGGGGACGGTTATTGGGGTTATTGGGGGACTGGGGGAGGAGGACTGCGAAGGAGCTCGATAACCGAGGAGGGCTCGCCCTTGCTCTTCCTCAGGCACATGTACCTCGAGCCGGACACCCACTTCAACAACGTCTCGGTCAACACGACCTTCTCCTCGGTGCACATCCCGACGAACGTCTACGACAAGCTGCCCCGCGTCAGCGAGACGATACTCTGGTCGAAGAGGCTCGACCGCATCTTCAAGCACAACTACCGCTCGGACCCTGCCCTCATGTGGCAGTACTTCTGCTCGACGACGGGCATGCTCAGGCAGTATCCGGCCATGCGCTGGCCCGTCGGCCTCAAGGCCGACGGCAAGGAGCTCACCGACACTTACGACTGCCGCGTCAGGAGCTGGTTCATCGAGGCCTCGACCTGCAGCAAGGACATGGTCATCCTCGTCGACAACAGCGGCAGCATGACCGGGATGAGTAACACCATCGGTACGCCGGGTCATGTGGACGGTCGGTCGGTCGGTCGGTCGGTCGGCGGGGGAGGGACGGGAGAGGGACGGGGAGAGACGTGGGAGACGGGGGGGGGAGGTCGGGCGTCGTCGTCAATTCCCCGACGATGAGATAACGAATTGCCGCGGCGCTAGCAATTGGAATTCGCTACCCGGCTACGCTCAGCGGCCTACGGCGATGATTAACGTCCGACGACCGATGCTACCTCGCACCGACCGATTCCTCGAATACATTGTTTCGCCCGAAAGGCCAATCTGCACGCTCGATCTCCTTAATAGGGCAATCGGAGTATTTTCATTTAAATTACTCGATGCCGATCCGTCGGTCCAACGGGAGTCGTCCTCGCCCACCCCCCCTCCTCCTCTACTTTAGCTACGGCATTCTGACAATAACCACAATAACCTTATCTCCGCGTCCCTGTCTCTTTCTTATTATTTATCCTTAGTTATTATGTATTGTCGACGTCAACGTCGTCGTCGTGGTCGCTCGCAGACGAACGCGAGCTAACAGTAAAAGCTCGGAGCACTGAAATTCCTCGTCGGAGGCATTAATTCGTAAGTGGAACGTGCTGTTATCGAGACTCGAGGCTAACGGGGCACGAAAAGTGGTTAACAAAATACCAGAGCTTTCTTCACCCCACCCCACCCTACTTCCTCCCGTTGTCGTCGTTGTTGTTGTCGTCGTCGTAGAGAGAGAGAGAGAGAGAGAGAGAAGGGGGTGTGGAGCGAAGGGACGCCAGACAGACCTCCTATACTCGTCCTCGAGCAATAATACCCTGGCTTAATAATACCCCGTCTCGCGTTCTCAGCTCTCTCGTAAACCAAATAGCCCTCTCCCTCCCCGGCAGCCCCTCCTACACTTCGTCGCTCCCGCGCGTCCAGCCGAAAATCCGGCATTCCGAGCCGCTCGCAGGCAAACGCAGTGGCTCGACGACGATCGATTATCGTAACGGGGGCAAGGGGCGGGGGGTGGAGGGTGGGTGGACGAAAAAGTCGTGGGAATCGATTGAAATGAATTGCAATAAAGTATATGCTCTAGGAGGTTATTGGGGACGAATGACTCGCGGGGGCTACGGACGAGCGTCGAGCTCGTCCGTTCGCAGATTTTCCATTCGACGTCTCTACCATTCACAAAGACAGACTTTTATTTGAAAGTCCCCGGGGGTGGGGGCGGTGAATAAATAACCGCGGGCAAAGTGATAGTCTTCGCTTAAGGAGTCGAGGAGGGCCAGCGTGTTTTTGCTTGTCGGCGGCTTCGAGGGAGACGAGACGGGACGTTATTAAAAAAAAATTAAAAAGCGGAAAGGCCCGGGTGGTCAGGGCGGGCAAAGAGCGCGAATAATAATAATAATAATAATAATGTATTCGTAGCGAAAGCAACGGTGGCGACGATCCTGTCGACCCTCTCGAACAACGACTTCGTCGCGGTTTTCAATTTCTCCGACACGTCCGACCAGGTCGTCGGCTGCTTCCAAGACAAGCTCGTCCAGGCGACGCCGGAGAACATCAAGAAGTTCAACATCGAGATGGAGACGATGAAGCCCGAGGGCGTAGCCAACCTAACCGTCGCCTTCCTCTCGGCCTTCAGCATCTTACAGAACTACAGGAACGAGTCACGCTGCGGCGCCGACATGAGCTGCAATCAGCTGATTATGCTCATTACCGACGGCATAGCCTCTAACATTACCGAGGTATTGTTACCCCCAAGTCATTATTGACAAGTTGCACGACGCGAGCAGCGGAGAATAATCCGGCTCTCGCTCATGACCTTGCTCATGACCTTGCTCTCCTACTCCCGCCACACTCCTATCACCTGCCCCGGCCCAGTCCCCCCCCCGTACCAATAACCACCTACGACACGTTACCGTGCGATTCTCCGTAGGCCAACGGGCAGGCTCGCGCACTATTGGTAACTGGTAAAAAAAAAAAAAAAAAAAAAAAAAGTAAATGCGGGCTGCGACGGGCAAGGTCGCCGTAACGGGAGCCAAGGTCGTTACGTAAAAGAGCGACGCGCCCGGACCCACCTCACGGACCCACCCCACGGACCGTCCGTACGATTAATACGAGTAGTAATGGGTGGCCAATAGTGCCGGGGCCCGAGCGTGGGTCTCGCGGGGAACTCACGGCAACGGAGCGGGGGAGGCCCGGAGTTGTCGAGGCCACGAACCGTAGCCGATGAATATTCAAGGTGTTCAGAGAGTGGAACTGGTTCAGAAACGGCACGATACCCGTGCGCGTGTTTACCTATCTCCTCGGCCAGGAGGTGACCAAGGTCCGGGAGATCCAGTGGATGGCCTGCCTCAACCGGGGATACTACACCCACATACACACGCAGGCGGAGGTGCCCGAACAGGTGCTCAAGTACATCCCCGTCGTGGCCCGGCCTCTCGTACTCCACGGCAAGGTCCACCCGGTCGTCTGGACCCACGCCTACGTCGACATATCGGTGAGCGTTCTTCCTCTATCTCTCTCTCTCTCTCTCTCTCTTTGTCACTCTCTGTCTTCAGCGGTACTTCTGTTTCGAGCTGGGGATCCAGTGCGGCACGTAGCCGAAGACCCTGGGAGACCCGAATCGTGCGAGGTTAACATTGAACGGGACTAATCGCCTGCGGGTCGTAACTCGGGTTAGCCGTGTTCCCTTGCGGGCATTTATTTATAAGATTTATCATTTAAAAACCCTACATTTAATTGCGTATAATTATTTACTCGGAAACGATCATTGGCTGTGATATTAGAACTTTTAGAAATTCTGCTCAACCATTCGAGGGATCGACGTTGTAAATTCGATAAGGAAAGCTAACGTCGTAATTAATTATTAAACAGACGCGGGGGGGGGGGGGGGGCAGTTTGTATAAGTAAAGAGGTCGTGAGAGGCGCGGAGAGGTCGATTTGAATTTGTCAATGGCATTTCGTCGGTAGAAATCATCGTCGGCCGGATTTATTACGATTTCTGAGATGTATCGGGCCCGTTAAAGCTTGCGGGGGGTGGGGGGCTCACGAATATGTAATATGTATCAGCGCTCGAATTACGGACACGGCGCATTTAATTGTATCAGTGCCGGGGGTAGTGCCGGCAGACGCGATCTCAATTTTATATCGTTAATTTAATTTTAATCCAGACCGCGACGTACAAATGTAACTCATACCTTATTATTATTAATCGAGAGCGTGGCTATGCAAATATTACGTTTCTCGATACAATATTAACGCCGCGGGCGGGGCTGGGAGGGGGTTGGTGAGGCTGGTGAGGAGGCTGGGGAGGGGGCTGGGGAGGGGACGGAAGAATTAGATCCAAGGAAAATGTCGAATACGCGGCGGTATGGTTAACGCAGACTGGCACGGGGATCGATTAATATTTAATTAATTTTCAGATAATTTCTACCCATCAAACGAATGTCATTAAAAATTTCATCAAACGAGGACTTTTCTTCTTCTTCTTCATATTATAATTGTTGTTATTGTTGTTGCTGCTGTTGCTGTTGCTGTTGATGCTGTTGATGCTGTTGATGCCGTTGTTGCTGTTGTTATTATACCTAATGAAAAGAACACGGATCGCTCAGATCATTGTGATTGTTCGATCGTCAACTCTGCGAAGATCAATTTTCAATTTGAAATTTCACGTTGTCAGGATTAAAAATAGAAAAAAAGAAAAGGAAAAAAAAAGGGGGGGGAGGGTAGTAACGTTAAACGGGATGAAAATTACGTGGCATTTTCTGCGATTGACTTATATTATTATCCCCTATGTATCGTCGGTCCAGCAGGTAAGTTTGGCTTAAACTTGACGCTAAATACGAACGTAAGATGCACTCGGCGGCGAGAATGCAGACTCCGACGTTACGGGCAATCTTACGAAGGACATTGAACGTGACGGTTCGCGTGACTGTCATTCTATGACATTCCGTAATTAAAGGGACGCGAAAGCTCCGCCC
This sequence comes from Ceratosolen fusciceps, assembly GCA_018883505.1. Taxonomy (NCBI): domain Eukaryota; kingdom Metazoa; phylum Arthropoda; class Insecta; order Hymenoptera; family Agaonidae; genus Ceratosolen; species Ceratosolen fusciceps. The sequence continues at coordinate 890,248 of RCIC01000010.1, forward strand.
GCGCTCCCCCGTTCCCTGCGCGTAATCAATTTCACGTGTAAATGCGTAGCGCGAACCGACATGACCACGGGCAGGAGGATCATTAATAAACATTCGTGGAATTTATGATTTTCATATCTGCCATTGGAAGGGAATGACGAGTACGTCCCTTGTGACATAATATGCGATAGATATGCATTTACCATTACTTTGTTAAACACGCGTGCGTCACCCTCTGCTGCATCACGTGGTCATCGACGAACAAGCCAACTCTTATTATTATTATTATTATTATTGTTAATCAAATTAATTAATTAATTAATTAATTAATGTTAATTAATTAATGTTAAGCAAGAGCCTGAGGTTCGGTTGGCTTGTACAAATGCCACGGCGATGCAGTGATAGCGCACGTTAATTGAATAAAAAGTTTATTTGTCAGAGAGAGAGAGAGAGAGAGAGAGAGAGAGTGAGAGTAAGTTAATGGACTTTTTGCATTAAGCGGGAAGAAAATACAGCGCCAATCACGAAAGACCTGAAAGTCGTTGACGATGGCGTGGACATTACCGAAGAGGTACGCAGATCAGTGATAACATGTGACGCTTAGTAGATGAAAGAGTTTTTCTAATTTATTATTATAACTTTTTGTCCCCGTGTCGTACCTTTTTTCTTGTTTCATTTTTGTTTCGTTTTTTTCTCCTTTTTTTTTTGTTTTGTTTCGTTCTTTACGCAATCCAGCATAATACGAAATCCTATATTGGCAGACGGAGTTTGTTTATTCTCCATTCGATACAAGTTGTAAAGTCATTCGCAGCACATTTAATCGAGACTCGAGACAACCAACCAACCAACCAACCAACCAACCAACCAACAAACAAACGGAACACCACGAACTCGTTATAGCTAATCATAGTTAACAATTGCACTGGTTTATTGATGTGTTGTGCCACGTGAAGGTATCCAGAGTGCGATTCCAATGGCGTAGCAATGATATATATATATATATATATTTCTCGGGAAATCATTAAGAATCGCATTCTAAGCCGTAGACGTGAACTTGCCAATGTCCTGTCCAGATAGTTATCCGCTACCTTAGCTGTTTGGTTAACGTAGTTGCGTAGTGAGTAGTCAGTCATTGTGTGGGGACTGTCCACTGGGCATGAGATGTTTAAGAGGCACTAGTGAAAAACGGTCGTACTGCGCCGATAGAGAGCGATTCTTCAATTGATATTGGGCCCGGTCTCGAAGCCCGGCCTTACAAGCAGTACGACCCGTCCCTTGCCAGTGCCACTAACTGTGTGTCTGTGTGTGTGTGGTGGTTGGGGGGGGGTCACCCTATTTATTTTCCCTTTATTTTTACATTGAATTTTTATTTATTTTTTTATGAAGCATGAAGCGTATTTTTGTCCCATATATTTTCATTGTCCGATTTAGCGAATTTGGTGGACTTGGTGCAGCAGGTAGTGGCGCCGCTTGCCTGCCGCAGAATCGTATCGTGATCATTGATGACGGATCATGACATTCGGACGGGGCCTGGCAATTGGCCACGGCTGGAAAAGTAGGTGCCGGTAAATGCCCTTTTCCAGCCGCGAGTGCTTAATAGTCCTTGGCAGTGGGGGTATTATTGGGCTTATTGGGATTAATGGGCTTATTGTAGGGGTAGGGAAGGGATTGACGCTGAACTAACGTAACGGGCCTTAGGACAAGCTGACGTCCGAGAACGCGACGAAGAAGACGGAAATATCGTGGCGCGACCGGCTACTCACCTCCGTCAGCATACCGGTCTTCGACCGTAAGGGCAACAAGAACAGCATCAAGAGGGCGGCCAACCTGCTCGGCGTCGTCGGCACGGACGTGCCCCTCAAGGACATTAGGAAGCTCACACTGCCGTACAAGCTCGGTGTGAACGGTTACGCGTTCATCGTCTCGAACAACGGCTACGTCGTGCTGCATCCGGCGCTCAAGCCCGAGTACAAGGGCGAGCTCAAGCTCAACTACAACAGCATCGATCTCACGGAGGTCGAGATCCTCGACGACGGCAGGGGACCGAGGTGACGCACCACCTAAATTCTTAATTCCCTTTTAATTTAAGCTCGGAGCTCTAACGCTACGTGGGAACGATTTGTTTTGCGCAGGGAGCCAGGTGAGGAGATAACCGAGATCCGTCGAGCTCTAGTCAATCACGAGTGCGGCTCGAAAAAAGGAGTTAAAGTCAAATTGCATTACGACGATTACCGCCGCGTCACCCTGGAGAGCCGCGATTACTTTTATGCCGCGTTACCGTTGACTCCCTTCGGCATCGCGGTCGTACTACCGCAATACGGCCGCTACTACATCAAGGTAAGCATTATCAAATACCTCCACCACCCCCCACCACCATCTCCCATACCGCGATACCGAGATTCAAGCAACCATTCTACGTCCGGCTGACTATTCCTCGGCGATCCGTAAAAGCAGGGATTTATGTATTTAATCACGATCCGAGGACGATGCTGTTACAACGCAGTATTGTCAGGTAAATTAAGTTGGTCGTCGTCGTCGACGCGTTGCCCGCTACAGGTGAACAAGGAGATCGAGAAATACAGGAATCGCAACATCTCGGACTACTTCGTGGGCGAGAGCTGGGGCATCCATCCCGAGTGGGTGTACTGCCGATACCATTATCTGGAAGGTCACGAGTTCGATACGCCCGAGGACGAGCTGCGGCACTTCCTAAAGATCGTCGGGGACTTCACGATGAGCGAGACCGAGCGCTACCCGGAACAGTACAAGCCCTACGACAACGAGGAGACCCTCTCGCAGGTACGTGTTTTTTTTATCAGGATCCCGAGCCCGATGTCGCGTTAGCCGTTACCCGAATCTTACCAACGCGTCTTCGTGATTAACGCAAGAGCTACAAGGCGGACGGGCCGTTAAAGTGCCAGAGCCACGATATAGGGCAGCGCGAGTCGGACACGTACGAGCCGGACTGCGGCAGCGAAGACCTCGAGGAAGAGCAGGAGGACTACGACAAGCACCACAACGACCACTACTGCAACAAGGAGCTGATGGAGCTACTCATAATGGACGCCTGCGCGACCAACGAGAGCTTCTCCGGGGAATTCCGTAGCCAGTACGAGGCAGAGCGCGAGCTCATTGACAAGTACGAGGTCTTCCTGAGGTTCGTAGCTACCCAGAGCGGTCTCACCAGGTGGCAGAAGGTCGAGGGCGCCAACGTCGAGAGGATGCGCGAGAGGATACAGGAGTTCACGAATCACAAGAGGGCCTTGGACGAGCCCTGGTACAAGGGTGCGATATTCCAAAACGAGATCGACTCCGAGAGCGTGTCGATCACCGGTAAGCGATTATTGACCTCCACGTGACCCTCGTCTCGCGGATTTATCCGGATACTGGCAATGCTCGGCCACGTTCAACTCGGCAAAATAAAAAACTTTCGCCCCGGAGGTTATATTAAATTCTTAATGGCTTGTTTTGAAAAACATAAGCGAGCGCTCTCTCGCTCTCTCGCTCCCTCGATGTAATCTCGTAAAAAGTTCATTTACGACTGTTTGTCCCCGTGGTGTGTTGTTAAACACATTGGATCGTTTAATGATGAGGGGGGACTGTCGAGTCGCTTAGCTCTTAGGAATAGAGAGCGCCCCTTCTGTCCTCTATCTCTATTACGACGACGTGGATGGATCGTTAAAAGCGCATCGCGCTGATGTTAGGTAAATTTATACCCTCCGAGCTCGTATTTTACAAATGATATTTAAATGCTTTGTAAAGTCAGAGCTCGTGGATCGATAAAAAAAAAAAAAAAAAAAAAAAAAGGCCCGTGGAATCGCGTGGATCAATGTGGCAGCTTGTCCGTGCCCCGATCGCTCGCGGCTCGTTTAAGGGTACTTTTAATCCACATCGGATGACGTAGCCGCGATTATTACAATTATCCGGGACTTAAAAAGTCAGGGGATCGGGAGATTTAACGCCCCCCTACAAGATGATACGGCAACATTATTTCCTCGTCGCGCTCGCGCTATATAACTTACGCGTGCAATTACACGTTGAATCCTTGGCGGCTAACGATAAGCTCCCCCCACACCCCCAATAATCCGTATTTTAGATCGACGCGTATAATAATAATTCTGGAGGGTTTTGTAACGGCCTCGGTCGTCCGAAAAGGCGCAAAACCGCAGCCGGGGAAAGAAATTTGAAATTCCAAAGCGAAGGCGGGGCGAGGCGAGGGCGGGGCGAGGGCGAGTCGAATTAAATTTTCATAACGTCTGAGCGCTCGTTTTTCCTTCGTCGTTCCGATTCTCGTAGGCAGATCGGCTTGGCTCGCCGCTCGGCAAATCAGATTTTCACATTATTTATAGAATTTTTCAGCCCTGAGCCCCTCTCCGCTTCAACAATGCTGTCCAACAATGTCGAAACGGACGGGGGACGGGGGACGGGGGCGAATTACTTTTCATAGAAAGCACGAGCGCGCGTACGATGCCGTAAAAACCTCGACGAAGCCATTGGACCAAATCGAGAGCTTATTTATCTTTAACGGCCCCTTGTTTGCCGCTTATTAACGTTAATTGGCCTTAAAAACTTTATATTATCACCTTCAAGTCGATGCGTAAACTCTTCGGCAGTTTCAAGCTCGAAATCGCTCGGGCCTTCGGCGTGAAAACCAACAAAATCACTCGCCAACAAACCTTGGGCAGAGAGAAGAGTCCGTGACGTCGCGTCCTTAAGGCGAACGGACGAGAGAGAAAAAAAAAAGTAGCAAAAAAAAAAGAGGGAGGGGGGGGGGGGAGGGGATGGAATAAAAGTCATAAGTAAGAGGCCGCGCAGAAGTAGATTTAATAATAAGAGGAATGAAGGGGCAAGAGCGTGGCGATTTTAAAATAGAAGCGGGGGCAGGAGGGTCGGATAAGAGGATATACGAACGGAAAAGGGCTGATAAAGTAGCGGGAGGAGGGGAGGGTTCTCGTGACTCGTAGGCAGGGAAGGAAAATAAAAAAAATAAAAGAGAGAGAGAGAGAGAGAGAGAGAGAGAAGAAAGGGGAAAGAATTTATACGGCCGAGGGTGGGTGGGGGGGGAGGGAGGGAAGGCGTAAATAAAGTCTAATATTAAAGTGCGTGTACGTTTTGATAAAAGTGCCGCCGATAAAGGAGCCAGAGTCCGGGCTGAACTCGACGGTGACGATATCCCTGGGGGTGTACCCCCGTGACAACGGTAAGAAGGCTGCGGCAGGTGTCGTCGGGTTCCAGCTCCCGATGACGGCCCTCTACCGTCAGTTCAAGAGCATCATGACCGAGCGGGTCCCCATACCCGGGATGAACTGCAGCAGCGGCGTCGTCGACTGCTACCTCATCGACCAGAACGGCTACATCGTCATCTCCGAGGCCCACGACCACGACGCCGGCAAGTTCTTCGGCTCCCTCGACCAGACGTCGCCGATAATGCGCTCCCTCGTCGACCAGGGCCTCTTCCACGCGGTCGACATTTACGACTACCTCGCCGTCTGCTACGACATCGTGAGTCCCCGTCGATATCTTTTTAAAATCATCCGTACATTCACTTGCCACCACCACCACCACCCCACCCCCCGGCTCTCCGCTTATTTATAACTCGCACGTATCGAGCCGTGTTTGCTTGTTCCCTGACTTATTCCCCGACTTATGACCCTTATGCCAACTGTGACCTGGACAACCTCGGACGACCTCGTACGACCTCGTACGACCTCGGACTTTCATCAGCATTCGAAACGCGTAGTCCACGGATTCCGTGCCTTGGATTAAAAAACCCCACGGGGCTCGGTCTCTTAAAAATAGACGTCGAATGCTGGAAATCGGTTCGGTTCCGTTCCGTTCCGTTCCGTTCCGTTCGTTCGGTTCGGTTCGGTTCGGTTCTGTTATTAATACCGAAACTCCGAAGCTAAAACAACGACGACGTACGTCACCTAGAATACCCCTCGAATACCCTTTACCATGTATTATTTATTCCACGTGGCTGTACGAGTCGAGGCTTCTCGCGAAAAGGGTATTTTTTTCCTTCCCTACCCTTTCCTCTCCTCTCCTCTCCTCTCCTTTCTTTTCTTTACTTTATTTTTTCCTTCTCGATCTCTTTCGATGGGGTAAAGAAATTGGTTGCCGAGCCGAGACCGATGAGGTACTCGAGCCCGCGCTCACGTACTTTTCAAAATATTATAATACGCGGGCGATCTTTCCCTTGGCTCTGGATCCGAAACTGATCCACATCGTAAAGCCGGGATCGAGAATAATCGAGAATTCCGAGTCATTCGTACGTACGCACGTACGTACGTGTATGCGCATTCCTTTCCTACATTCACTTTACGAGTTGAGGTTATTTTTATAAAATAACTTTGGAGTTTTTTTAGAGGGAAGCCCCCTCCTCTCTCTCTCACCCCACCCCACGCCACGCCACCCCTCGCCGCTATACGCGCCGATATACGTTCAGAATATACTCGTCGGCAATGTAAATACTTACGATGGTTATTGATTGACGAGCTATCGACTTGATTGTGCTCCCCCCACACCCCACCGGAGAAAGAAGTTCTCACAATAAAGTCAAAAGCTCGTGTCGAGATGGAGATCGTGCGCAATGGTAATTAGTGAGAACGTCATTGTCCACGGGACTGCAGCAATAATTGTATAATATTGAATATGGGCAAGGGGAATAGGCGTTGGGCGATTACTGTTGCCGACTTATCGTCGGCCATTCAAAAGTCATAAAAAATTTTCGATAATAACTGCTATCGCTATAATCGAATGATTTAATGAGGGCAGATACAGTGGAAGCTAATAATTAGCAGGCTCGCGTTACGCGATAATGCGAAATCGTAAACAAAATCAATCTGACATTCTTTATGTTGGGCGAGTGCTTACTCGTGTGACTCCGTGTGACTACGTGTGACTACGTGTGACTACGTGTGACCTCGTATTCGTATTCTCTCGAACCATTAAACCCGATTCTTCGTGGTGCGAACGATGACCAAAAAAAAAATAAAATAAATAAATAGATAAATAGATAAATAGATAAATAGTTATAACGATGATATTTGCAAAGGAAATAATGCTACTCTTTGCTTGGTTACAACTACAGGTAAAGCGTATTCGTATTCGACAAAACAAAACGGGGGGCTCTCCCTCATAAATAATTATATTCTCATAACGATTATTATTCAATATCCGAATAACAATAGTTTAACAGTGGTGGGGATTATTTTTATAGAACATGAGATACCGACACTTAATATCCTGTAGCATAAGTCAGTAACACGTTGAATATACATATAAACAAATCGTTTATACACGATACATTGATAAGTACATGCTACCGGGCCTGTGTAAGTAGTAAGTAATTTTACACTCTTTGGAAAAGATTAATTAGCCCCTCGGCTCGGCTCGGCTCGGCTCGGCTCGGCCTTTGGGTATGTTCATGTAGTATTATAGTCTTTTAGGACAGCGAGTGGATGCTGGAGCGAAGCTTTAATCGCGCGGCTCGGAGCAACTTTATACTCCATCGTATTAAAAAATTATAATAATAATAATAACTATAATAAATACAATAATAAATAATAAATAACGACGACAATGACAACTGAAATGAATACGCTACCTTTATTATTAGATTATAATTAGATTGTAATGGCAGGCTCGCTCGCGTCCCTCTATAAATATCGAAATATTCCGAAATACTCCGAAATATTCCGAAATATTCTCGATAATTGGGAGCATTCGAATGATTGTATTACAGAAGCGGGGGAGTCGGTGGCATCCCTCCGCCGCTGGCCCACCGCGTCCATAAACTTTTATTATGCGGCATCGGCATCGAATTAATTAACCTCGCGTTATTAAATCCGGCATTGTCCGGGCTCGCGGCCCCTTTTGTTCCCCGCTTCGCTGGAATTAGAACTCCGTAAGGCTTCCGGAGTGCTTGGGGGGGGGGGGCGCGGGAGGTTATTGGGGAAGAATACTATAGGAAATCATAAGGATCAGGATTGAAAGGAGCGTATCGAGCGTTTGTTTCCTTTCATTCTTTTCTGTCTTTGTTTCTTTGTTTTCTTTCTTTCTTTTTTCTTTTGCTTTTTTTCTTTCTTTTTTTTTTTGTTTTGTTCTTATACGTGGCTCGTGACTTTTTCCTGAAAAGTCTCAGCAGCGCCCGACTCGCGTTTTCTCTCTTTTCCACCCTGGCTCCAGACGATTTCGTCGAGCCAATTTCGAGTCTCGATTATTTTTGAGAATTCCCGATTCCCCGATCGCCCATGAAACGCTCCGGAACGTAAAGAGGTTCCTTTGTCAACGCACGCTTTTCTCATTCCTCCACCCACCTTCCAAATAACACCCTACCGAGGTATCCAAGGAACGCACGCCTCTCTCTCTCTCTCTCTCAGCTCTCTCCAGCTCTCTCTCCCTCCCTCCCTCTCTCTCTCCAAAAGATTAGTTGCCGACGGAGGGAAAAAAAAAAAAAAAAAAAAGCAGACTGCGCCAGGTATTTTTCTTCCTACCTGGAGCGCGGCGGATGCGGATCTTCCGTGCAAGCTCTCGGGGGTGTGGGGGTTATTGGGGAAGCACGTACTCCCGGACTGGGAGTCCCCCAAGGATTCGGGCCTCTGAATAATTCCTCTCGGCCTTGATCTCCCTTATCCCGTAATCAGAGCGAGAAGGACACGCATCCGTAATAGGCCGACCGTTTATTAAGGCTAAGCGCGCAGCCGCTTTCCTCTGCGACTAATAATAATAAACGGTTATGTCCCACCACCTTCGTGGGAAGAATGTTCCTCGTCGAGCGTTCCGAGCTGCTCGATTAGTAGCCTTGATCTATCGATTATCTAATGCAGAGGTACGAAAGCGCGGGCCATATGCTGGGTAACCCGTTCGCCTACGCATGGAAGCTCGTCACGTGGATAATCGCGAGGATGATCGTCCTGGCCTCGCAGCTGCAGGAGCTGCCGGTGATCTTAGCGCAGGACGACCTCGTCGAGGAGGAGGTCGACTTCAAGAAGCCACCGAAGATGCACAAAATCCGATACAATCGTCCGTGCGACATGAAGATGACCTTGTACATCGTGAACGAGACGAATTTCAACCGAGGCTTCACGAACAAAGCCGGCAGCTGCGCCTTGCCGTTTTACGCACAGCGTGTAAGTCGAGCAGCTAAAGTACCGATAGCCCCGACAGTAAGGGTACCGATACCGATGGCCCCGCCCACTCAGCCGATCGCCCCCCTTTGTTGATTCCAGGTACCGCACACGAATCTCTTGCTGGTGATCGTGAAGACCGACCGGAGCAGCTGTTACGACAAGATGGACGTGATACCGTACGAGATATTCCCCTACACGATCGACGACAACGTAACCGAGGCACCCTGCCACAAGATACCCCTGAACGACCTGTTCCGTAGGAGACTCGAGCACTGCTATACGCAGCACGAGGACGAGGACGAGATCGAGGCCTGCGGCGGCGCGACCGTCTCCACGGCCTCGATACTATTGCTCCTGCTCACCAGCCTCAAGAGCTTCCTTAAATTCTTGTAAAATTATTATAAGACGTGCCCGCGTTCTTCACGACGACGACGACGACGAGGACGGCTACGATGTGCTTCGTCGGCTCAGCGGGAATGAGATTATTAACATTTATAACGTTTCTCAATTCAAAGTTTATAACATTTTGATTTTCTCCGATGGCATTTCTTCTTACTCTTCTGCATTTTATAACTTATTATCATTACTATTACTATTACTATTACTATTACTAGTATTGTTGTTGTTCTTCTTATTATTGTTGTTGCTGTTGCTGTTGCTGTTGTTGTTGTTGTTACTATTATTGCTATCATTGTCATTATCATTAATTAATTTATTTAATACTTTGTACGATATATTGACTATGTGGATTTGTTAATAAAAGGATATGATGGAAGTTTCGTTGTTGTTGTTGTTGTTGTTATAAGAGTTCGTGCGCTGGTGGTTGAATGTTGAGTGGAAGCGAAAGTATGCGGCGGGGTGGGCGGTAGGGAGGGCGCCCGGGAGCATCGGCTGGCCGATAAACGCGCGCGAGGTGAAGCCCCCGGCGAGCTTCCGGTAAACAAGGCGACGCTGGCCTCCCGTCAAAATAAAAAGACACACAGCTGTCTTGTCGATGCGGCCCCGATCAATAATACACCCCGAGCAGGGGGTCGAGGGGGGAAAAGGCGGGTGAGCAGTCGCGCGCGCATTTTCCTCGTCGCGGGGGAGCGCCGCAACCCCGTGGATCGTTGCTGCGCAAGCTCCCGGTCGTCCCTGTTGACGGTGGTTGAGGGCGGCGATGGGGAGAGGGGATGGTAGGTTATTGGGGGGGGGAGGGGCGCGCGGCAGCGACGGCGGCAGCGACGGCGGCGACGGCGGCGGCGGTGGCGAGGTTGGGAATCGCAGCGCGAGGAGACCGCGGAGAAGCGCACCGAGGTAGGGAAAGCGCCCCTTGGCGCTGCTCGGCACTGATCAATAACCCCACGGCGCGTGATACGGGACTGCGACACACCGTTCTCGGCGACGACGAGGCTGGAGAACGAGGACGGGTAGAGGCTCGCCGCGCGCCACTCCACTGGCTGTGTTTGAATGTTCCGGGACGGGGAAGCCGCGAGGGAGCCATGAGGGGCTGCTCCTTCTCGTACCGGGCCGTCGTCGCGGCGCTCCTGCTCCTGCTGCTGCTCTTGGTCGTCCAGGCGCGCGGACTCGCCGAAGCCAGGGTACACCTCGACGCGTAAGTCTCGGCAATCCCTTACATATCTTACATGAACGTCGAGGCACGTATCCTCGTCGACGGGATGAGCGACGGTGCCACCTCCGTCGCCGCCACCGTCGTCCCTTACTATCTCCCCCCCCCCACTCATGTATCGTTTAATAGGTCGACTCGGATTTCGGTTAATCGATCGTAGGGCAAGTCGTGAATGTAGGTCTTTATGTTACCGGGACATTGCGCGGGAGCTCGAGCGTTAAGCTTAGCCAATGTCGTTTACCCGCGGCGCCCTAATCTCTCCTCCTCCTCCTCCTCCTCCTCCTCCTCACCCCTCATCCCCCCATACCCTGCTCCATCCCTATAACCCCCAATCCCTATAACCCCCAATAACCCCAATAACCCCAGTCAATTGTAGGAAAACAATTTACTTATGAACGTTATTTGGGGAGGGTATGGCAGCGGAGGTCCGATGCCCGGGTAACGTAAGGATCTGCGCCGCTCTGCCGAGCGCAGACTCGCTTCCATTGGGCTCGACCGCATTAGACTCGTCGTGAATATTTAATATTGCAAACAATTCGCGCGTATCGTGAAGAGCGAGTGTCGATCCTCCGCTGCTAATTAAGGCATCGATTCATTTGACTGACAAGACTGAGCGGCCCATCGGTAATCTGTATGGGGCGGGGGGGAGGGGGAGAGAGATTCAATCGATGTGCCGATGCGTACACGCGCCCTACCGGAACAACGTCGCGCGGCCAATGGGTCGCGAGCCTTGATACGATACGCGCGGGGATGATGGGCCGGACCGGCTCTCGTCTATCGATACACAGAACCGTTTTCTGTCGTTCCAGCAATGCGACATACGGGACGATGGTCGGGCGGGCGCGTGTACGTAGGAGAGCCGCGCACGCGTCCCACGCCTCGAGTCCGAACGCGCGTTTACGTGGTCGCGTAACGTGTATCCGACCATCCATCCATCCATCCATCCATCCGTTCGTTCGTTCGTTCGTTCCCAATGTAATTTTTAAAAAAAGTTTAAAAAAAAACCCCCGTCGTAGCTCTCGGTGCTTTCATTTACACGCGAGACATACGCAATGCTCGTAGCGTTAATGCATCGAGTCATTGCGGCGAGCGTGAATACCGGCAACTAAATTTATCCAAAAAGCCGCTTGAAATTACGATTGATTAACGGCCTCGACGATTTTGAATAGAATAGAATAGTTTTAAAAAAAGGTGTAAGGATCGTGCGCGTTAATCGGCTTGTTTATATTTTTTTTTGTTTTTTTGTTTTTGTTTTGTTTTGTGTGTCCCCTCGAAGTGTCAAATCGTGGTCGGATAAGCTTGGTTTCGAGCTTCTGCAGCTCGGGAAGTTCGTCACGAAGATCGACAAGTTTTACGAGAACTTCCACAAGGAGGGCGAGATCACGGTCAACAATGGCAGAAAAGTCGTCGAGAAGATCGCAAAAAACATCGAGGGCATGATGAGCTCCAAAATAGACGCTATACAGGTTCGTTGCCCACTTGTCCTGCCTATTACTTCGTATTCACCTGTACTTGTACTACTTGTAACCTTACTCCTCCTGCGCGAATTGGGGTTTATTATTGTACGTTAAAGCAACAAATGAATGAACAAAACAAATGAATATAGATGGAAAGTTATCTGTAATTTTGCGAGTAAAGCCTTGAATCCTTGATGTCACGTGACACGGCCGGCGAAAGCTGCCGTTTAAAGCCCATTGGGAATTGAGAATGAGAGTGTCGTTGCAGCGGATAATGGACGTGGCGGAGTCGTCGGCGCTATCGGGCTCGATGTCCGAGGGTGCCGAGGATCCACCCGACGACATGTACGAGTACAAGGACGCCAAGAACCATTCGCAAGTGACGGCCAACTACAGCGAGCACTTCGGGAGTGACGTGAACCTCAACTACTCGGCTGTCCACGTGCCGACGACCGTCTACGGGCGCTCCAAGGACGTCCTGCGCGCCATCCGCTGGTCCGAGGAGCTCGACGACACCTTCAAGAACAACTACAGGACGGATCCATCCCTCTCCTGGCAGTACTTTGGCAGCTCGACGGGTTTCATGCGCCAATACCCGGCGATCAATTGGAAGCCCAACGGCAGCGATCCCCACGACCCGGACCTCTACGACTGCAGAACCAGGAGCTGGTACATCGAGGCTGCGACCAGTCCAAAGGACGTCCTCATACTCGTCGACACCTCGGGCAGCATGACCGGCATGAGGAAGGAGATAGCTCGTCACGTTGTCAACAACATACTTGACACCCTTGGCAACAACGACTACGTAAACATCATCAAGTTTTCCAACATCACCGAGCTGGTGAGGGTTGCACCTACTTTCCCACTCGTCCGCTCCCTCGAAACCGCCCTCGAAACCCCCCCTCCATCCAGTGGATATCCATCCAGTTTCATTGTGCCGAGTAACGGTAAGTTGTATTGGCGAGGATGTAATAATCTATGGATTGGCATGTCATTGGCGTAGGCGGTGCCGTGCTTCGGCTACAACCTCGTCCAAGCGAACCTGGCCAACATCCGCGAGCTGAAGAACGGCATCTCGGAGATGAACACCGAGCGCATCGCCAATTTCACGATGATACTTACGTACGCGTTCGAGCTGCTCGAGGAGTTCCGGATGGAGAAGCGAGGCGCCTGCTGCAACCAGGCGATAATGCTCATCACCGACGGCGTGCCCGAGAACTTCAAGGAAATATTCCAGCGCTACAACTGGATGGGCAACGCCGAGTCCGAGGAGACGCTCGACATACCCGTAAGGCTGTTCACTTACCTGATCGGCCGTGAGATCGCCGACGTCAAGGACTCCCGGTGGATGGCCTGCAACAACCGCGGCTACTTTGTCCACCTATCGACCTTGGCTGAGGTTCGCGAGCAGGTCGGTACCCCCCACCCACCCTAACGGTTCACTTGCGAGCATTGTTACGTGCGCGCGCGCGCGCTCTCTCTCTCTCTCTCTCTCTCTGTCTCTGTAATACCGATAGAAACCATTGTGAGAACCTCGTGCTCGTCAGGTACTGAACTACATATCGGTGATGGCGCGGCCACTGGTGCTCAACCTGACCATTCACCCGACAATATGGACACCCGTGTACGCGGACGTCGCCGATCCAAAGATCACCGACTGGCTCTGGGACAAAAAGGAGCGCTACGACCAGAAGGAGCGCTACTGGATTTACCGGAGGAACAAGAGGCTCATGTTCCTGGAGAAGGAGCTCGCTCAGTACGACAAGAGGAGCAAGAAGAACACGAACGTCGCTACGGACATGTACAAGTACAGGCTAATGACGTCCGTCAGTATGCCGGTCTTTGATCGACGTGAGAATGCCGTAAGTCACCTCCCAATGGCTTTCCCCCCCCCTTTCCCCGACAAAACAAAAAGTAAATAAATAAATAAATAAATAAATAAATGAACGGCCCTTTGTCGAATAGAACTGGCAATGAAATGGGAGAGTCGAGCCAATATCAACCCCAATCTGCACTATGTCCATTTTGAAATTGTTCTTTAACTGTAATGGAAAAGCGACTGAGTGAGCGACTGAGCGAGTGAGTGAGAGAGAGAGAGAGAGAGCCCACTATCGTGAAATAAATAAAGCAATTGACCTCGATTGACCATGTTACAAAAAAAAAAAAAAAAAAAAAAAAAAAAAAATGAAAACATGCCATTATCGGAATGATTCGTTTTTAGCAAATAGAAAGGGCTCGTTGTTAGAGAACGGAAAATAAAATAAAAAAATAAAAAAAAAAAAAAAAAACAAAGCGCCGAGCGAACCCATCGGATTATCTCAACTCAACGTATTTGTCCGCAGAACATCACAGAACAAGTGCTGGTGAAAAACGCCTACTGGGTTACACAGACAAGAGAGGTTGGCTACTAAAAAAAAAAAAAAAAAAAAAAAAAAAAAAAAAAAAAAAAAAAAAAAATAACGAAAAAGCAAACGCACCAGTTGATCTCTACTATAGTATCATCCCCTCTATCCTGTTTTGCCCTTACGTATTACATGCTCGTTACTTCGTACTGCCTATTCCTCCTCGCATGCCCTTTCACATTTCTATAATTATAATACTTCTTAAAGATTTCTTCGAGTATTTCAAGTAACAAATGAATATATAAATAAATAAATGAGTAAATAAATTGCGAGGGGGGAGAGGAGTGTAGTAAAATACTTTAGGTCCACATAACTTCCTACCTATTTTCTTTTTAAACATTAGTCGAGTACTATATATATATATATATTTTTTTTTTTTTACTAGGTAGGACGTTGCTTAGGAAGAGTTTTATAATTAGTGAATCCTCAGTCTTGGCATATTATGAGTAGAAATCATAATGACAAGGTTCCATCCTTATCTCAAATCCATTGGATTGTCGACGAGACAATTCACTGTTTCCCGTATAAAGTTCATACTTATCTTTAGCAGCTAATCGTAGACAGTTTTGCAGTCGTTTATTTAGATTAAACAAAATGTATCATTCCTTTCTTTTACTTACACAGTTACTAATATTAAACATTATTATATACTAATAATCAATACATCTTATATATTATTAGCCTACATACGCTTACGTACAGATATATATGTATGTATTACTTATACTTATACGTACGTATGCTCGTGTGCGCGCAAATAATCGTACACGCATACGTACGTACATTAACGATATACATAGCTTAGTTCGTTATATATTATAGTACAATAATACGTAGTAATCGAGAAGTATATCCCTTCACGAATTCTTGTAATGCAAAAAAAGTTTTTGTACACTCGATCCAACTGTATTTCAATCGTGATCATTACAATCAGTAATAAAGTTACATTAAAATTTCCTTCAGTTCGATAAAAGAATTCGTTACGAAGCATATATATATGTACGGGTATATATATATACATATACATATATATACATAGCCGTACATGTATGGATATATACATACGTACGTATGTACAAACACACGATTTGGCGAAGAATATCTTAGGCCAGCTATTGTATTAAATGAAAAATTTGGATCTATACATTACATTACGATTTATTTTTATCCTTATTATTTGTTTAAAACAGAAAACAAGACAAAAAACAAAAAACAAAAAAAAAGTAGTAGTGAGTTATATAAATATAGTTTGTAATTAATACTATCATTACTATTATTTGTTATTGTTATTGATATTGTTATTGTTATTGTTATTCTTATTATAATTATTATCGTTATTATTTATAAATAAATAGATGCTCCAGTCGATGTCGTCCGTAAGACGAAAGACCGTATTTACGTTATTAAAATTACAATAGTCACGTATAGATTGATCGTATGTAATACATAGTCTGTCGTTCTTAGAAAAAACTTATTATTGTTAAATTAGAGTTTAATTATTAACGATTATTATTAATTATCCGAAAGACTGAGCAGTAGTTTTTGTTTTTTTTAAAAAAAAAAAAAAAAAAAAAAAAATGCTTTCGATTATGCGAGTTTATCGATAATAATAGTTATCGACGACGACGAATGATATCCTTAAACGATGATTCGTCGTCGCGAAAGGCGCAGGTGCGCCATTAGCCGACGGACATTGTTCTTTCGTAGCCGAATTGATTTATTGAAATTTTTGCAGACGAGGATCGCGAATCTGCTGGGTGTCGCCGGGACCGACATACCGGTAGACGACATCAAGCAACTCATGCTCCCCCACGAGGTAATTTTTTAATGAACAAATAATAACTTATCTAATCCATAAGCGATCCTTTTAAATCCTAACGATACTCTTGTGATCGTGCAGTTGGGTGTTCACGGCTATGCATTCATTGTGACGAATAACGGCTACATCCTCACCCATCCGGATCTACGACCAGTGGTAGGTTCGAGCCTTTTCCAACACGATTCCATTCTATTCTATCTATCTATCGATCTATCTACGTCTCTCTCTCTCAGTTTCAGGGGATCTTGAAACCGGCATACAACAGCGTGGACATGGCGGAGGTCGAGCTGATCGAAGGTGACGATATCACAAGAGAATTCAATGAACTGCTTCTGAAGGTAAGATTGCAATGAGATATTATCTTATTGCGGATAATATGACCTCGGTAACGAGCATTGTTTATTAGTTTCGCGAGGACGTGATCAACCAGAAGAACCACAGTGACGTGCACATGTTCACCAAGTATCACTACGACAACATGGTGAGCGGAGGGGCTTCGTATGATGATTAAGGAGTTGGCCAGGAACGAATGATCGACATTTTGTATTTGCAGAAACGCGTTGGCAAATTAAAGAGGAAATACGACTCGGCACGCATCGGCAATACACCTTTCACGGTCGTCGTCAGTTTGCCCTTATACAACAGCGTCGACGCCACGTATCGCGTGCACGCGCCAAAAGACGTGCGCCGCTTGAAGTTTGACGGTAATTAACTTCAAATAAGCTTAACTTGACTAACTTGATTTTCAACGAGGCGATGGTAAATGGGATGGCAAATAAATTCTTTATTTCACGCGAGCCACGGAATAGTCGTGCTCGTTATTTATATTCAAAGCTAAAACGTGAAAATATAAACTAATAGAGAGAGAGAGGGGGGGAGAGAGAGAGAGAGAGAGGTATCATCGCCGAGGAGAAAATCACGAATCTGTCGCCTTCTACGTATGAATGAATAAATTTACAGCAGATATAACCGCGGAGAAGTACTTCGAGGGGAAAAACTGGCGAGTACACCCGGACTGGCTATACTGCAAGTGAGTAAACGTAATCATTGGTCCCCACTTCACCACCCCAATAACCCCAATAACCCACACTCCATCCGTCGTAGATTAGATCCGCAGGAGCTTTATTAAAAAATAAAAACAAAAAAAAAGAAAAAAGAAAAAAAAATATATATATATATTATCGAGTAGTAGACCTAGAGAAGTAAATACGCATAAGAGCAGAGCACGTAGACGTAATTGTTTGCCCAATTGAATTTAACGCCCAGTCGATCATTCAGAATAGGAAGCAAAGAAAGAAAACTTTTTTCCAGATCACACCACAAGGGTACACACGAATTAACTAAACGGAAGAAACAGCTCAAACACTCTATAAACAAACACCACAAGACGCCACAGAGAAACTCGTAAATCTTCTTTACCCATTATTTTTTTTTTTTTTTTTTTCCTTTTTTTCCATTACTACAGTCGCTCTATTGTGTAAACAAATGTATCTATACGTGTATTGATTAACGCGGCTATCGCGAGCACTTACTCGTTATTTCCATTTTCGAGATCCTTCTACATCGAGCACATTGTACTCGCTAATATAAATGATTAAGCTAACGGTCGAGTATGCCTCGCAGCGAGAGAGAGAGAGATAGAGAGAGAGAAAAGCAGAGAAATGTTTTTTTCAGGTATCACTTTGAGAACGCGTACAGCTTCGCGAGCCCGGAGGAAGAGCTGAAGCACTTCCTGAAGAAGGCGACGCAGCCCTTTTGGAATTGGGGTACGAAGCCTTCGGAGCAATCGACTCGTAAGATCAATGATATTAAGTTGCTTGGCTGGGCTGGGCTGGGCTGGGCAGGGGGGGGGGGGGGGGCAGGGGGGGCTAGGGGGTCAGGGTCAGGGGGGAGCAGAGCTGGGGAAGTCGGAGAGAATACGAGATTTGTGCATTTTCAGAGAACGGCAAGAAACCAGAAGAGAATACGGACTCCCGATACTGCGAGAGGGATCTCATATCGAATCTGGTGTTTGACGCGATGGTGACAGAGCGGTTCGCCGATCCGCTCACCAGTCGCGACGATAAAGGGTACGCAATTCAATTCACATCCTCCCGAGCATCGATCTATCACATCGACACCGCTCTCTTACAATTTATAACAATAACTATCGCAATACATTCTCTCTTCCTCCTCCACTTGCATTCCTCTTCTTCTTCTTCTTCTTACTCTTACTCTTATTCTTCTTATTCTTCTTACTCTTACTCTTATTCTAAATACAATACACGTAAACGTAAGTGCGATAATAGTACCAGGCGAGAGTGTCAGCGAGGATTGTCAATGCTCCAAGAAATAATATTATCTGTCTACTGCACTGATTGCTCCTGCTTGAGCTTGAAAAATGCAAAGGATCGCGCGGAAGCCGAAGCTTGAGCCGATGAGACTCGAGGATCGAACGTTAATCACCAATCGAAATTGCGCCATTTTCTTAAGCTTTTCGGTACTTCGTATGACGCTGAGTGAGGGCGTAAGTGGCGGCTGCGGCTACGACTGCGGCTGCAGCGGTAGTAGCGATCGATCGATCAATATACCTAGTCGTGTTTACTAGTCGAGTTTACTAGATCGATCGATCAATCAATCAATCAATCAATCAATCCTACCGATCCTATCGAGCCTATCGAGCCTATCGATCCATTGACATTGCATTCTTCAAGCTACAACGAGCGCAACAAGTTTTGTCACTGTCCTTGTCTCTGTTCTCTCTCTCTCTCTCTCTATATATATATATATACATATTAATTTAATACAACGAGAGTGTGTTTTCCGATTAATATCATTTCACATGCACCAAAGAGAGTTTGCACGCTCGCACCACTTAGTTTTTCAATTATTATGCACTTGTATAATCACGCGTCGACACTCTATCACATTCTCTCTCATTGCTTTGACATTGAACTTGTTCTTACTACTACTATTATCACTACTGTCATTATTATTATTGTCATTGTTATTGTTTATTATCGTTTACATTTATTTTTCTTCGTCGGATAGCCGACGACACGTACCTGTTCCCTTTTACTAATAAACTTACAACTTTAACGCCATGCAGACCTTTAGATATGCTGATGACGCTTCTGTCCAGGTAACGTCTCATCAGATCGCATCTTACATTCTTATATAGTTTTATTATTAATTAAGCTAATATGACTTGACCAGTCCCCTATCTCCCGTCTTGCCATTTTTACTGTCACTGGCAACGCACATACACATATATATATCTATATATCTATATCTATATCTACATATATATCTACATATGTCTACATATATACATATGTGTGTGTATGTGCGTGCGTGCGTGTGTGTATGCTTCTTCTTCTTCTTCTTCTTCTTCTTCTTCTTCTTTATATTTTGCCTCTCTTATCTCTTATCGCTACTGTATTGACTAAATTTCTCGTTTCCTTTGTAAAATCAATTAATTACCATTATTCTTTTCTCTCTCTCTCTCTCTCTTTCTATCTTTACTTTCCTTACGTTTCTATTCTTTTCTTTTCCGTTCTTTATTTTCTCCCGTTGTGTACTGTGTTGTTTTTATGGCACGATTTGCACAGCACTTTTTTGTGAGTTTTCAGATTTTTGATACCGGACCGAAGAATGTTGTGATAATCTATGGAGCTGAACTTCTCTGTGTTCATTAGATATCAATTTCTTTTTCTTTCTTTCTTTCTTTCCTTCTTTCTTTATTTATTTATTTACTTCTTTATTTATTTCATTTTTAATTATCGTATATACATACGCATATAATCACTGTTCGATAATGTAATGTATATATATATACATATGTGTGTGTGTGAATGTGATTTCAACGTGAATTCGCTTTTATTTTCGCCATTACGATTCCCTCATTATTTATATTTATAATTAGTATTGGTTATTGAAAGGGTAGATGTTATTATTATTTTTATTTTTTTTTTTTGTTTATTTTAATTACTTTATTTTTTCTATTTTTTTTTATTTATTTATTTTTTTTTTTTTGGAATTTTTATGTAAGAGTAATTAATACCAAAAATGCTGTGCAGTGATTGACAGCAGAATTGAAAGATCTGAGAAACTGTCCCGTATTCGTTTGTAATACCGTTTGCTTAGTAAGCACTTTACCAAATTTACCTTACCAATAAACGAAAATTTAACAACGCTAACGTGGCTTTTCTTTTTTCTTTCTTTTTTTTTTTTTTTTTTAAATACGACTCGGCCTAATGATTCGGGCCGAATTTCAATAAATTGTTCGTAATAATTCATTGGTCGTAATAATAATCGTTTATTGGACTCCTGAGTATGCATTCGTAGTGTTGAATCCATGAAAAGCTCTGGTTTCTCAGAACTTGCGCAATAGGCCGTATAATATAGCGAGCCTATTCCCATACTCTTCTTTCGATATATATATATATATATATATATTATATATATATATATATAGGCACACGTGAATATATATATATATATATATCGGTATGTGCTTACACAATTTACAGCAGATACAATCCACCACGAGACAAACACACACACACGCGCCAAACGTATACGTATGTATATGAGAATGCACCTGTTGATATTGATTTGCAAAAGAATTGGTAATGCAAGTATGTATTTATTATAAATATAATGCAATGCCTGAAGAAACAACGCGAGTACACGAATACACGAGTACACGAAAACGTAATTCACATGCATAATTCACAGCGATATTATTAAGGCTTGTAAGTATTTGACCTATATATATATATTTTGTTATTGTCTGTAAAGATGCGAGTGATCGTATCGCGTGCATACGTTGTAATACCGAGGTAAGCAAAGCGCTTAGACCAAGGTTATTGTACCACGTATCGTAGCCCCATAAGTAAATAAATGCAAAAGAGGGTAAGGGCGCAAGCGGGTAAACTCACGTAGGTCGCATTGCGTCACGCGTTTCCGCAGGGCGGACTTCCACCAGCGCTTCGGCTACACCCTCGCCTTCGTGGCGACCCGGAGCGGGCTCACTAGGTGGCAGGACTTCCTCGTCGACGAGACGGAGGCGCCGAGCGAGCCGCCCCCGGACCACTTTAGCCGCATGTATCCCCGCACGATCGACGAGATCTGGTACAAGAGGGCTGTCGAGCAGCACTACGTCCAGCCGGAGAGCTTCGTCTTCTCGATACCGATCAACGAGGACGGGGCGACCAACTCCACCCTCGTCACCGCCAGCCGGGCTATATTCATCGGTTAGTCACCTTGCTCTATCAATACCTCTCTCTCTCTCTCTCTCGCTCTCATTGACTCAACCGGCACGATCGATACGTTGCCTTTGCCTTTCCCCATCCCACCCCACCCCCGCCTCTTCGTTGTAGGAAAAACAGCGGAAATAATCTCTCCTCCCAATACGATAAATTATATTGTCAAGCTTCGAGCAGAGCTAATAACACCTTCGGCTTACTTTCCGATCCAAGTTCTAACAAGCGTTAAAATGCAATTAATGCACTACGTGGAATACGTCGTACGGGAGCATCTCGTCGTCAGAAGCTCCTATTGATGAACAAAGGGACGTTTATAGGGCCAGTAGGTCAGTCGGCAATATCCATGAAGTTATTAATATATCGGTAACCGGAAGCTGCGCGAGCCATTAAACTTTGGTAATCTCCTTACCGAAGCAATGCCTCCTCCTCCTCCTCCTCCATCTCCACTCGGAAACCCTTATCGCCCCGTGGAATCAGCCCGTAGCCTATACTCGGATACCGCAGTGACCTACGGCATTTCCGTACAGGCGCTATTCATAACCCTTCGTTATTCATGGACAAAGGCCAAAGAAAGGCCCTCGATTCATTTGCTCACCTTCAAACCTATTCATTTATGAAGAATACCTACAGCTCCTCAGTCTCCATAACTTTCTCAGGCGTCAGTCGCATTTACTATCGAGATTCCGACCTTACCGACTAGTCTGCAAATTTACAAAAAGTATAAACAATTTATTTAATTGACTATCTTTAGCGTTTATTATTATTATTACATATACTACCGAGCATTCAAGAGAAAAGTATTAATAAACGCCTTTCGTCTGCCTTCCAATATATTATATATTACGAAGATTCTGGTAATATATATATATAATAAATAAATTTAAACCAATGATGTCGAATAAATCAAACTTTCTGACTCGCAATCATTTTCGTCTGATTTGCTTTACACAAGCGAATCTGGATTCGATTATTCAATTGGATAAAATAGGAACCGAGCGATCCAATCGAACTCTCGGCCGTCATGGTGGCGATCTTAAATCCATCGCTCCATCCATCGATAAGAGGCGCGTGTAAAAATGACGTTTAACGTGATACGCGAGGAAATTGAGCCGAGTGAGTTTTGGATACCGTTGTTTAGGTTGACGATCAAGGCATCGATGTATTTAAAAAGAAAGAAAGAAAGAAAGAAAGAAAGAAAGGACGGAAGGATAAGGATAAGGATAGCAATAATATGTAAGTAATGCGTGGACGCGCGCAGGTAACGAAACGATGGAGGCGCCCGCGGCCGTGGTCGGCTTCCAGATGACACACACGGCCCTGCAGGGCATCTTCCAGAACATCACGTATTCGTGTAACGGCTACCGGTGCAGGAAGCACTGCGGGGACGAGAACGTCGAGTGCTACCTCGTCGATAATCATGGATTCATCGTGGCGGGTAAAAGGGCCTCGACGGCCGGCCGCTTCCTCGGCGACGTCAGCAGCAACGTCATGAAGAGCCTCGTCGAGACGGAGGTCTTCGAGAAGATCATCGTCTTTGATTACCAGGCCGTCTGCTTCAGGGATACCCAAGAGACCAACGACGGCAATATTTTACTCACGGTAATAAAGCAAACAAACAAACGCTCGCTTGCACCTTGCGGCACAATGATATCACGTAGATATAATAATTGAAATTATTATACCATGTTATTGGGGTGTTGACCAGCCTCTGAGGACGCTGGCCGTGCTGGCCTCGTGGTTGTACGGGCAATTGGCCTTGGTGTTAGCGAGAGTCGGCTTCTGGAGCCACGAGTACGCCGACGCCGTCACTTACATGACCGAGGACGACACGAAGCTGGAGAAATTCCCGGAGCCGGAAGTACCACCGATGGAGCAGGAGATCCTCAACGACAACAGTAACAAGCCAGCGACCGAAGCCAAGGACGACCAAATTTACGATCAGCGCATACGCATTAGACGAACGAGACCGGAACCCTGCGATCAGAAGGTACTGCTATCAAAGTGTCCCTTTTCTTCGGCGCTCTTATCGCATACGGTTTTTTTTGTTCTGTTTTTATCAATGTGACTCGCAGGTGGAGTTGTATCTGTACCGGAACATAACTCCGTCGAACACCGTCTACGACAACCCGAATATGAATATAACAGGCTGTGACCATCTCAAGTATATCGTTCACCCGGTGAACTTCACCAACATGATCCTTCTCATGGTGGACACGACCTCGTGCCAGGAATTCATGGGCACGGTGTCGGTAGAGCCCCAGGAGATCACCTATACCCAGAACAGCTCATTGGCCTGCCAGAAGACCCTGACGAGTTTGCCGCGGCGCAGACCGCAGACCTGCGTTCGCCATCATCCGAAGGAGGGCGAAATCAAGGACCTGTGCGGCCTCGCCGTGATCAACTGCCGCCTGGATCTACGACTGATCGTCCTCTCGGCGATCCTCGGCGTCCTCGCTCTCCTCGGCCATTAAGCGCCCCGTTGTTCTTCCCTCCCCCCCCCATCCCGATAACCATCCCGATAACCATCCCGATAACCATCCGGATAAGCACCGAGAGTTTCAGGCTGTAAATAACCGAGCGGGACAGAGCCTCTGGGAGCTCCTTGACCAGCTCGTGGACGCCGGCGTCCGTTGGCATCGACCGGGGCTCCCAATCGAAAGGATCGATCGGCCAAATTCAATCGGGCCAGATCGAAGCAACGAGCGCAGACGCTTGTGGGACGGGGCCGGGGCCGGTCGTTCCCTAGTACTTGCCGCCCCCCTCCCCCCGCGCGGATATCCCATCTAATTTCGTCGTTGTAAACGTTATTGCCGAGACTTTTTAAAGACTATCGAGTAAAAATCAGAATCCCTTGGGCTATTCGTACTCGAGTATTTTTTATATTTGCCCGAATGGCGAGCGATTCTATGAGGTCGCGTCGCAAGTCAAACGCATACTGTATACAAGAAATCCCAGTCTAGAGCTCGATCCCTCGTTCTTATTATTATTATTATTATTATTACTATAATAACGTCACAATAATTCTTATAATTTAGAAGGCTCGTTTATTGTTATTGTCAAATTCTAATGAAAATTATTTATACGAATCCAACTAGACATAATTATTATATATATATGTATATATATATAAAGAAAAGGAAGGACGGTAAACTGTAGGGTAACTTTAATTTGGAATAATAATCTTTCCTTAAAATGAATATAAAACATTTATTTTTTTTTTTTAATAATACGCGATAAATTTAAGCAAAACGTTTATAATTAATTCTGAATTACCAATGGGAAACAACGTTCTTACCTTATTTCTTGTTCTTTTTTTTTTTCGAAGAGCTGGGGGTGGTGGAGGCTTAGAGACTACTTTCCCTAAATGTAAAACTTCGATGTTCAGGATTTAATTTAATAAAAGAAGGAGGAGAGAAATGGGAAAATAGATAAGAAAACTGCCCGTGATGCATGCGTTCACTATATGCACTACTGTCTCCGGCCATTGTCATTGCCTGCGCGGTTAGACCGCGTCACCACCATTAACTCAACTGGACTCTATCTGGTCTATATTCATTAAACGGGGGGTTATTGGGGAAGAAAAAGGCGAAGAAGGGGGATGAAGAGGGATGAAGATGTAAGTGAACGGATATTGTCGGGCGATTTCGTCTCGAACGCTCGGGGGACGAGGCTTCATAGTCGTCGATTGTAGTCCCAGCAACAAACAAAGTGCTTTTCAAAGATCATTGAATACCTTTCTATTGGCGAGGAGGATACGAATTTATTAATAATAAGTGCAATGAGATGGATCGCTGAATGGAGCAGTTGCCGATGTATATAGGGACGTAGAGTTGCGAACCGCTGCTATCACCACTACTACTTAATAAAACTGTAACATTCGTACGTTCGCGCTTTGTACACCAATTCGAAATATAAGATATGTAATTAACTATTTATAGAGACTTATCCTATATTTGATTTTTGTAAATTATTCTCATATGTAAATACCAAAAGTATGTAAGATTGTGTGCCTTTGGTCACGCGGTTAAACCAGATCTTGTTGTATGTTTTTCAAATAAATCTTTGAACTCTTCTTTCCTTATTATCATTATTATTCTCATTATCATTGTTATTGGGCTTATTGGTGAAAACATTTGCTTCGTCAAAGCATGCTTTTAATATATATATATATGTATATACATTTGCCACTACATTCGTATGCTATAATTATTATACACTCTTTCCTAACTATTTACAATTATTTTAAACTAACGAGGCATTTCATCGACAACGTCCTTCGTACTCAATTACACGTTAAAAATCACATCTTATGTATTAATTCGTATAATAATTTTAATTTCGATTGCTCTTCGAGTTTATCGTGAAGATTATCTAAAATTTTACCACCCGAAAGAAAACCTTTTAAATTATGTAATGTCCCGTCCGACAGTCTGTGGTCGGTTATTCTGTCTTGGATAAAATTATAAGTTCTAATTTTTTCATTCCTTTCGCGCTTACCCCTCTGTTGCTTACGCATACCACTGATACTCTTTTGCTCCTTATCGAGCTGTTCGTCATAAATTTTTGCCTTCAATTTAAGCAAGGCTAACTCGCGATTTTTTAACTGCGACCTATGCACTTGACTCTCCGCTACCAATTTAGTTGGCAAGTGCGTTATTCTTACCGCGGAATCTGTCGTGTTTACGTGCTGACCACCAGCACCGGATGCTCTCATAGTATCAATCTTTAAATCTGCAGGATTTATTACAACTTGAATGTCACTCGGCTGTGGCAGGACAACTACTGCGACTACACTCGTATGTACTCTGCCACTTTTCTCTGTAGCCGGTACTCGCTGCACCCTGTGAATACCAGCTTCGTATATTAATTTTTGAAAACAATTTTTACCAGATATCATAATACTGACGTATCTAATACCACCGACGGCATTATCATCTAAGTGAATTATTTCAGAACTGTACCCCAAGTATGTAATGTGTTTTAAATACATATCTAAGAGATCTTTTACAAATAGCATTGATTCCTGTCCACCAACTCCCGCACTGATCTCAAAAATAATATCATTACATTTGTCTTGATTCAAATATTCAATTACTAAATCAATCAAATCATTGTTTATTAGGGCAAGTTTATTTTTGTAAGTAATACTTTCCTCCTCTGCAAGTTTTTTAAATTCTTTATCTTCTTCTGCTGAAATATTAATATAAATATCAATATAAATGGATTGGTGCACTTGTGTATTATAATATACTTACCGAGTTGCGATAAATTGCTGATAGTTTCAAGAATCTGTATTCTTTCGTTGATGAGATTATTAATTGACTCAAACTTCAACATTTCTCCAAAATAGGTATTTTTTCCAGAAGTATAGTCTTCCACGAGGTTATTCAAAAACTTATTCACATCAGTTTCAGGTATTCGTAAATTAGGAACTGACATACATCTAATACAAAACGTAAGGTGCATGCATTAATCATAAATCATATGAAATTGTTAACCGTTAAAGTTAAATGTATGTTTGTGTTGAGCGATAAAGGAAATAAGAGACCTTTAATTTAAAATTTTTGGATTCGGATTGGCTTTAAATTAGATTGGCATTATTCGAGGCAAATTTATCCTTGAGACTTTGTCTATGGATTTTCACACGTCGAGACGTTGTGAATTTAATAAATACATCTCTCTTCATAAAACGTCCGCAAAGCATAAAAAAAAAAAAAAAAAAAAAAAAAAAAAAAAAAAAAAACAGTAAGTCGGTATCTTATGAAATTTTGTACGACGCATCCAATGGCTCGTTAAACAAACAAAGCCGCGCGTACGTGTGCGTGGCTGCGTACGCACGGATGAATAGTTGTATTTGGGATGTAATACCTGTAAAAATCCTTAACGAACAATGGAGATTTTTGTTTTAGGTTAAGCAGCTCGTGATAAACAGAAGAACCGGCGTTGTTGGCTCGCTCGATTCGCAGATTGAGAAAACGTCGACTTTTCAATAGAATCGTCATGCTCGCGGACATCGGGACGACGGCACCAAGCCTACGCCGATCTCATTGCTCGTATTATAAATATATGCAGTGCACGAATGATAGTAAAAGTAAAAAAAGTGTTAAGTAGTAATAGAGAAAAATTCGACGATTGGAGGAGCCGTCCCGTATAATAATGAGCGTCGATCTAATATTAATCTCGTCGTCTGCTGGGATTCTCGTTTTATAGTGTTGCCAACATTAGCAGAGAATATAGCCGCCCAATATTGGTAAATTGTAATGCTTCCACGGGCATTTCCATAGGGGAGCTGGTGATCGCCGAACACTTGCAGCATCGACGGGACGGCCCATTCCGCAAGTAAGTCTACTTTGTTTGAACATTTATCCGAGCCCCGAGGTTTTTCTTCTTCTTCTTCTTCTTCTTCTTATTCTTCGTTACCTAACGTTGCGTTTAACGCCAGCCAGCCAGCCAGACCGTGCGATAGTGCGATCCGTGTACGGTGTGGGACGTGGGTGAGGGGTGAGGGGAGGGGAGAGGGGAGTAGTAGAGAGGGCCGTACGTGAGGGAGATATTCGAAAGTCCCACGTCGCCGATAGATCATTTGTTATAAAAAAAAAAGGGGGGAGGGAAAAGAAAAAAAAAACAAACAAACAAACAAACAAAAACAAAAAAAAAACAAAACAAAACAAAAACAAAACAAAAAAAGTGGCGAATATTATCCCGCGCCTTTGTTTACTACTTTTTGCATTTTTACTGCGGATCTCGTTTATTTTCATTGGTAAAAAGGAGTGCGCGCAGGCGTCAGTTGAAAATTTTACGGACAGAAGGGAAAACAAAAACTTTGGCCCACGCGGACCCCTTACGAAAAAGGCCAATTTTCCTTACTACGGACGAGCAGGTACAATTACGCGTTATTTTCTCCTTTCCACGTTAATTCTTAACTTCCCTCCTTCCTTCCTTTCTTCCTTACTCCCTTTCTCCCTTCCGTCCGTCCGTGCCCCCCCCCCCTCCGCCCACCCCTCCCCTCCTCAGCGCCCACCTTCTTTATTCTTATCTAAGCTCGTTTTGGCTTTACTATTATTGAAAGTAACTTAAGTAAGTTCTCTGCGCTCGAGGCAAGGTGAGTTTCCACGATGTTGCTTAGTTATTATTCTATTCGTTAAAGGACGATCGAGAAATTTTTCTTGCTCTTCGTCGGTTTCGTAATACGATTCTTATGCGTGAGCATAAAGAAAAGAGTTATATATATATATATCCCTTAATAAAGAGGACAAGATTCTAATGGTGAATAATAAGGCGTGTGCTACGAAGTTTCTCTCTCTCTCTCTCTCTCTCTCACTCACTCGCTCGCTCGCTCTCCCATTCTGACTTCTTTCTTTCTTTCTTTCATTCTTTCTTTCTTTCTGCTCCTCTCTCGTCGTTTGCTCTCTCTCTCTCTCTCTCTCTCTCACACACTCTCTAGAAGGGGACATAGACGTGGTGAGACAAATCGTACATAAGCGGACTCGTGTTGACCTTTTTAGATGCGCGGTTATCGATTTTGCTTGTGAGTAGTCCGATAGATTATTATTCTTTATAAAAGTTTTTGTCATGTAATAATCGTTAATTTGCTTCGATGGCATTTCTCTTGTATTTACGGGGGCTCCCCCCTCCCCCCACCCACTCGATAATACGGGCCAATCAGAATTTTTACACGTTTCATTTAAATATTCAACTTGGAATAGCATTTCTTTCAAATTCAATCAACGTTTTCCAATTCATCTGCATGCAATCATTACCATACACGTATTCGTATTTTATTTATTTCATCTCCCTCCTAATACTAAATAATTATCACCAGAAATAATTATAAATAACAACGACAATCATAATAGCAATATTAATAGCAATATTAATAGCAATATTACAATATAACAATAACAATAACAATAACAATAACAATAATAACAATAATAATAACAATAACGGTTTGTTGGTATTTTATTACGAAATTAATAAAGTAGGAGCGGATGAATTATTCTCATAGTTTTATAAATTCTAGGTTGTGTATGTAATGGACGTCTGTTAAGTACGAATGTGGAACTATATTACATTTAATGAGGAATGCGCTAGAAATATAATAATCGTGTGACCTTATTAAAAAAAAAAAAAAAAAAGGAAAGGGGGAGGAAGGAAAAAGAAAAAGAAATAGAAAGAGAAAGAGAAAGAGAAAAAGTAAAAGGAAAAGAAAAGAAAAAAACCGAGAGTTTGGTATTTCAGTATGGCGAGATTGGACGGAAACAAATGCGTGGTAGTTTCAAAATCGCATAGGGAAGCGTACGTGTGCGTGAGATATATGAAGATTATTATTATTATTATTATTATTATTATTATTATTATATAAATATCTCAACTGAAAGATTGTAAGGAAGGATAGGAGAGTAATAGACAAAGTGACACGGTAAGCGGTAACTAGCGAGTCGAAGGGAGAGAGAGAGACGGAGAGAGGCGGAGAGAGGCGGAGAGAGAGAGAGAGAGGTGAAATGTAATTTTGTATGCAATTAAAGTATCGAAAGTGTAGCGGCGTCACACGTGGACGAGAGCACGCATACCCGGTTGATCTTAACTAGTAGTAGGCCGATGATTCAGAGCGACTCTCTCAGGTTCTCGGTTATGAAAATCAATCGGGTATCGGGATTATGCGAAAGGAGGGATAGAACGGATAGAACGGATAGAAGGGATAAAGTGGCCGAGGGCCAACGGTGCATTATTACAAAAGCCAACGGGTGGCTAAGGATAAGGTGGTGTATAATACGATAGCGGCTGCTGCCAAGCAGCGAGACTCTACGAGGCGGTAAAATCTATATTTTCGAGTTTTAGAAATCGAAAGCACTGTAGTGGAGGGACGAATGGTACGAACGTACGTAGTACGTGTCTGGCAGCCCTGCTCTCTCTCTCTCTCTCTCTCTCTCTCTCTATAGCCGCTATGCATGCGTTCCGTGCGGGAGTGGAGTGGGGGGGGGCGGGGGTGCGGGGGCACATGGTCTTACACGTACGCTCGTGTGCGTGCGCGCGCCTAATGTATATTATACATTGTCGGGGAAGAGCGAGCGGCGATGGAAGAAGGGTCCGTTGGGGGGCGGGGGAGGGGCGGTTCGGCGACGGTGCAGCGGAGCGCGAGGGCCGGGGCTTGATGAAGTAAGGAAAGGGACTGGAGGGAGTGACGGAGACAGAGATATAAACGAGCCAGCGCACACACGCGCTTATACGTAGGTAGATAGGTACGTAGGTACGTAGGTAGGTAGGTATATAGGTAGGTACGTAGGTAGGCAGGTAGGTAGGTAGGTAGGTAGGTGGGTAGGTGGGTAGGTAATGTAGTAGTAGTAGTAGTAGTATTAGTAGTTGTAGGTAAGCAGGAGGCAGGGCATGGGAGAGTAGGAGCGAGACGGATTTACTACACGCGATGAGAAGAGCTACGGGGCAATAGCGGCAATAGCGGCAGCAGCGGCAGCAGAAAACGTAGTAGAGAGAGAGAGAGAGAGAGAGAGAGAGTGAGTGGCGGGCTCGCTCGCATTGCAGGAGAGACCGAGGAGAGCTACAACATTGGCTTTTGAGAGCTCCGATTGCCGAGAGAGGCTCGCGCCGCGGCCCCTCGGTCGTCTCTCACATAGCACAGCGACTGGCTACCTACACAATACTATTACTAACTCATTTAAAGAAAAAGAAAAAGAAAAAAGAAAAGAAAAAAAATCGTTGTCGCGCCGCGGCTTGATTTCATAATTATTTCCTCGCCGCCTCCGCTGTCGCTGCCACCGCTGCTGCCACCGCCGACACCGCCGCCTCCGTCTCCGTCACCGCTGCCACCGCTGCTGCCACCGCTGCCTTTGCCGCCGACACCGCCGTCGCCGCCGCCGCCGTCGTCGTCGTAGCTACTCCTTCCTCCATGTACATAAGCTCGTCGTACCCCAGTCCACCGACTATGGCCTCGCTATGGGCGTTTTCCTGACCAACTTACTCCTCGACGTATAATTATTTCATCTCCGCCGGTAATAATAATAATAATAATAGATGCTTATCTACAACGAGACTACCACCACCACCACCACCACCACCACCAATGACATCTCGGACCAGTATCAGTGCCGCGAGATAACAATTTCCACTTTTACATCTTCTTTCCCTTTTCATCCCACGCACACGTGCACGTCGCACTTCTTCCTACAACAACAACAACAATCACAACAACAACAACAACAATCCCAATAACGTTTAGACGCGCTTCCAACAACGCGTTTATCATCCGTTGCATTATAATAATTTTTAATTTTTTAACTATGGTCTGCCTTTGCTTCGTTCTTTCAGCTCCTCGACGCCGTTGCCCCGATCACAACGACCACCACCACCACCACCGCTGCCGCTGCCGCTGCCGCCGCCGCCGCCGTCGCCGCCGCCGTCGTCGTCGTCGGTCGTCGTCGTCGTCGTCGTCGTCAAGCTCTCCTCCGTATATAATATTATTACATACGGGATAAGGCATTAAGGGGATCACCCTTATCGCACGCGTTCAACATGGGCGAGGAGAACCGAGTGCAGGATAAGTCAGCAGCAGCAGCAGCAGCAGCAGCAGCAGCAGCAACAACAACAACAACAACAACGACGACGACCGACACAGGTGAGAGATTTTTTAATCTCTCTTCTCTCTTCTCTCTCTATCTCCTGCTCTCTCTCCTGCTCTCTCTCCTGCTCTCTATCTATGTCTCGGCTTCTAATTTAAATAAAGCACCGAAGCGTTATCTTGTCCCCCAGATTGTCTTTTTCGCGCGGCTTTTCTCATTCGTCGACGTTCTGGGCACATTACATAACAACACCTTGTCGACGCGTCAGGCAATTTCCCTGGCCGCCAGCGTCTATTTCCTCAATCTCCCCTTATAATAAAACCCCCTCGGCTCGTCTCCCAAGCCCTTTTACCTAAAACAAAAACAAAAACAAAAACAAAAAAAAAGACAACAACATTCATTCGGAATCATTGGGGAATGGAAATGTCCGGTCGTCCGCGATGGGTGCCACAGCGCAGCGGCGGTCCGTTACCTCCTCGTGGATTACGCTTGGCTTCGCAGGTGCTCCTCTTTCGCTTTCGCTCGGTCCTTCCTTCCTTCCTTCCTTCCTTCTTTCCTCCACCTCCACCTCCACCTCCACCTCCACCTGCCTCCCTCCCGCCACCTCCTTCCTCCTGCCACCTCCCTCCTGCCCGCCCGCCACCCGACCGACCCAGACTCCGGGCTTATTCCAAAGATTGAAAATTGCCCTCGACGTCGATTCCTGCCTCGCTGGCCAATGATGATGATTTCAAATCGTCCACCATCGCTTCCTGTTTACAAACTAATACCTTGCCGCCGCGTGCTTCCGTCACCCGTGCACAGCATCGCCCCCGACTCGTTTAATTATTTAATCCATAATTTATATCCTCACGCGTCTCGATGGTTTCTCGTTATAGAAGTAATTTAACTTTTGCACCTTGAATAAAAAAAAAAAAAGCTCATACTCATAGCATCATCAAGATAAAGTCTCCAATTTAATATGAATATATATTTTTTCCTTTTTTCTTTTTCCTTTCTGCATGTTTTGCAAAATTACTTGCAGACTTCTACGCCGTTTTATTGGTCCCTTTTAAACAAAATGTTCCATTAATAGCTGCTTAAAAATGTTCCACTTTGACTGGCAATATACTGCTGTTGTTGAGCATCATTATTGATTTACTATATACAGTTACTGTAAACTCATACTTCACTTCTGTTACTCTCTCTCTCTCTCTCTCTCTCTCTCTCTCTCTCTCTCTCTCTCTCTCTCTATCTCTCTCTCCTTACCTCACTTATCCGCATTCATGACATTTTAATCACATTTTAATTACATTTTAAATTCAATAATTGCATCAAGTATTGTTAGACATTATTCAGAGCTGGAGTTGCACACTATGCATTTATTGATTTTAGATGGCTTCTTCTGGCAAGATTATCTCGATGCGACCAAAAGTGTGGAAGTCCCACAGATTATGTTTCCACATGTGGAGGAAACGTTACAGAATGGGATTGAAATTGGCATGTCTGTAGAAGTACCAATTAAAAAGAACAATTCCAAAGACGAGGACGAATCTGTTTATTGGGTAGCTTCGATTGTCATGGCTTGCGGCCCCTTATTAAGATTACGTTACTTTGGTGGGGATGACAGATCCCTGGAGTTCTGGTTCAATTTGACTAAGGAAGCTGCCCATGAGCTGGGCTGGTCAGTAAAAAATGACAAAAGACTCGAACCGCCTGACATTGTATTAGAAAGATCTCCAGACTGTTCTGAGAAGTTACAAGAATTCTTAACAACTGCAAAATCAATTCCTTTTGAAATGTTGTCAGGGGTAATTAGACATAAAATAAAACCCGAGTAAATTTTTACGCCTGACATTGCCTGTCTTTATTTCAAAGTAACATTTTCTTTTTAGGATGGTCTTAGTATAGTCGACAGAATTAAACAAGGTATGAAAGTAGAAGTCAGTGATGTACGGCATCCGTACAAATTATGGGTTGCTACGGTGAGTTTTCAAAGTCATTTTTTTAAATATTATGAAATATTGTCTAGTGCAATTATAACGACGTTGATGAATTTCCTAGATTAAAGAAAACGTTGGAGGACGTCTTTTATTACAATACGATACTCCAGCATCGTCGTCAAAGGACTTTTGGATGTTTTGTACTTCTGAGCATTTGCACAAGTACGGCTTTGCATCTAAAGCGGACTCAAACTGGTTTTTAGAACCACCTAGTTCAATAGTAGATACGCATTCTTATGAAGAATGGAAAGAACTAACGGAAAATGGTCCAAAGGACCTTAAAGTACCTGAAAATTTATTTAATAATTACGTAGACCATCCTCAACATAATTTTAAATTAGGCATGAAATTAGAGGCAGTCTCACCCTCCGATAGGACAAAATTATGTCCAGCAACAGTAGTTAAAGTATTTGATAATATTTATTTTCTAGTTCATATCGATGTATATAATAAAGATTCCACAGAAAATTTTGATGAGACGTACATATACAACACAACTGAAAAAAATACATGGTTATGCACCGCGGAACATCCTTATATTTTTCCAATCAATTGGGCCAAGAAAAATAATATTAGGTAACATAATATTGTTCGCTCTATTAACGTTATTGCCTACATTGTCTTTCTATTTTTCTCGTATATTCATAATTTTTATCGTTATCTTTAATATAGTATTAGCGCTCCACAAAATTGGGCTTTAAAATCGGAAGAATTCGACTGGGAGGATTATTTAAAAGAAACAAATACAATTGCTGCAGATGAGAACCTTTTCACTGCTCGAGAAAGCGCAGCGGAAGCAGGATTCGAGTGTGGTATGAGGTTAGAAGCCATCGATCCTGAAAACGAGAATTTAATTTGTGCAGCTCACATATCGAAGATCATCGACAATTTATTGTGGTTAAAATTAGATAATTGTAACGATAATCGAATAACACACATTGTACACATGCATTCCTTACAAATTTTCCCAGTCGGTTGGTGTGAATCAAATCATTATCCGTTTGAACCGCCAAAAGATTATATCGAGGTTTGTAAAAAGGTACAAACTAGTATAACGACGGCAAAGAAAAGTGGTGCTATAGACGTTCCTCTATCAGAACCTCGTTCGTCCCTATGGTGTCCAAAGATATATTTTAATTACCGATGCTTTACTGGACCAATGATATCAAAAGGTAAATTGGCAACGCTGCCAAAGGCAGTTGGTCCTGGACCCGTTGTTCTTGTTATGAGAGAAGTCTTGTCAATGATTGTATCGGTTGGTTATAGAAGCGCTAGAATATTAAAAGTATTGCAATGCGATACCAAGCCCGAACCCGGTTATAACTTGGAGGTATTAAAAGCAAAGCATAAGAACAATACGTATAGAGCGAGCGTCGCCGTTATCACGTCGGGCGACATGGTCACTGAATTTTGCAAGAATATCTGCAAGAAACTCATGGTTTGTCCGAATCTTTTTGGACCCCTGCATGTTCCAGAGAACGAATGTCCAGACAAGTGCCACAAGACATCGAAGAACAAATTTCTAAGTAAGTTACATTTCTAACGCAATGTCGATTCGATTCGAACAAGAGTCCCTCCGGATTAAAAAAGTGACTACTACAGGGACGACTCGTTTTTTATGTTTAGCAACGACCGTAGGGACGGGGAAGAGAGGCAAGCCAAAGGGCTACACGAGTATTATGGTCCAAAAGCCACGACCCTGGGGTAAGCGCAAACGTAGGAGAGGCAGATGGGCCAACAGGGACAAAGAGCGCAACGAGGAATTCGAGCAAGAGGACGAGATGCCCTTTCTTTCCATGGACTTGACGAAACATATCTCCGGTGGGCTTGGCGACATGTACGAGGATCAACGGCCACTCACCGAGCTCGACATCATGATCCAAAAAGGATTTAAGAAGACGGCGGAGAAGTTCGACGATACCAAACAGGAGCTACCCTCGAGTAACGTGTCCGAGGATTCGACGAGCAGCTTTAACGACCGGAAAAGCAAGGACAGCAATATCGATAGCCCGGGCAGTTCTATGGGCAGCAAATTACAGTCGACGAAATCCAGTCAGATCACGACGACGACGAGGTCCGGTAAGAGAGAGAGAGACTGGGACACGAGCGTCGAGTCCGACGGCTCGGACGCGGACGCCGAATACATTAGGATGCAGAAGAAGCAGCGGAGGCCCAAGACGAGAAAATTAGAATCCAATCCGTTGTTCTGGACGGTCGATGACGTTTTCCGGTATCTCCGTAAAACGACGGATTGCAAAGAATTGGCGTATCGAGTCAGGCAAGAAGTACGATTCGCCCATTTCATTAACTATATTAACGTAGAATTTTTTATATAAATATGTACATATATATATATATTAGGCAGGAGGCTGTGAATCGATGAAATCTATTGATGAATTGTTTGTTCGTTGTTACAGGAAATCGATGGCTTGGCATTCCTACTATTGAACTTGCCGTCACTCACGGAGCACATGAAGCTGCGAACGAGCGCGGCCATGAAATTGTGTCGACACGTGGAGCAAGTGAAAGTGACATTCTTCCTCAAGCACATCAATGAACTCGAACCAGAGCAATATCGAGTGATGTAATTGTTTTAATACATCGCTGCACGTAAAATAAAAAAAAAAAAAAAAAAAGAGTAAGAAATAAAGAAATAAAGAAGTAAAGAAAGAAAGAAAGAAAGAAGAAGAGAGAGAGAGAGAGAGACATTTAGCCCTGAAAATTCGAAGATTTGTACCGTAATGTATCATATATGTAATAACGTAAGCGATTTCTAGAGAGTCTAAGTAAGTCTTAAGCGCGCCTGTATAAATTATGAGTTTTTTTTTGCATTGTGAATAGTTATGTAATGTGTATAATTGTGATCTATAATAAGATAATAATTCATCATCCTATTATTATCATTGTCAGTCATGAGAGTTTTTCATAGTACTTCGTCAAAACCTTAATGTTATATTTTAGCTAGTTGTAACGATACGTAGGAATTAGTCTTTTTTTAAATAAAATTATATAAAATAATTTAAACACAGAGGTCGTTTTGTTTTATGAACTTGCGAGGTGGGCCGTGGTACTTCTGGACTTGCGTTCGGACAAGGCGAACGAAAGGGTATTAGAAAGAGAGAGAGAGAGAGAGAGAGAGAGAAAGAAAGATCGATAGTGAAGCATTTGAAGGTAACGTTAGAGGCAGTAATTTTAGGTAATTGGAAAAATTATCGATCGAGCCCTCGGGGGGCAGTGCCGCCGGTGCATCGTTCGAGCTACAGGAGCACGCAGTGAGAGAGAGAGACGGGTGGGGGCGGGGGGGGGAGGGCAGAGAATATTTATTCCGTAAAGCGAAACTCCCCTCGGCAAACAGTCAATGAAAAAAAAAAAGACTCGGGCCTCCTCCTCTTTGTCATCGTTTAAATAAATTAAATATGATTTTAAACGTAATGTGGATTTAGTGATAGTAAAGTACGTAGATTTTAAACGTATTTTGTGGATTTTGTTGAATCGATGGTAGGTACGGATGCCGAGCCGGGGTCTACGGGAGGAAATAGGTCGGCGGGGGCCAGTAATTACGGCGATTTAAAAGTCCCCGCTAAGAGAACGTCGTTTAAATAATCAAAGCTCCCCAATAACACCAAAGAAATCGTATCGCCGGTATGCCGATAGTTATAATTAGTTTCCTTGAAATCTCCGATTAAAAAGCCTGCGGGGCCGCTGCTTCACATATACATGTCCGCCCGTAATGTGTATATATATATATACGCGAGGATAGATCGCGTAAAGTAGGGTTCGTCCCATGGAATTCGAAAGACATCGAAGCGGGCCGAAACGGAATTTTCTGAATGCAAGCCAAATAGCAGAATGGAAATGCGGCGGGAGGGACTCGGACGTCGGCCTTAGTCATTGTTCGCCAGTGCTCGGGTTCCCCGGCTCGCGGAAGTCTTCTTCTGACACTTTAACAAGAGCTCGTAAAATAAATCACGAGTTTCTGGTAGGGGTGGATTGGGGCGGGGCGGGGGTTGGAGAGGACATTTAGTCGTCTACGTCGTCTACCTCTTCTACGTCGCACCTTCCTCATTTTCTCCAGCCAATGGCTATTACGGAGCAGCAGCACATCCTTTGACCGGGATCGCTCTCGAGGTATTATTGTTCTTTTTAACATTTTCATTAACCGCTCGGCGGCTCCTGCGCACCTCCTGTCCTTATATTATTATTATTATTATTATTACTATTGTTGTTATTGTTATTATGCCTTGCCCAAGACAGGCACGGGCACAGAGAGAGAGAGAGAGAGGGGGGGCGGAGGGAAGGAGGGAAGGAGTAACTTGAACCAAAGGATTCTCATCAGTTGTCAATGAAAGAAAGACAAATTGAAAACCCTTTAACGATTACTGATTGTTGCAATAAAATGTTAATATAAATCATAGGAAGTCTATTGAAGAGTAATAATTTATCGAGTCTGATGTTCTTGCTGTACTTGGAATATTGTTTATAATTACAGAAAATTTCAGCATTAAAGTACTCCGTACGTAGACTCCGTACGTAGAATCCGTAGACCCGTTGCAAGCATATCTTTTTTTTATGCAATCGCGAGCTCAAGGTCGCAATTGCGCTTCCTCCCTTCAAAGCTCACATGTCCAGCGGCCCGAAGAATCTTTTTGTCCCAATACGCGATCGATTAAGTATGGATATCGATACTGACCGAGAGCGGGCACGATAATTACAGCAAAGGGTCACGAGCTGCTGTTCGCGCATGCTAATGTTAAGCTGCACGGGTGCATGCACAAACATTACGGAGTCAGGATAGAAGACCCGATTACGAGATAACAGTAATTACAGAAACGGTAACGTGTATATATACGTATATACGTATATACGTATATATACATCTGTGAACTGGTATTGCGTAGAGTGCAAACGTGACCGACGGTGAGCAATAAACTTTTCTTTTTTCTTTTTTCATTTTCAGCTTTAGATGGTATAAATCAAGCGGTACTTTAATTGCCGTTCATTTTATATAATCACCTTACTCTCAATACTATAATACTCGTCGTTATTACTTTTACGGCTTCGCGGATGTACTGATACAACTGATGGTGAAATAATAATAGTAATAATAAATAATAAATAATAATAATAATAAATAATAATAGAACAGAAGAAGAAGGAGAAGAAGAAGAGGGAGAGAGAAAACAAACGAATAGGAAACAATGACATTTTCCAAGCGGAGCGGTAATTTATTTTTATTTTTTTTAAAAAAAAAAATTGTATTATGGCGTAAAGGTGCGGGCTGTTCTAAAAGCCGGTGGCCCGAGGATTCCTGGCCCCGGATGCACCGATGCTATAACGAATACACGAATACGTTAACGCGCTTTCTGAAAAGTTTTCCTATAAATATGCAATACGAGAGGAAGAGGAAGAAAAGTACTTAGATACGTAAGCGTGCAGCTAACGCGGTGATTGATTTTCCGAGTAGAGGTGGGACGGCGGTTTAGCTTAAATGCACGAATACGCAGTTTATTGCTCTCCCTCGAAAGCTATTATTTACGAAACAATGCGTTCTATTAATAAGAAATTCGGGGTAAAAATTTCATTGGCGGACGAACGCAAGGGAAAGTGAATCGGTCGATGCACGAGCCGCTGGGTCCGATTGAAATTGAAATTCAATCCGTTCTTTTTTGAGATCTCTAGAGAGAGAGAGAGAGAGAGAGAGCATAAAGCTCGTCTATATATCTATAGCGGAGGAAATTATTTATAAAACCGTAGGTGCCATTAAGATTGTCGCCGGCCACTGCCGCGCGTAATTGTTCTCGCAAAACGGTAAACAAGGAGTATTGGGCGGCGGGGAGCGGGCGAAGGAAGGAAGGGGGGAGCGGCAGTACGGAGAGAGCTGATTGCGTTCGTGCGGAAGGAAAAAGCTTATTAAAACGTGAAATCGCTGATCGTTAAAAGCGTTGGAGAGAGAGAGAGAGAGAGAGAGAAAGAAAAAGGTCGGGTATTGGGTCGGGATGGTCGATAGGGGCATTCCAGGGCCTTCCAGGGCCTTCCAGGGTCCAGGATGACAAAAGGTTCCCTTCGGATTAGAGATTCGGGATTAGACAGAGGAGCTCGCCTCGTCCCGGTATAAGAGGAAAACTTAATGAAGCGAAAGGGAGGGAGACGTTTCGAAAATTGGCGCCGGCCAGCAGCAATACGAGCAGATTGAACCGCTGGAGAAAGAGAAGGGGGGACGAGGAGGAGATGAAGATGAAGTCTGTTGTTGATGCGCGCGCAGCCGGCGAATTAAAGCCGTATAACGCTACTGCTCGGCTACGTCGAGGACTGCCGTTGTAGCGGGGTCGACGGGGACCCGATCACGGACCCGTGACGGTACTTACGGCGGCTGCATGGTAAAAGAGATAGAGATAGAGATAGAGAGAGAGAGAGAGAGAGATCCGCGCGCGAAGAGGACGCCGCCAACGGAGTTTGCGCGCACTTTAGTGGCCGATGAGCAGGGGTGAGGGGGCGAGGGGGGAGCAGGGATAGCGGTGGCGGTGGCGGTGGCGGTGTCGGTGGTAAAGGCGACGGGGGAGGGGACGGTGGGCGCCTCGCGAATAACGGTGAGTCGGTCCTTCCCGAGCGGCGATTCGACCCACGTTGCGCATCTCCTCTCGTAGCCGTTGCCGCCGTCGCTGCCGCTACCGCCGCCACCGCCACCGCCACCGCCACCACCACCACCACCACCGCCACCGCCGCCGCCGTAGCCGCGAACTCGGACTCTGGCAGTCGTAGCGAAGCGCGCGCGAGGTGTGGCTGCTTCGTAAGCCATCTTCGTGGCTCCTGTTCTCGAGGAGGATGGCTTGGTGAAAGACCGAGTGGCCGAGAGCGGCAAAAGTGCCCGGACGTTCCTTGTACACCTGGAGTCAGGAGCCGCGGGCTCGAGCAGCTGTTGCTCCCGGGCTATTGGGTAAGTCCCTTGGCGGCGACACCCCTGCCCGCCCCCGCCCCTCCCCACCCCCTCGGGCCCCGTTAACGCGTCTTGCGAGCCAGTGCGATCGATTCGCGAGTCCACCGCTCGTCCTCACCACCACCACCACCACCACCGCCTCTGCCACCGTCTTTACCACCGTCTTTACCACCGTGACTCTATCGCCGACACCGCCAGCTTCCTCTGCGCACGACGCTCTACGTCAGCCGTATCCTGACATCGACTCCGGGCCCGTTACTTCGCCCAACTCTGTGTCAATTACGCGTACGGGTGTTGGCCGCCGCCGTACCTACGTACGTACGTACGTACGTACGTTCGCCTCCGTGTCCACACGCCTCCCTTCTCCCCCCGCCCCGCCCCTCCTCCCCTGCCCTCCTTTACGACGCTCGTTCGATCTCTCTCTCTCTCTCTCACTCACTCTCTGGCGTGCGCGCATGGACGCGAGCATAAAGAGCGGCGTGGCTCTCTTGTTTCGCGAGGAGGAGGTGGTGGAGAAGGGGGAGGAGTAGGAGCGGCTGTTCGACGGGCAGCAATTGTCCGCGTTGGGTTTAGGTAGGTCTCGGGTCGGGTCCCATACAGGCACGCGTCCCGCTCCGATTTTTATTGTCTGGGACTTACCGACGTCGAGCGCCAAAGGCGCGCGCGAGCGAGGAGCGGAGCGGAGCAGAGGGGGACGGAAAATGCCAACGCCTCTGGTCCCGTGTCACGAGCATAGGACGAAAATGTAAAGACTCGCGGGCCCCTCGGGATACGGGACCCCCCGTCTTTTCGTCTCCCACCCCCCTACTCCCCTGTCCGCCCCTCATACGTCTGCCGATTTTGTACGAGGGGAGAAAGAAGTGCGCTCCGGGTATTCGTTCATCTGGGCCCTTCATTATCCCCCTGACCCCGTGGCCCCTGCCCCTCCACGGTCCGGCTCTTTCACACCGTGGCTCCTCTCCGTTTTTCCTTTCTTTCGCGTTTTTACGAAATGCCCTATACGTAGGTAAGGGACAGACAGGTAGTCGGGAGTATAGAGATAGATAGAGATAGAGATAGAGAGAGAGAGAGAGCGCAGCCTCGCTCACCCCTCCCCAATAACCCCCTGCCCCTAGCGATTCCCGCTCTCGGAGCGCTTCTATTTCCGTGCGGTGCTGTCACTTTTTTTGGAGGACGAAACCTTCGGTAACTGGTGGTGGCCGAGAACGATGACATCATCATCATCATCCGCGAGCGGCTCCCTCCCTCCCTCCCTCCCACCCGCCACTCCTGGCGACTTCTTCGAGCGAGTTTGATCGATGAAGCGGACACTTTATATCCTGCCTCGGCGACTCGAACGACTCCCATGTCGTGTCTGCGTGTGCGTGCCGTGCCGTGCCGTGCCGTGCGTGCGTACATGCGCGCGCCCATATAAATAACGATACCGAGAGCATGGGAACGAGTGGGTGAGACTGAGAGAGAAGAGGGGATGAGAGGAGTCCGTGTCCGGGAAACCTTAGCGGGTTTATATCGTCGCCGGCGTCAACCTTCAATCGACCTACCGTTTTATGGGCTTGTTTCGTCTCTCTCTCACTCTCTCTCTCTCTCTCTCTCGTGTTTCTCTTGACTGTATGCACTGTCGTATGCGTATGGCGCAGGTTGTGGCGCCTACCTTGACCCCACCGCCCACCGCCTACCGCCCACCTCCCACCGCCCGGCACCAACCCCATACCACCTCTACAGCTCGCGACGTACTCCCCGTCACCGTCAGCTCCTCCTTTCCGTCCTCCACTCTCACAACATTAATTAAATTGGCAGCCCGCTCCTTGAGGGGGTTTCCCTCGCTCGCTCTCACACGGACAGACAGGCAGACAGACAGAGACAGACAGAGAGAGCCGAGCGGTCGCGTATAAATTAGGATAAATAGCCACGTCTATTGTTTGTTTACGATCCACGTCTGACTTCAAAAAGCCCCCCGACATTATTGCCCGCAAATGTGATTCACTTGAACGCTGCCCTGCCGGCAATTCCTGCACATCGGCGTATCCGGCAGACTCGATTGTATAATCTGCGAGAACCTTGACACGTACTTTTCCGACGATTTTTCCATCGATTATCAAACGAGCCCTCGCCTTACTACTTACCGCGTAAACGAGTCTTTTTCCATAAAATCGAGCCGCTCTGCCGATCTCTACCCCCCCCCCTAACAACCCCCGTGCATCTAATAATGGCCCTTACTTACTCTACTCTATCCTCACCCCCACCCCCCACTCAGCCAATTACCACGTACATGTTACGATGTTTCTCCTATAATAAAATATTCATAGATACGTTATGATTGTTACCCCCCCGTTACGATTGTTTAGAGGATAAGACGAGAGAGACGAGGAGAGGAAAGGAAAAATCCCAGCTGATCGTTCTTCCTTGTTTTTATTAATTTCTTGTTTATTCGATTTGTTTTTATTTACTCACTCGTTAGCCAGGAATTTCATTCGTACCGATCCGTAATTCGATGACAGCATCGCTCTCCGAGTCTATTTATAGCCTATATTATTAAAGAGAAGAAGTAGAAGAAGAAGTAGAAGAAGAAGAAGAAAAAAAGAAGAAAAAAACCATTATTAAACGATTATTAAAAGATTACGTATGCCTTCCAGTATTGCGTATCCGAGGAAGTTTAAGTAATTTCCTTGACCTTGTCCATTTGTAACTCTCAGCAGGCTGCTTATCCACTTCTTTTAACGCTCCCCACCATTCCCTGCTAAAATTATC
Organism: Ceratosolen fusciceps; assembly: GCA_018883505.1. NCBI lineage: Eukaryota > Metazoa > Arthropoda > Insecta > Hymenoptera > Agaonidae > Ceratosolen > Ceratosolen fusciceps. The sequence continues at coordinate 934,132 of RCIC01000010.1, forward strand.
TTTATTAATAGAACTTTGTATTTTCAATTTACTTATCCGCCGGCCATAATTTCAATCTGCATTTTTCTTTTAGATTGTGGCATAGAGTTAGAGAGAGATAGAGAGCGAGGGAGAGGAGACACTTAAGACGTCAAGATGAGTTTCACGGCGTGCATCGTAGCCACACTTGTGCTACACGCAGCAGCTATAAGTGAGTATAATTGCCATTGATTATTTGTATTAATAACTTTGATTTCGTATCACTTATCGTGCTTATCTTCCTTCTTCTTCTTCTTCTTTTTTTTTTTTTTTTCTTCATTTCAACTTTTTTACCCTGCACGCACTAACTAGTAAAGTAATACAGTAATAATGAGCAGGCTTATTTTAACATTTACGTTGAGAGTACAGTGTAGTTATGTTTTTAAATAGGCATTGTATTAATATTAAAAGCACAAGTACGTTGAACTTTACTTTTTCTCAATTTACAATTCAAGTAAAACAAATTATCACATTAGAGCAATAAAGTAAGCGATTGCCTAATGGACTTAATTTTATTGTGTTTGGCTCGTTATCTTATCTGGAGAAATATTCAAGGCTACAGAGATCACTTTAAATGATGAAATTACAAATTTGTAAAATACATTTAATAGAATTTAAGGCCCCCCTTTTTTTTTTTATACTCCACTGATTAAAATTGTAATTATTTTAGCTCAATCTCCGCCAAGGATATCAAAGCAGCCGCCAACAGATGAGTTACTGTTTCAAGTAGCGCAAATAAACATTAATGAAAATGAAAAGCCATTTCTCATTGAATGCGAAGCAGAAGGAGAGCCAGCACCTTCGTAAGCACAATCCAATTCAATTCCTCTGATAAAGTCGTTGAAAAGAAAGCCAATTAATACCATAGCTGGATATATATTTCCTAATATTATGAAGTAATTAATTAGGTTATATGCGAATTGGCTGTAATTTAAATTAGTGCACTCATCTCCAAAACCCTTCCATTCACAAGATTCCGTTTCACTTTACTAAGAACTCACAGCTATATTACAGTGAAGCCTCAGTAACTAGTCTTAATTACTTGGATGACCTCATAGCCACTACTTAGAGTTTAAACGTCCCACCACAAACTGAATAAAGATACTTTAATAGTCCGCCGTAGACTTGCTTGCTCACAAGGGAGTGGTCAATTTCCCATAGCCCATTGTCTTTGTTGACTATATTTAAATTATTACCGATAATTAAATTTAATATAATTGTCATTGCTAATTACAATTATTATATTGAATGCCAGAAATAAAATTTTCATTTCATTTTTTTTTTTTTTTTTTTTTTTATGACAATTATTGCTCTGTTGGTTACAGGCAGCGTTATTCGGGCCGAACGTTGCATCTATTTATATTTATAAATGAAATACATTTGTATACATTTAAGAAGATATTAAATTATCTTTTATCTTCCCCCTTGCTGTTCTTTCGTAATTTTAAATATCAAGCGAATAGTGGAATATTGAAACGAACTTGATAATTTGATTGTGTTTGTGAGGCGAGTTCTTATTTTGCACTTACTTTGAAACGGAATTTATTACGAATCCGTATGTTGTAATACAATTCCACTTGATCCGTGTAATTTAAGCCAATTATCTTATCGCTAAATATTCATTCGTAAGAAATTAATGAGAGAAAGCTTCATTATTGAATTACGACTAATAATTAACCGTTACTTGACGATGACGATGACGATGATGATGATGATGATGATGATGATGATGATGATGATGATGATGACGACGATGATGGTTTGGATTACAGGTACGAGTGGATAAAGAACGGCAAAGACTTCAAATGGCAAGCGTACGACGACCGCATATCCCAGCAACCGGGACGAGGTACCCTGGTGATATCGAAGCCCCGTGATGAGGATCTCGGGCAGTACCAGTGCTTCGCGAGGAACGAGTGGGGCATAGCGACCTCGAACTCGGTGTTCGTGCGCAAGGCCGAGCTGAATTCGTTCAAGGACGAGACGCCGATGGTCTTGAACATCCAAGAGGGCGACCCGTACAAGCTGACGTGCCAGCCGCCGGATGGCTGGCCCAAGCCGAACGTTTATTGGCTGATACAGGACGCCGGTGGCAGCATCAAGTCCATCAACAACTCGAGGATGACCCTCGACCCCGAGGGCAACCTCTGGTTCAGCAACGTAACCAAGCGCGACTCGTCCGAGGACTTTTACTACGCTTGCGCGGCGACCTCGTTATTCAGGAACGAGTACAAGGTCGGGAACCGGGTCCTCCTCAACGTTATATCGACGGGCTCGACAGCGAGCTCAAACAAGCGCGAGCCCATCAAGCAGTACGTAAGCAGAAAGAACGAGGTCGCCCTGCGCGGCAAGAGGATCGAGCTCTTCTGCATATACGGCGGCACGCCCCTACCCCTCACTGTCTGGAGTAAAAACGGCCAAAGGATACGGGCGAACGACCGGGTGATCGAGGGCAATTACGGCAAGTCCTTGGTCATAAAGCACGTGACCTTCGACGACGAGGGTACGTACACGTGCGACGTGTCCAACGGCGTCGGCTCCGCGCAGTCCTACTCCATACACCTGGAGGTGCTCTCGGTGCCGTACTTCACGACCGAGCCGGAGATCATCAACGCGGCCGAGGACGAGACGATCGAGTTCAAGTGCGAGGCGAGCGGCGTGCCCAAGCCCCAGATCAAGTGGATCCACAATGGTCGGCCGATCTCCGAGTCGGCCTACAATCCCAGGAGGAAGGTCACGCCCAACTCGATCATCCTCGAGAAGCTCGTGAAGAACGACACCGGCAATTACGGCTGTAACGCGACCAACTCCCTCGGCTACGTGTACAAGGACGTCTACGTGAACGTGCTGGCCCTCGAGCCGGAGATACTCCAGCCGCCGATGGACGAGGCGACCGTCGACGGGAAGACGATAAAGCTGACCTGCCGTGTCTTCGGTGCCCCGAAGCCCGAGGTGAAGTGGGTCAGGAACGGGCAGGAGCTGACCGGCGGTAGATACAGGATCCTCGAGACGGGCGACCTCGAGATCGAGAACGTCATATTCTCCGACGCCGGGGAGTACAACTGCTACGCCTCCAATAAATTCGGAAAGGTTAACGCGACCGGCTTCCTCGCCGTCAAGGAGCACACCAGGATAACCGACGTGCCCGAGGACTACGAGGTGTCCGCGGGCTCCACCGCGACGTTCAGGTAATCATTACTTCGTTGCTCCAACGCGCAAGGAATTATTATCATATAATAACACCTCGCAAACTGCCGAGGGGGAGGGGGGGTCGTCGTCGTCGTTATATATCATTATCTTTATTGTACAATACACACGTTTCGCGCGCTCTAATGTCGCGCGAATTAACAATTACTCTGCAGTACTGGCCAAGCGGAAGCCAAACGAGCACATTATTATTACAACGCTTCGTTAGCCTGAATTACATTTTACATAAAGCGACGCATCGCAAGGCCAAAACTAAAAATACTGCTACCACCACTGCTGCTGTCACGAATCGTAATAATTAATAACAATTGCGAAATAATCCAAAGAAATGTTTCGCAATTGTTGGACAAACCCACAATTGGCTTGATTGCCACGAGGTCTAAAGGCAATTGGACGCCGTGAATACGTAAGCCACGGTCACGGGATTCCCTGGACATTATTATATCCCGTTTCCCTCGTAACGCTGGTATTTTTTGTTTTTTTTTTTTTTTTTTTGCTCTGTTTTGTTTGTTTGTTTTTTTAAATAAACCGAAGCCCCGTAACGATTGAGCTAAATAATGAGTATTGCGTTTCAGGTGCAACGCCGTAACGGACTCGACCCTCAACCTGAAAATCGACTGGCTGAGTAAGGACGAGCCGATAGACTTCGAGGCCGAGCCACGCTTTGTCCTGAGCACGGATTACTCCCTCATGATCACGAAGACAACCGAACTGGACTCGGGCACCTACACCTGCGTGGCCCACACCGACTTGGACGAGACCCGAGCCCAGGCGACCCTCATTGTCCAGGACGTTCCCAACTCCCCGCAATTGATAGGCGTCACCTGCGGCTCCACGGACGCCTACGTCAGCTGGATACCGATGGGCGACAACCGATCGCCGATTCTGCGCTACGCCATACAGTACAACACGACCTTCACCCCCGACACCTGGGAATTCGCCAAGGACCACGTGCCCGCGACCGAGCAGAGATACACGGTACACATGACTCCGTGGGCCAACTACACCTTCCGCGTCATCGCCTGGAATAAAATAGGTGCGTACGCGTTCGTGCTCTACATTGCTTTACATCCTTCCTTGGCTTAGGCTCCGAATTAACGTCCGAGTCAATAAGCTTCCGTTTGCTCTTACGAGACCCGTGAATTGGTTTTTCTGTTCTTTTCCCCAAAAGGTCCGTCCCAGCCGTCGTCTCACAGCCAAGTGTGCACGACCTTGCCCGACATACCGTACAAGAATCCGGACAACGTAATGGGACAAGGGGACGATCCGCAGAATCTCATAATCTCCTGGACGGTGATGCCGCAGATCGAGCACAACGCGCCCAAGTTCATGTACAGGGTGTATTACAAGCGGGACATACCGGGGGAGAAGTGGACCATCGAGGACATTCACGATTGGAAGACCAATTCCTTGAAAATCAATAACCAGCCGACTTACCAGAGATACAGGATCAAGGTTGCCGCGATAAACGAGAGGGGCGAGTGCCGGGAACAGCCGCAGGAAGTCATCGGCTTCTCCGGGGAAGACGGTAAGGACCGAATTACCGATGGATATTAACTTTAACGAAAAGCCAGCGTTTCCATTTGAAACGACGATTATGATTTGCGTGTTTGCCTCTGGGGAATTGTAGTGCCATTGCAGTCTCCGAGCAATTTCACGTTGGTCGAGGTCAGGTCGAGCACTACGGCACTGTTATCGTGGTCTCCGGTCACCGAGGAGTCCGTAAGGGGCGAATTACGTGGATACAAAATCGAAACGTGGACCGACAAGGACGGCGAAGAGGCCCAACGAGAATATAACGTCAGGGGTGGCAATAAAACGTACGCCTTGGTCAACAAATTCATCCCGTTCAGTAAGAATTACGTGAGGATTAAGGCCTACAACGGCAGGTAAGACGTAGAATTTCTTTGATTTTATCGAACGAGTAAGTTAACGTAAACGACGATCGTCCGAAGGTTCAACGGCCCGGCTTCCGAGGTATTGAGTTTCGAGACTCCCGAGGGCGTTCCTGGCACGGTATTGGGCCTGGAAGCCTATCCCGTAGGCTCGACGACTATGCTGCTAAAGTGGAGCAAGCCCATAGAGATCAATGGGATTCTAACGGGCTACAGGATATCGTTCCAGCTCGTTAACGGCTCACGAATAGGCAATGAAATGGAGAGGCATCCCCAGATCACCGATCCCGAGGCCACGAGCGCCAAATTGGCGTCCTTGATACCCGAAGCCAAGTATCGCATTAGCATCCGCGCGACCACGCGTGCTGGACCCGGAGAACCGTAAGCCCACCGTCGTTCACGCGTTTCCTTGCTCCTCCTCCTCCTCGACGTACTCCTCGACGTACTCCTCGACGTACTCCCCGCCAATCCCGTCTTACCGATCGTATGTAGAGTAAAGGCAAAACGAGTTGCTCGCGCTCCTTAGGTATTTCGTGGAGAAAAGAACGCCACCGTCGAGACGCCCGGACGTGCCCACCTTCACGTGGATAAACATTCCAAAGGAAAACGGCCTGTCGAACGTGAGGATCGTCTGGGAGCAGAAGACCGACGGTTTCGTGGGCAGTCATTTCTTCGTTAAGTACCGACTGAGGGGGGAGACCATCGACTTGACGACGAGCGCTGAAAAGCTCAACAACGAAATCGAGGCTCGTATTTTTATAAACATTTACATCCCCGTAAGACTTCGTTTTATGGTAATGTACGATCGTCACGTGATATATCCTATGCAGATTCGGGGGTTGGAGAGTGGACACACGTATATCATGTCAGTGGTCGCTGTCGACGGGGAGTACGTGACCGAGAGCCTGTCCCAGGAGGTCGAGACGAGCAACGAGGGACCTATTATACAGGCCCAAGAGAACGTAGCCACGGCTGGTTGGTTCATTGGTTAGTAGAGTCGTAATCGTTTTGAAGAGCTTGTTGGCTTTTTCAATTACAAACAATGAATTGTATTGTGTACGACAACGCGGCTTTTATTACGTTCAGGGATGATGCTGGCCATTGCCTTCCTCCTCTTCATACTCATAATCGTCTGCGTGATCAAGCGGAACCGGGGCGGCAAGTACGCCGTCCACGAGAGGGAATTGGCGGCTGGGCGTGGCGACTATCCGGACGAGGGCGGCTTCCACGAGTACTCCCAACCCCTGGACAACAAGTCCGGCGGGGGCAGGAACTCATTGGCCTCCTCGTCGCATAACGACGGCAAGCACCCCGAGTCAGACACGGACTCGATGGCCGAGTACGGGGACGGCGATACGGGTACGCGCTCCCTTTTTCCATTTCCTTTTATCTTCTTATCTTTTTATCTTTTTATCTCTATTACCTGTTCATGCTAGTTGAGATTTTTCTTCCTCTCTTTGTCTTACCCTTAGAACATTTAACATGCATTGAACGTTCGTTTGTTTTAAACAACCATTAAAACTATCTTTGACATATCAGGAGGGAGAAATGAAACGAAATGAAACGAAATGAAACGAAATGAAACGAAACGAAACGAAATGAAACGAAACGAAACGAAACGAAACGAAATGAAAAGAAAAGAAAGGAAAAGAACACACGTTCACACGTATCATCTTTGTTTTCTTTTCGAGCATCGTACCCTTAACATTGTTTGCCCCTACCTATTTGGTTTTCTTTTTTTTGTTGCTTGATTTTCACATAGAAGGTATGAACGAGGACGGGTCATTCATTGGTCAGTATGGCCGTCATCGAAAGCAGCCACCAAACTCGCAAGCGTTTGCCACGCTTGTTTAAGGTAAGCGTCGACGCACCAGTTTTTTTTTTTTTCTTCTTCTATTTTTGTTTGTCGGTTTGTTTGTTTTTTTTTTTTTTTTTTTTTTTTTACATATATTTCTCTCTATTCCATTGTCAGAGCATTACATTTTGTCCGTACTCATACAACAAACATTACACATAGAGATTAACAAGTAAAAAAAAGCAGTAATCAGTTTTTGTTTGTATTCCTATTTTATTATTTTTTTTTTTTTTCTCTCTCTCGCATAGAATGATTATTCCTATACATGCAACCCTTTTATTGAATGAGCCATTAGTATCTACTAATTATATATATATATACATACATATATCTTTTATATATTTACAATTATAATTGTCTCTTTTCATTCCATTGACTGTGCGCATTGCATTAACAATTTATTTACATTTATTTACAAGCGAAAGGCTTTAAAATATTACCGAGTCCTTAAAACTAGCTTCAATCGACGCAAATAAGTATGTTGGACATTATTTTACTCTTTAACAATTGATTGAAAAACAAAACAAAAATAAATAAATAAATAAATAAAATCTATTAAATTTCTCTGCATTTATATGAATATATGCAAGTACGCGTGCAGGTATAATGAGAATTCCTTCGTATATTGTAGAGCGGCAGCGAGCTGTTTAGAGAATTTTCATAATACCTGTCGTAGCGATAAGATCGAGCCTGGTGGTAGTAAAGGCAAATAATAAAGGAATGCGTGGATTTGCCTTTTATCGTTAGGTCGCTTCACGGAGGACGGATCCTTCATTGGCCAATACGGGCCGAAAGGTAGACCGGTCGAAGAAATTCCACCGCCAATACCAACGGGCACAATGGCTACTTACGTTTAATCCTCGCGCACGAATTTCACGAAGAAGAAGACGAAGAAGAAGAAGAAGAAGAAGAAGAAGAAGAACAACAACAACGCCGTCGCCGTCGCTGTCGCCGCTGCCGCTGCCGCTGCCGCTGCCACCCACGCCGCCGCCAGACTTACCGCCGCTCCACCGATACGTGTCTACAGCTGTGCGTCTACGTACGCCGCCTACGTACGCCGCCTACGTACGTCTGCGTGCCCTCAATACTGCGACCTCGAGGCTTATTATCCTTCCGCGTAACGGAAGCTACGCTGCTTAATACGCGACGATATGCACATTGCGCTGGGCGCAACGTCTCCGCTCTTTACTGCCAATTGCGAACCTCGTCCACGTCGAGACGTGGACGGGACTCGACTCTTCTTCTGCTACTGCCCTCTTTAACCGCTTGACCTTCTCTCGACCCCGCCAACTTCCTTATCATCCCCTCACCCGTATCTGTCTGTCGCCAAAGGACAAGGAGGACGACGACGACGACGACGACCTCTCTACCTCCTCCTGCCTCCTCCTCCTCCTCCTGCATTTTTATACTTATACGACGATAACGAGGCAAAATGATGTTAAAATAACGATAATAGTTAACGTGACAAGAATTTTAAATTGAGAAAAGCGACTTAGTTGGGGGAGAGAGAGATAGAGAGAGAGAGAGAGAGAAATTCATAATATATATATATATTATATTATATTATATTACATTATCTCTTATTTGCTGGGTTAGACTTTTATTACGAAAGCCCAATCGGAGGAGCTTTTTATGGCGTGTGAGCTATTCGTATACGGAGAGGGTGGTTTGTTTTTTCAATTCGTTCCTTTTAATGAAAGTAAATTAATTCCAGCGTCGATGTGAAAAGGACTCGATAGCGAGCTAGGATTAGGATAGCGTCGATGTGTTCGGGACAGATAGAGAGAGAGAGAGAGAGAGACGAGTCGCGTCGCCGTTGGAAATGATATGCCTGCTTATTACAGGGTAGCCACGTTATGTTTGAATCGTTTGATATATGTATGACAGATTTTTGAGACTGCATCGATTATTATTCCTTAGTAGGCAAAAATTTAAGAAAATTTCGTATATTGTTCTGAATTCGTTTGTAGGAGCTAAAAAGTAAGAATAGACAATTGGTTGATTATTGTAGAGAGAAAGAGAGAGAGAGAGAGCATCGATCGATTCTTTTATCATAAATGTATGCTTACGTTATAATGAGAATGAGCCGTGAATGTCAAATTGCAGTCTTGTTAAGTAAATGAGAATAATAACAATAATAATGCTAATAATAATAACCACAATAATAATAATAATAAGCAGTAGTCGGCAGGGTGACTGGCCGAATGAATCCCTTTACCCAAGGAAGCTAAAGGCGCTGATAATATTGTAAACAAATAGGCATGGAGGCAGCAGCAGGTGTTGTAACGCCTGAAGAAAGAACGTGGCTTCATTTGGTTGTATCAAGTCCATAATCCGTAGACAGCGGGCCCGAAGATGAGCGAGAGAGACAAGCGCGCGCATAAGATTCATAATAACAGCTGGTGAAATGGAAGATTAAAGAAAAACGAATAAGAAATCATCGAGTTCAAAGAATAAAAACGACCGTGCTCTCAGACTTTGCCTTTTGCAAAGGTATGAAAGTGCTTTAAAACGTAGATATAAATATAAAGCAAATGTTTTTATCTATTATATTGATATTATATTGGAGAAAAGATTATTGTAAATGCACTCTGTAGTAGTTAATCGAGAACACAGGGCCTCTAATCGTTGCTTTTTGTACGTGAAACGCGCTTTAGCTGAACCGAGGAAACGACGGGGAGAACGTTTGTTCGTTTGTTAGGTTTTTATTTTAGATTTTTCAATCAATTTTATTACACATTCGCTTCTTCATCTCTTTCCGATCAATCTCTTATCGTTTTTATCATTATTTTTCATCATCATCGTTATAATTATAATTATAATTATATAAACGTTAACCTATGTAGAAATATAGTTCTATTCCATTGTTTAATATATGAAAGTATCATCAATATATATATATATATATTAAATTTTGAAAAGAAACGCGGACCAGCCTCGAAAGGTCACCACGTCAGTAAGAAAGTTATTGTACTACCGGAGCAGCTATAATGTAACATTAATTTATAATTAAATCTATTTTAATGGTTATTGCTATTGCTAATGTATTGCGTTCTTCTATGTGAGAACAGGCGATCGGTCATTTGAAATTGTTATAATCGTTAAGGCGCGGGCTCGCGCGCGTTTTCTCTTACGTTGGTGTACGTAGTCGACGGCAATGCTTTCGCGACAGCTAAACAATAATCCACATGGATGAAAATGATCTGAAAAACTTCTACCGAGAATTTTTACTCTTACTTTGTATACATTGGCTTCTTTTACCGAGAAACGAGAAAACTCGTTCCTTTCTATAGGCATCGTTCTCCTCAAGCATTTTGAATCTCTTTGACGAAAAATCAAAGGAGAAGAAGAAAAGGAAGATGATGATGATAATGATGATTATGATGATGATGACGATGACGATGATGATGAAGGAAGGAAGGAATAGATCTTGTTATAATATATACATTATTATACATACATGATCGTCGAATCTCTTTTAGGAGTAGTCTGTAAGCCGTACGCAGCTGACTTTCCTTCGTGTAAACTTCCAGTATTTTCGTACGAGTGATCAATGATGGATTTTTGATAATTGCCCACATAGCGAGGACGCCTTTTTATCCAATATCCGAATATCTCGTTACCCTTTACCTTAACTAATACCTACGGCACCCGCTTCTTTTAACGTGGAATGTCTTTTGCATTTTACAGTACAAATCGAAAATGTAATAAATACAAAAGGTGAAAAAGAAAGATTTTTAAGATACCATCCTCGGGTGGATGAAATTATTAACGAATCTCTAGAGATAGCACGTAAAGCAGGAGGAATGAAATGAAATGAAATGAAATGAAATAAAGGATAAAAAAATATATAATATAATAAATAAATAAGCCATTGATTTTAAAGTGCACGCTTGCGAATGAGAGAAACCATAATACCGATAATATGTCATCTGCCGCCGCACGTATTATATTGTTTAAAACCATGATAATGTTTAAATTGAGAAGCAATGATGAGGTAGGTAGGTGGTCGCTAAATACGCCGAACAAATTCCTTTTTACGTAGATTAGTATTATTTACTAAGAAGCTCTGTTTTCATATATATATATATTTATATATACATATATATACATATATAAATATATACATATATATATATATATATATATATATTTATACAGCGTAAAGAAATTCTTAGCGCATAATGAACTTAGTTGTAGAGGTCAAAGGGACGCGCGCGTTTTAGAATTATGATTTAAGGTTTAAGAAATGAATCTATTTATTTACAAAATTTGTATTAAGAATCTCGACGTTTGTTTACGAAGAAAACGATTGCCCAGAAGACGTTTGGCGATCCGACCTTTCCCCCACTTCTCAATAATACTATATTATATACATAAAGATTTATATGTATTATTAATTCTCGGCGTAATTGTAATTCGCACTAATCCGCGCGTTTTATTTCTTTTCGATTGTACATTATTACCCTTATTAGTCTTAAGTCATCGATTTGTTATTTTGCTACGTTCGGCGTTCGGCTTGACTTGACTTGACTTGACTTGGCTTCGTCATCTTTTGCGAATTAAAAAAAAAAAAACTATGAAAAAGAAAAGATAGAGTGAGAGAGAGAGAGAGAGAGAGAGAGAGAGAGTAAAGTAGAGCGGCCAAGCGCCAACGTGCATAGTTAAAAACGATAATGTCTACGACGTAGTAAGAACGAGGAACAAAAACATGTACATACAAATATATATATATGTTTGTATGACGTCACACGCGTGCACGTGTATTGCTATTGAAGAGCAGAACTTGAATTTTTCGTAATTTATTCCTGCTTCTTGCGCTCGAAGCCAATGCAGGTGGTTGACGATCGAGGGGAGCCAAGCCCGCAAGGGAAGATATAAATTACGAGTCGTTTTTATGTAATGTCATTGAATCGTAATGCGTCGTAATGATTTTATTGTACCTTAGTCGAATATGTATTAAGTTTTTACATTTAATCTTTTTTGTAAGATTTTTCCTCGTTTAAGTTATATATACACACACACACACACTTACACTTACACACAGAGAGAGACAGAGAGACACACACACGTGTACACACACACACACAAATATATACATATATATATATATATATATACACGAGTATGATGGCCATCTCTTTTAACAATTACGATAACGAACAATCTATTATGCAAGTTTTCTATTTTAAATCAATGATTCAAAAGCTAATGTATGCATATGTGCAGCTTACGTATTACGAATAAGCCCGATCAATCACTTATCGATGCGAAATAATTTTCTATGATTTTTTTTTAATAATTTTTTTTTTAAAAAAATATGTATAGGATTTTTAATCGTCTATATATATGTATATATATATAGATATATCATATATTGATATAGTTTTTAACGTGCATTGATATCGTTTAGAGGAGATGGTGATTCTCAAGTGTCGCGCATTCCAATACAAAAAAAATGAGACGAAAATTAATTTTTTAAAAATCACATTGCCGTGTAACATCTAAACTATTATTACTCACGTCAATAAATGAAGGTGGAGAAAAATTCTTGGTACCTGCGTTTACTAGCCTACTTGATCCTCTAGCCATAAGTAGTTTAAGCGTGCGACTCGTCGGCCGCATATTATTCCACCCTAAGCGTTAATTTTTTTTTCTTCTTCGTCCCTTTTTAAATTATGTAAGTAAGCTCTTTTCTTTTAGCTTTCGCCGTATCGTTAAGACTCATCGCGTTGAGACTTTACGTAAATAAACCCTCGCCTACGGAGTTATTTGACAATAAACGGTAAAACGGAGCCAATTAATTATTAAAGGCCATTGAAATGAAACGCGATGATCGTTTAAATGAAGGGTAACGGCGTGCTTCGGTAGCTTAAAAGAAGAAAAAAAGAATATAAAAAAAGAGAGAAAAATGTAAAAGTGCGTTATAATAATATCGCGTCTCCTCCACTCCACCCCCTCCACCCAGCGTGACTTTGGAATATATGAAAGAGAGAGAGAGAGAGAGAGAGAGGGGAAGGGGGCGGCGGCTTCTCCCTTCTCCCTTTCTCTCGATTCGCGTACGATCGACGAAGCGCTGTTTGACCGAGAGACAAACCGAAATAAGAAAAAATCAATACGCGGCCGAGAAGGAGCTACTACGGGCTGAGTAGTTGTTTGCACGCGCGCGCTACCCTCCGTGTTGTGTGCGTGCGTGTGTAAAAGGAGAGGCGGAGGGACACGAGGACCAGAAGAAAAAAAAGTAGTAGTAGGTAGCGGAGGCACTCTTTGCGGCCGTTTGTCTTTTTTCTTTTTTCTTTTTTTTCTTCTTTTTTTCTTTTCTTTTCTTTTTCTTTCGGGCTGATCATCTTGTCCTGCGGGGAGGTGGGGGAGGTGGACGACGAGCCGAATAGTTGCTGCCCGGGACGAGAGAGAAAAGGGAATAAGACTACCAGAAATTCGCAAAAGCTACGCGCGGCGAGGGACAAAGAGGTGGCGGGCGGATCTCGACGAGGGCCAGAAGGGAGCACGGGACACCGGGCAGAGAGGTGGCGTGATGGCGACGGGGTATGTGTGGGGGGGGGAGTGGAGGGGAAGCCAGAGAGATCGGAGAAGAGACAGAAGTTGCATGTATTGGGGGAACGGACGTCGCATGGGAGGAGAGCGCGGCGCAACGTGACCAATAATGTAATTATGCAGGACAGGTTTTATGGGAGCCTTTTACCGGGCCTCCACCTCCTCCTCCTCCTCCACCTCCTCCTCCTCGTCCGACGATCCTCTGACTCGCACGGCATGTCGATCTCGCGAATTGTCGTCGCCTCGCACCGAGACAGAGAGAGAGAGAGAGAGAGAGAGAGACTCCTCCGACCCTCTCCAGCGGTTACCAGCACCAACAGCAGCACCAACAGCAGCAGCAGAGCAGGAGCAGCAACGCCGATATACACGCGGATCCTGATGAGGGATAGAGATAAGGACGCGGCTCCGATCGGGGGTACTGCTACTCCCTTGGTCGATGGCGACGACCGAGCTTGTCTCTTTCGGTTTCGAGTAACGCTCGTGGCCCCGACGGGCCCAAGTAACTCGGTCGCCTCGACGTCTACGGGCCCTTGTCCCTTGGCCGGCGGCCCTTTGTCCGCCGTTAAGTAGTGCGAGGACGCGAGACTCGTTTCACGCTCCGGCAGTTCTCGCGATCGAATAATAGATTCCCCGAGCCGGCTCCGGGGCCTTTCCGCTCGGCTGGCTCGGGGGGTCCCGGGCCCCGAATCGTCTAGGGCTGCGACAGACGAGGGTTATTGGGCTAAATTAGCTCCCTCGGGGGAGGGCGGGCCCGCCTACCTGCCTCCCCCCCCCCGGTATACTCGGTACGTCGCGCGTACACCCTACCCCTACCCCTACCCCTCCTCCTCCTCCTCCTACTCATTCCTTCGGCTGTTTCCTTGGGCACTCGTAGTGGGCGAGTGAGCGCGGTTGAGCCGAACGGTCTAGCGTAGCGCGGGGGGCAATTGGGGCATTACCCGGGGAAAAAAGAGGGCAGTCGCGTTTCGCGCGGAAAGGGCCCGAGGCCGCGCGGCACCGAACGCACGCGGCACTTAGGTAGTTGGGCGGAGAGAGGGCCGAGATAACGAGGCGGAGTCGCGGGATCCACCGGCCTAACGTTGAACGGCATGACGAGTTGGATGGTGGAGGAGGGCGGGCGGGGGGGGTGGTACGGGCGCGAGTACTACGGGCAAGCCCATTTTGCGTAATAATAATACGGCTCTCTCGCGAGTGAGCCGGGGAGAAAGCCCGGCGCGAGTAGGGGGCGGAGGTTGAGGAGGGCCGATGACGACGTCAACGAGGAGAGATGGAGAACGGTAGAGACGAATATGACGGAGGGGGTGGGGGAAGAGAAGGGAGAGAGCGTGCGGACGCGCGGCTGTCGGCTCACTCGTTTATAGCCGAGTCCAATTAGCTTTGCGACGGCCTGGCAAAAAGCGTTCGATCGAGAATAACCGGCATCGGGCCACCTCTCTCTCTCCCCCTCACTCTCTCCTCCCCTCTCTCTCTCCCCTCGGCATGGGTTTCTCTTTTTCTTTTCTCCTCCCGCTTCTCGCACTGTTTCTTCTTACAGTCCCGGCCTTTGCGGCTTATTTTACGCGGCGCGTGTTAAACCCTCGCTGCACTCGTCCAGCCTACCCCCTACCCCCCATCCACCCCATCCACCCTCTTGCCGTACGACCAATAACCGCCCGCATCCCCTCACACCTCGATTATTCGTCCAACTTTCGATATCCCCCTGCTCTTACACGTTATATTTCGTTAAAGTGCAGCGGCAGGGCATCCGAGCCCTCGGCCAAGGCTTCGAGTAATCCAGAAATAATGCATTTCTCTCTCTCTCTCTCTCTCTCTCGAGGTAACAGACAAACACCCCTGGCCGTCTCGAGTGCCGTCTCGTCGAGAGCTTCGTCGAGCGCTTCGTCGAGCCAAAAGCCAATACTAAGGAAAGCTCGCGATGATAGATGATAGCTCGATCTTCAATTCAACGGCAATTTGACGATCGAGATCTGCTGACCGAGACCCTTTAGGCGGGAAGGGCTAATAAGGGATGGCTTGGACGGGAGCGACCGAGAGCTCAGCGGCTCCCTCGACACCTTCGGTGCCACAACACTCCCCCGTGAAGGGAAATTTCCCTTTCGCTCGATCCTGTCATTTTACGTCTACCCTGGTGTACGCCGGGTATCCAGGTAGTACCTTGAGAGACAGAGAGGGGATATATTTACTATTGCCGGGCTCGATTGCGTTGGGCCGATCGGTCACGAGGTCGGCGGGGGAGGGTATCGAGACCGTATTTCGGTATCAAGGGACGGGCGCGGGACGTAAAGGCGGACTCGGCAATCAAGGGACACGGTGTTAAAAGAAAATGTACAATCACCGCGACGGAGTAGTAGGAGAGAAAGGGACGGTGGTGATGGGGTCGGGGTGATGGGGGGGATCTCAGAGCGGGAGCTAGTCGTAGAAAACAATACGGGTGCAACGTAAACAAAAAGTTTACCGAGGGAAAGTCACGCTGCTCCGCTCCGCGCGTCTGCAGAAATGAAGTAGGGTGGGGTGGGGGTGGGGGTGGGGGGGGGATAGGATCGGGTGAGCGGGATTTCACAACAATGGGCCATTTGTTATATGGCCATATAGGAGCTGAGGAACTGCGCGAGAGAGAGAGAGAGAGAGAGAGAGAGAGAGAGAGCCCATCCCTCGGGACACGCGCAGCACAATGGGCACTATTATCGGTTATTCATCGACTGCCAAGTTCTTAAACCTGTTGGCGATCTTCCTCCCTCTCTCACTCCATCACTCCCTAACTCGCTCCCTCCCTCGCTCTCACCTCGGCTCTTCCTTTTTCTTTCTTTCTTTCTTCCTTCCTTTCTTTCTTCCTTTCTTTCTTTCTTTATTTATTTTTTTATTTTTTTTATTCTTTTTCCCTCTCTTATTCGGAGGATCGTTTGAACGGAGCTGCCCTCGGGCCTGGGCCCTAACCCACTGGCGGGCCCGATCGGCGGAGGCCCCTAGCGCGACGCTCACAAAAATTAAGATATCCCGTCCTCGCACTTGGGCCTTATTCTCGCGGCCGTACGGCTAAGCGGGCGCGCGCACACGCGCACACACACACACACCTATACAACCTGTACGTCTACGGGGTCAAACGAAAATACATTGGCACGCAACGGGGCTCGTGCGCCCGGGCCGTCTAACGCCTGCGTGACGCCCACTGGCCTCGATTCCCGGCACCTTCGTGCGCTTGTCCAGCTAGACCCGGCAATCAAAAGCTATAATAATCCGGGCCTCGTTAACCGATCCGAGGCTGGATTAATAACTCAATGCCGGATTTACCTGAGCGTGCGCGTCCACGTGTAGTCCACATGCATGCGTTAGCTAAGGTAACACGCAGAAGGGGCCAGTGTTATTGGGGCTCGTAATGCACGGCTACGAGGGTGCCAACGAGTCCCACTAACCCACCCCACTCCACCACCCCACCCCACCCCACCAACCCATTGTCCGTTCGAGGGGCATCCATCAGCAGCGGATCGCCATTACTCGTCGTCTTACGTCAAAAGGAGCCGTACCGAATGACCGAAGGACAATGAGCTAGCTCCTCGGGCCTAGCAACGTCTAATCATGACTCGCTCGAGCTCATCCCTCCCCTCTCCATCGTCCCACCAGTTTTTTTTCTGTCTTATCTTCCTTCCTTCCTTCCTTCCTTCCTTCCTTCCTTCCTTCCTTCTTTCCTTCTTTCGATCTTTTCATCCAACTAGATTGCCGACGTATTAATCAGTCACTCCCTCCTCCTCCTCCTCCTCATCCCGCTCCCCCTCCCCCGCCACCGCCCCTCGAGGGTAAGTTTTAGCAATATTCAGGGATAATTTTTAAATATCGCCACGACGATGGAAAAAAAAAAAAGGGAATGCACGCAGAGTCGTTGGAAGTTCTTGCAGCAGTGGCTCTAATTAAAGTTAAGGAACGACGGTAATTCCCCGGGCATAAGCAAGAAAATTACCGAGCATACTTTAGATAATTATCCGCGCTATAAAAAGGACTGGTAGGCCATTTCATCTTGTTTTACATTTGTTGGAAGGAGGGAGGGAGGGAGGGAGGGAAGGAAGGAAGAAAAGGGTCATGACCCTCCGGTGGGGGAGTATCGCTTGAGACGGGAAAGGTTATTGGGGGGGGAGGAGGGAGGATTTCCCGATGGGGCCGCGATACTCGATCCCCCAATCAAATAGAATTCTCGGTAAACAGCGGTTCACCAGTCGGCGGTGGCAAAAACAAAAAAAAACAAAAAAAAAAACTACGTTCTCGCTGCGTGGCCGTGGGAGGAAGGGAGGGATGGCTCGGGGTATGGCCGGAGGGGGCGGGGGGGAGGAGGAGGACATAAAGGAGGCAGTACGAGAGACACCTGCCGTGGCAACGGTATGCCGAGAGGCGACTTTTACAGCTCCGGGTGGACCCATTGACGCGCGCACCTCCGTAATCGGTCACTTAAAAGTAATGGGCTTTAAGTAATTGGCAATTAAATCGGAGCCCGGATGACTACGTTAAGTATAATAATTCTCCGGCTGGCTCATGGACGCGGCACCCCCTCGCCCCCGCCCCCGCCGCCAGACCTCGCGGCCCTCCCAATCTATAATTACATTACTTTGACGCGCTTTTATCAACGCGCGGCCTCCTCCTCCCTCGCCTCCCTCGCCTCCCTCGCCCGACGGACCATCGCCACGGAGTTACGCGCCTCCACCTCCTCCTCCACCTCCACCTCGCCGACTCTTCTTGTTCGACGGACGGACTTTTGCACACTGGGGCAGACCCATAGGTCGGAGGAGCGATCCCTCCTCTCCAATTCCAGTAGAGAATTGGACGCCGAGCTCTCGTATTATCCCGCTTCTTAAATACCTTCGACTCCACCAGCGACCTTACGGCCTTCCTTGTATTATCCTCCGGGGGCCTAATTTTTGTTTTTGTTTTTCTTTTTTTATTCCCTAACCCCTTCGTCATCCGGACTCACTTTTCAGGCCATTGTCGCTAAGTAAAAAGGGGTGCGAGAAAGCCAACTTCACCTCACGACGATGCATTCATCATAAATTACGATGATCGATAATAATACAAGCTCAGCACCCCCCATCCCCCACCCCACCCCCCACCTCTCCGACGCAACTGACTCTACCGCTATTTGAATTTCAATATATCACCGCTTATTGGCTTAGTAGCCGTAACTGGCGTAAACCGGTAATTTCAATTCGATTATTCCTTACTTGCCTGGGCATCCTCGTTGCATTAGGATGTTAGGATTAGATTTCCGTTAGCCGGCCCTTAACCTCTCCAATAACCCCGGCCCGAAAGAAAGAAATAAGAATTTTTAATTCTACCCTAATTATGCCTGGCCGGCGGGTCTGCCGCGAGTGCTCGCCACCTTCCTCGCAAAGCCATTATATTTTATAGGCCCGAGTACTCGGGTCGGTATTTTATTACCGAGCCTCGTCTACGTCCATGAGCCACAACAAGTACTCGTGGAAATACCTCGTACTTGTATTACTATTGAATTTAACTAATGTATTCGGCAACGCCGAGTTTAGGACATTCCTCGACGTATCCCCACGACGTATCCCAAGCCTCCTCCTCCTCCTCCACCTCCTCCTCCTTAAGATAACAAATACTGATATATATATATAGGTGTGTACGTACGTACTTACGTACTTACGTGGAGAGGATGCGGACGAGTAAACAGTCGGAGGGAAAGATATAATAAAATGCAATGGGTAATGTGGCCGGCGTCCAACGTAATTTCTTTAAACAGTCGTAATAAAGTAATGTATTAACGGAGAAGAGTCGTCTCTCCTAGGAATTTCATACGAGTCGTCGTAATTAATTGCACTGGAAGCCAATGAAACCTCTCGTCTGTCTCGAACTGCATTCGAACATAACGAGATAGAGATAGAGATAGAGATAGAGAGAGAGAGAGAGAGAGAGAGAGAGAGAGAGAGAGAAAAGTATTACGTAGCGTGGGGTATTTTCGAAAAAGCTTTTATAAATTGTCGGGGCCCTCGCCTTCGAAGGGGAATGTTTGCTAAGGAGAGCGGGACGGAGAGCGGGACGGAGAGCGGGACGGAGGGAAAGACGGAGGGAAAGATGGAGTGACAGAAGAAACCGCACATGTCCGCAAAGTAGTTATTCATACGCGCGCGTTGACTTGACAAACATAACGCGCCTCTATTGTTTATGCGATTGACCACGGATTCTTTTTGGAGCTGATCCAAATTAAGCCGACCGGGCTCTCTCCCCCCCCTGCCCCCGCTACCCGCTACCCGCTCCCCCAATAACCATTGTCGAGACCCCGTGACTTTTTGCCTTTATTGGGGCTCCTTCATTTCTCGGCATTAGCGTATCGAAAAACGAGTATCGTAAGAACTTTTTGCGGCCTCGTCCCGAGTTTCAAACTCGATCAAACGACCAAGACGACGACAAAGAAGAAGAAGAAGGAGACGACAAAGAAGAAGAAGAAGAGACGACGACGACGACGACGACGACGACGAACTACTGAAGCAATTATTTCGATACCAGAGCTAATTGGACGGCTAATTTTCTCTTTTTTTTTTTTCCCCTCCCCCGTGATCATTTAACGCGTCACTTATCCTAATATTAATTAAACAGGGCATCAAACCTCTCCGTATTGAGCGATATTTCTTTTTCAATCAATCCGCCTCGTTCTCTTAATTGTAAATGCCGTTCGTCGGCCGTCGCTTTTTCTCCGATGAAATACCGAGTCTGTGAGGGGAAGGAAAGGGGGAGCCAGCCGCGACTAATCGAGTATTTAGGGAACTTAATAAAATTAGAGTCTCGGCCAGTTGTTGATTTTGTTTTTTGTTGTTTTTTTTTTTTTTTTTTTTGTTTTTTTTTCCTCCGACCGAGGGCAAAGGGGGAGAAAATAGAGGAAGGAAAAAAAACGTTATCTGTATTTTGTCGTGTACGAGGACCTAGATTCGCTCCGCAAATGGAAAATAAAGAACCGCGCTGACAAAATATTATAACAGGCTTATTTATATCCGCCCCCCCCCTCTCTCACTGGCTCTCTTGTGGCTCATTTTCTCACCCGTGGCGTATTTGTTTATTTTGAATAAATAAAATTATGCACAATGAGAATGTTCTGTAACACCTTTTTTTTAGCCTGTTAACACATTTTATACTCGGCTTGTAATAGAATTTGCGAAAGGTTTCTCCTCCTCCTCCTCCTCCTCCTCATCCTCCTCCTCATCCTCCTCCTTCGTCCTTTCCTTTCTTTTTTAAATAAAACTCTGAAATATGTTAATTTTACCTCGGGGCCCGAGCCGTGTCTTAGAGACTGCTCCACCTTAACTTTGGACTTTGTATTTGGATCCTTAAATCTTAGTAAAAAAACAAAAAAAAACAAAAAAAGAACCAACAACATTTCATTTCCAGTTAGAGGTTAGATCGTTAATATATCAATTATTTACGTGGGACTTCAATTGTTGTTATTATGATCGCGATCGTCGGGTGAATGTCGAGGAAGGTGCGAATGGATCGTTGATCGATATTATTCATTAGGTACTCGTGAAATCCTCTGTTAGTTAGTTAGTTAGTCAGTTATCCCTTGATTCGCTCGAGGATATAAATGCCAATTATTTCAAATGCTGCTAGACCGTCAAGTTTTATCGTGAGCAATCGAATGCAGAGGCAGAAGGGATACTGGACCGGGAGGTTGACGTTATAAAAAAACTGGTTCCTCATACTCTCCGAGGCACCGTTTTGCGGTATATGGACTTGTTCTTCCCCTCCTTCCAACCCTCGACCGAAAATAATATATATATATATATATATATATTTCTCACAGGAATCCTTCGCAATCAAAACTTGATACTTTATTACTTTATTTATTTATTTATTTAATTATTTATTTATTTTTATTTTTTTTTTTTTTTTGATCACGTGATGGACTACTACTCACTATACTCGCGATAAACGGCTACAAATTTTGTATCTCAATGGCGTTTACAACAAATCAGACGGTATGCGAACGTACTTAGCTCGAGAAATCCGTGCAAGAAAGAACTGCAGTTGTGAACGTCCGTGCTCAATTGTGATGTTCACTCGCAACGTCTCTCTCTCTCTCTCTCTCTCTCTCTCTCTAATGCTGAATTACATATGGTAGGTAAAATTCGATGAGCCCAATGGGGGTAATTGCAAAGTAATTGCGCGAATTAAATCGAGTGCCGGCGTGGCAGTGGTGGTGGCACTGTTATTATTGTTGTTGTGGTTGTCGATGCCGGCGTTGCTGCTGGCGTTGCCGCGGCCGCTGTTGTTATTATTAACCTTCGTGCAAAGTATTATGTATTTAAAAAGAACACTTTAAGCGGAGGAATAAAGTGGAATTTGAGAAAACAACTTTTATTACATTTTTATTTGCGCGCGCAAAGGCAGAGAGAGAGAGAGGCAGAGAGGGAGAGAGAGAGAGAGAGAGAGAGAGAGAAAAAGTGCGGGACATTTTGCGGGCGAATAAGCCATTATTCGTAAGCAGTTTTATGATCAATCCTTAAATATAATTTATGTCGGATATTAAATCTCCGAGTGGTCATTTCTCAAAATATATTTTTAGATTTACGGATATTAGCTCGCCTTCGGAATTTCACCTGATCAAATTGAGCCTCGTCACGCGTACAACTAAATATATCGACTGCCATCCTCTTTTATTCGGCATTCTTCCTTATCCTCGAATATATTATTACGTATTTTCACACTCACGTAAACGGTCAAGATTTAATAAAATCATCAAAATCGGCCGATATAAAATATCTCTCTTTTTCGAGGTAGAGAGAGAGAGAGAGAGAGAGAGAGAGAGGAGGGGGGGGAGATGAAGAGATAGAGATATGGAGATAGATATAGTGAGAGAGAGAGAGAGAGAGAGAGACGTATGCATAACTTATGCATATATGATTATTATCGTACGCGCTGGCCGTCTGTGACTATATCGAAGCCATTTTTCAAGCTTAAATTACAACTGCGGCACTGCTAATTACTTCAAATTAATTTAACGTGTAACTTTCCTTGACAAGATGACGGTGTAAATGAAAAAAAAAAATGACAAGAAGGTTTCGTTTTCTTAAATATTTATTTATAATATTAATTGTTACGCGTTACGTGCGTGTGGATAACACAGTCCGCAGATGAGACCGTTATCGCCCGTGGACCGATTATACTATTGACAGGTATCGTCGCCGAGACAAGGACAATCAAATAACTAGTAATTTCGTTGGGACGTTAATGATCGAGCAAGCACGACAACAACAACAACAACAACGGAAAGAAGAAAAAACAAGAAGAAACACGAGAGAGAGAAAAAAACCGAGACAGTAGTTGGCTCGTTAAGGAACAAAGGTAGGAAACCTTCCCGACGGAGTACGGGCATTAATGACGTAACGACGGCATCGATGCTCGGCAGCGGATCCGTATTCTGGAAAATGAAAATGCCCCGTGCAAGGGCTGATGGCGCGCTTCGGTCAGCTGGAGGCCGGCGAGCCACGGGGTCCTTATATCCGAAACGAGCATAAAGCGCTAGAGTAATGGAATACTTTGGAGTAGTACTCTGTCGTGCTACGAGGTATCGGGGAGAGAGAGAGAGAGAGAGAGCTAGAGAGAGAGAGAGAGAGAGAGAGAGAGAGCGAATGAATGAACGGACGTTGTAAGGGTGGGAAGGGTGGGAAGGGCCGAGTCGAAGAGGAGGAGCGTTGAGTAGCTCAGGGTTCATTGAAAATATTTTCGCGCTCACTCCGTGCGTTAACTCGTGGGAGAAAGTCAGGGGGGGAGTCATCGCGCACCGGCCTAAAGAAACGACGCTTCTACGTTAAAGAAAACAAAAAAAAAACAAAAAAAAACGTTGCAGCCGCTCGCCGCTGGAGCGCTTCCGCGGGCATTATATATTACTATACGGGAGGGCAGTAAAAACAAAACGGGGGAGCGAGCGCGCTCGCCGAGCAATGGCGATAATAACGATCGAGATAATGCACGCGCGCGTACTCGAGAGCTTGGCGCGAGGGCTGGTGCGAGGGCTGGCGCGAGGGCTGGCGAAGCTACCGGACGGACGGCGAGCCCGAGCTTTACTGGATTTGATAATAAGGCCCGAGGCCTCGGGGAGAGTAATAATAATTTATCGCGGCACCTTGACTCTTACCCGAATTACGACTCAATACGACTTTGGCCTTAAGCGCCTACCCCCCTGCCCCCACCCATATAACCCCAATAACCTCGTCATTGTAGCGGAGATGGGGCTGGTAAGGGATTCCTTGGCCCAATGGAATCTCCAATCGGAAATCGGACTCATCGGATATTTCCCTACGTTCCATTTGTATTCGTAGTAACGAGGCTGCTGTCAACCGTGTCCCCCTGCTCTCACCCTCTCCCCCCCCCCTCGACCCAAGCGCGTAATATTGCTCCGAGGTACGATAGAAGTACGCCCTCCCTCCCCTCCCTGCCCCCCCTCTCTCTCCAGCCCAGCCACGCCCCATCGATTCCTGATCCTCCCGAAGCATAATTAATTGGCCGATTCGAGTGAATATATACATATATATGTATATATATGTATATATATGTATAGGGAGGCCGCGACAAGCGCATTCCGAGAGCAATTGATTATAAAGCTTTTCGGCCCTCGAACAATCGCACCGAGGCCCCAATGACCCGTCTGACGGTGAACGCGGGGGCGCGCATTAATCAGCGCGTGAAATATGATTGAGGATTGGTGGGGCGCCTGCGGACTCGTGGCCGGGATTCGGTAATACCGGTAGCCCCGGAGGATTTCTTCGATCCCACCAAGCATTACGTTACCCGCCGAGGACTCGGCCCTAACTCAGGGAGCGCATTATCGTCGGAAGAATAAGTGCGTCCGGGTCGACACGTAGCCTATCGCACTGGGACTGGGACTGGGACTGGTGGGGACTGGGGAGAGGGGGGAGGGAGGTGAGCCGCGTACAAGGAGCGCCCCGCTGCCAGGGGAATAAAAACATCGCGAGCCGTCGGACAAGAGAGAGGTAGGGGAAGGGCGGTGAGGAGGAGGAGGAGGAGGACGTGGGGGTAAGAGGCGCGACAAAGGTCGAGGAAGCGCGATGGAGGGCCCCGGCAATTACGTGGCACTTAGTATGTAATCACGCGGGGAGAAAATACACTCCTACATAATTGCATGGAGAGTGCGGCCGAGGGCTCGCGCGACTCTCTCACGAGGAATCTCCGGGCGCGCGAGTCTTGGCCATCCTCGCTGACAGACGGGAGTGATATACGAGCCACCGGGCCCGGGGCTCCGTCAAGAAAAGAAACCAACTCTACCGCTCCTCCGTCGCTAACCCCCCTCCCTCCATCCCACCCTCCATCCATCACCCTCTGCCTTCCCCTGCTGACCTCACCCCTCCCGCAGTCCGCCGTTGCCCCTTTTACCGGGGAATACGGCGGCGACTAACGACGCCGGGCTTCTCGAGGCATCCCCGGCAATTGATTTCTTACGTTCGGCGACTCTCTCTCTCTCTCTCTCGCGCGCGCGCGCGGCTGGATCGGGCGACGCTTTCCCCGGGGGCGCGAGGTCCAGGATATATGCGACTCCTCGCTCGGATCCGCGTTTATGGGATGTTTGGCTAATGAGCTCCGAGGGACGAATTTATTGCGAGCCGCTCGCGAAGGAACGTAGATCGGCCGATGCTTTATTGCTCCTTTTGATCGGGCGCAACACCACGGGAGTCGGATGGGAAAATTTATCTTGGCCCGCGATCGAGTCCAACGGTCCCCTCCACCCCACCGCACCCCACCCAACGCAACCCCAATAACCCTACCCTCGGGGTCCACGTATCTAACCCGAATAACCCGGGATCGTACTACGTAGTACGTAAGGGGGCCCAGGAAAAGTCGGGGAGGAAATTCGGGGATCCATCCCCTCCAGCGGCGAGTTCGATCACGGCCGCGAAGCCGTGTCGCGTAAGGATAACGGCGTAAGGATCCTCGTAAATCGTCGATTCCAGGCGGACGAGATGACTTTCAACGGGAGGCCGCGATATTTACGCGAACCGTGCGCGAGCTTCGTAAAAGTGATTTATTTACCACAACAGGCCTTAATTCGATCGCCGTGACTATAGATCGGTCTCTAGGCGTACGATCCATCGTCTGCACGTAGCGCGGACGTATTCGCAAATTGCAAATACTTGGACCGCCGAGCCTTACGTAAAGCAATCGACGTAACGCCCGACGACGGCGGGGGAAGGGTGGGAAGAGAGAGAGAGAGAGAGAGAGAGAGAGGGGGGGAGACTTTTATAATGAACGGATTGTCGTGAGGAGCGTTGTAAGAGAAAATGATGACGTGGAGGAGACGGGCGGGGAAAGGCGATTTATCAAAGCGATGCGGCGGCAGACAATTCGAAATACGGTTTCAACAAGTGTTGAGCGTTCGCATCGCGATATGAAAGTATGGCTGGGTCTGGGCCCCCGTAGGCCGTCCTACTGAGAGCGGCAGCCGAGGGAGAGAGAGAGAGGGAGAGAGAGAGGAAGAAAGGATGCGCACACGGAGAGGATATAGCTTCAAGATGCTCGGACTCTCTTGCGATACGTGACTGTAATAGTTTCGCATTCCCTTTTTTTATACATCTTTAACGCGCTTTCCTACCTCATTCGGCTCCTCTCCACCGACTTTTTTCTCCCATTTCTGTCTCTCCTCTTATGCGATGCGTATCCCCGTTTTCATCCTCACACTGTCCGTCTGTCCACGCAGTTAAATTTATATCTCTCTCATTTACCACTTGTGCCCATTCTTTTTTCTTCAGTTTTCGCCAATGTCTTTTATACGGCCTCTCTTGCCGATCCTCTTGGCTAACTCCCATTCCTTGTCCCCCTCCCCGGCCACGTCCCACCGCGTCCCACCGCGTCCCACCGCGTCCCACCGCGTCCCACCGGCCCTCGTCGTCATATGCCGCTCCCGTCCCGAGATTTATCAAAATTCTCGCGTAAAAACAAAGTATCCCCCGATCAAAAAAAAAAAAAAAAAAAAAAAAAAAAAACAACAAAAAAAAAACATACCGAGAGAGTATTTATCTCATTCCCTCGGCTTCTCTCCGTTTTATTTAGCCAGACAACCCAGCAGCGGCGTAGGCATAACGGCGCGTCGTCGAATCGCGCCAATCGACCTTCTTTCCGATATTCAATGAAACGCGGAAAATCGAACTTCCTCCTCCTCCTCCTCCTCCTCCTCCTCCTCCTCCTCTCAGGCTTCCAATCGGCTTCCAATCGGCTTCCAATGCAACGGAAAGCCACTCCCGTCCGTTCGAACAAAAGCCCCGAGCGTGACCGACTACCACTGGCTCCCTGTTTAAATAATAATAATAATAATAATAATAGAGCTTAGGACTGGCTCCCGAGCGCCGCTAAGCCTGTAAAATAAAAGTTTTCCCGTTTATTTATAAAATCTGCAGGCGATAGGGCTTATCGTCTAGCGAAGCGAGTGTACCGGCCGCGAGGAGATAAGGCAGCCGAATTATCGGGATACCGATACTCGAGCTTCGACGTCGGCATTGCAACCCGTTGCTTTTTTCCATGTAATTGGCTAACGTAATTGGAGATGAAATATATCGTCGGCCGTCGCTCGACTCGTTAACCTCCCGCCCCACCCGTCAAATCGCCCCCCGTCTAATTGAAATTGGGCAGAAGACGAAGGTTATTGGAGCCATCAAGCCGTTCCCCGGCCCTATTCATCCCCCCCCCCCACCCCCACCCGGGGGCCGTGGCGGGGGACAAAAGGGATCGATCGAAAGGACCAAAACCCGGGCTCGGAGAAGAAGAAGAAGAAGAAGAAGAAGAAGAAGAAAAAAAGGCCAAAGAATGAAGTAAAAAAAGTGATTGAAAAACGAGCCTCGGCAAAAAGGAGCGACAAGATCATTTGTATGTTTAACGATATCGAGGGATTAACGATTAAACGTTGTTGGATCGTTGAATTATAAAGAATGGAGTTATCGGCCCGACGAGCTCTCTCGATCGACTGATTATCCGGCAGGGCGGGGCGGTGGGGGGGGGGCGGAGGCCACGCGATTAAAGGACTCAAAGGATAGTTATTGGGAGTCTGGCCCGGACAAATTGCACTCGTGAGTTCGGAAGGACCGAATGTTCGTGGTAACGGTGGGGTCGGGGACGGGGGCGGGGGCGGGGGGCGGGTTGGGGAGGCGGAACTGCATGAGCGAAGGGCAGACGTCATCGATCGGCTGTCGGCTCGGCGAAACCAGTTATCGGCGAATCGTCGAGGACTCCCGCCTCCCTCTAGAGGGAGTAGAGGGAGCCGAGTCCGGGGCTTTTCCTCGCGGCTGTCCCGGGCCGGGAAAGGGCGCGGGCCCGGCGCGGGGAGGTGGGGCTCGGGAGCGCGTCGGGGGCTGGCCGGTGGGTCCGGCGGGGTCCGGTCGGGCCTCGGGGCCTCAGTTCGCTGCGGCGAGCCGAGTGTGCAGCACGCGCTCCTCGCCGATCCGCACCGATCGCCGACAGTGGCATGACCGAGCGCGACCAAGGCCTCCCCCTCGTAGGCCGCAGCTACAGCAGGACCAGGGGAGTCGCGAGGCCCTGAGGCCTATCGCGGCTTCGAGTCGCGCGCTCCTCCAGCTCGACTTCCGACGGACCCGAGACGTGCCTGGCTCCGCGACGTATCTGGCAGACGGACCCGCCGACTTCTCCGTGACCTGATTGATAAAAAAAAACAAAAAAAAAAACAAAAAGAACAACAACAACAACAACAACAGAAAAGGAGGGGCAGACGTACACGGAGAGAGAGAGAGAGAGCGAGAGAGAGAGAGAGAGAGAGAGAGAGAGAGAGAGAGAGCAAGCGAGGGCGCGAACTGGAAATATAATATGCGGCGGGCTGGGGCGGCCCCGGCCTCGGCGGCGCTGCTCTTGCTCCTTTTGCTCGGCGGGCCGACCTGCGAGGCGAGGCACCGGCGTACCGGCAACGGCCACAAGCCCGACGGTGACATGACCCTCTGGATCGATCGCCAGCAAATCAAAATGTTCAGCGGTGAGTTCGCGCCAGGCCCCGATCTATCATCGCGAGCCCTTGGTTCCCATTCCTCCTACGTCCCCCTACCCCAACCCCACCGCAGGTCTACCTGTACCTTTCGCTGAGCCGGCCCGAGACCGGCCTCCTCTTATCGCTCCTGCGTTGCCCGTCCTCTCCTGAACGCCTGCCTCCGACCTTTAACTCGCTCCTACGATGCCTCTTTCTTTACGCGGCTTTTCAACCGACTGCCCCTTTACACACGCACTATCTATCTCTCTCTCTCTCTCTCTCTCGCGCGCGCGCGCGAGCGCGTATCCTCCTACTCCTACTTTCCCTCCCTCCCTCCCTCCCTCCCTACCCCGACCCACGGCCCCTTTTCTTTCCCTTTCGAGCCTTGAGACTCGGCCGCTTTGCCCTCCTGCCCTCCTGCCCTCCTGCCCCCTTTACACCCGAATACGACGCACACGTGCATTCGCGCACATACCACAAGGACTCCCTGCACCCATTCACCCTTCCATTGAACTGCACCGAACATTCCGACACTTTTCTTATAATGGAAAAAAGACATATTGATGATTCGCGCTCCCCTCTCTAATTAATCACAAGCTCGCAAAGCTCGTCAAGACTCGTGTCAACTTTAAATAAGTTAACCAACCTCTCCCCCCCCACTCTCTAATCAATCGACTCGTTTTTGAATATAATTTTTTTTCCCCCTCCTCGGTCTATCGTGATATTAATTACTATAAACTTCCGCCTCGTTCGCAAGCTTTTCACGAGAAGAAAAAAAAAAAAGGAAAAAGAGAAAAGAGACTTTTTGTATGTAGGAGCCATTCAAAGTTTATTTATATATGCTTATGCCGTTATTTGTTTTTATTGGTTAATCAATGAGCCTCTATTTACCGCGCCTCCTTACTACCTCCTAACATTTACTTCATAAAATTGTTGATCCACTAATCGTTTTATGATTTCTCGCATTAATTTCAAAGTCAAACGACCTCATCTTCATTATATATCCAATGCCCATTCGTTACT
This sequence comes from Ceratosolen fusciceps, assembly GCA_018883505.1. NCBI lineage: Eukaryota > Metazoa > Arthropoda > Insecta > Hymenoptera > Agaonidae > Ceratosolen > Ceratosolen fusciceps. Next base: position 963,656 of record RCIC01000010.1, read on the forward strand.
GCGTTTCCATTAAGACGACTCACGGATCCATCAACTTATTCGTTTATTTGCGAATCGTCCCGTTCATACGAATCTGCAATATATAGACTATACTTGCACAAACGCAAGTACCGAATACCCCCCGGTAATCGTATTCGTTATAACGTCCCCTACAAGGAAAGATCGTCTATAATAATATTAACTTCCAAGCTAATGTTATTGTGAGTCCCATTAAATTCCATTGATTATTGAATATTATTTTTGCTATTTTACTCCTTGCCACTAAGCTGACGTTATGTACTTGACGTTACGACTCTTTGCATTCCCTATCAATAATCTGCGTGACTCTTTATTATGCGAATCGAGGGAAGGAACGTCTCGCACGTTAAGAAAGTTATTGGGCTTATCGATTGAATTATGCATTGTCAGATGCACTGAACGAGGATTTTCTCTTTCCAAATTAAAATCGTATTATTAACTTGGACGGGAATTACTTGCAGTCGTCATATTAAACGTAGATTTATAAGTTAATGTCAAAGAACTCAAATGTAACCAAATGTAATTTTATAAGAAGAATGTCTGGATGGGAAAAGTCGCGTTGACGAAGCTGCGAAGCTGCGAAGTGAGAGTGAGAGAGAGAGAGAGAGAGAGAGATGAATTGGGAAACCGAGTGTTGCAGGTGTCGAAATGGAAATATACGCAATCGACGAGGGCCGAGTGGTTCCGTATTTGCTCGATCCGGAGTTCGAGAGCAAACTGCCAATCATCCCGAACGAGGTATCCTACGTGAATTTCACGTGGAAGTCAGGCGTGAAGAAATATTACTACGACTTCTTTCTGCTCAAGTCCTTTGACGAATCGATACTGAAGACGCCCTCGATCACGATTAAGAAGCAGGGTCGCGTGCCAAAGCGGCAGAAAGGTAAATCATCCTTAATAGCTTAGGAATAATTGGACCCGCTCTCGGTGAGCATCCGAGCCTACGACCGTCGCTAATAACCCCAATAACCCCTCGCCCCGCCACCCCGACAATACCTAATAAAAATACCTTCGTTACGTCCTAGCTGCGCTAAGGGGAGACAAGTGCGAGCAAGATTTTCGTTTCTTTTTTTTTTTTTTTCGTAATCGCACCCCAATAACCCCAATAACCCCAATAACCCCGACGGCACTGGTTACCGTAAGTTATTCGCATTTGCTTAGCCGTGCAATTTTAACGCACGATAAGGTGGAAATTAATCGGAACACGTTCACGGGTCCGATGCTTTCCGTTGCATGACATTCGTTCGCGCGGCTCCGCCCCCGCCCCCCCCCCCAATAACCCCAATAACCCCGATAACCCGAAAAAGACCGGGCAATTTAAGGCAAGGGAAGGACGTCTTACACGTCGACGATGCCCGCCTACTCCATGTACCGATGCATTCAGTAATGTAATAATGCTCGTATCGAGCGAGTTGCGCGCCGCCTTTGGTTTTTTGTCTCCCCCCCCCTGCCCCCGACCCCTAATCGGTGAATGAAAATGGCTACGGAAAAGTCGATGCGACGACGAGCTGTCGAGGGTTATTGGGGTAACTCCCGTCCATCGATCAAAGTTGACGGCGAGCAGGGGCGAGGCGGGCGAGGAGCGAGGGGGGGGAGGAGGAAGATCTGCCTGGCAGTGTGCGTGACGTTGCATGTTTTGTTTACAGAGTTCAGCGTACTGCTGCCGTGCTCGGGCAACAATTCCGGAGTCGCACAATTCGGAATCGGTCTGATGATCGAGACGCGCAAGAACAAGCCATTGAACGGGACGCCCCTGCGGCTCAGCCTGAGAAAAGAATGCGCCGTGCGCGGTGAGTGCGTCAGTCGCGCCCACGATCACCACCTCTCCACCCACACATACAGTTCTGTATCGCCAGTATCAATCATCCTCGCTAATTTGCTGCATGCCTCGATCTATAAAACAAGAGCAATCGACCGCCCGTCGACCACTACTCCCACCACTACCACTACTACTCGCTACTCGCTACGACTACTACAACAACAACAACAACAACAGCGACAACATACAGCGGCACTTTTTTCACCTCGCCCACGTCCCCCCCCCCCTCCGCCAATTCGTCTCCTTTGCCCGTCCGTTCGTGGTAACGTAATGGCAGGCCTAATTTGCCAATTGCGCGTAAAATTAAAAGCGCTCCCGTCCGAGACGCTAATTGGATGAGTTTAGGATTAATCGAGCTAATTACCGGGGACGGAAGGGCGCACCGACTCCAATTATCTTATCGAGGAAGCGCGAAGGCGCCTGCCGGCCTTTCAACCTCCCCGAGACATTCTGCTCTTCCTTCCGGCAGGCTTCTCTCTCTCTCTCTCTCTCTCTCTCTCACTTTCTTTCTTTCTTTCTTTCTTTAAGCCTACTCGCTAGCCCTAGCCAGCCCTCGCTAGCCTCCGCCTCCCCACCCCCTCACCGCCAATCAACCAAAGATCTATTACACGCACACGTACACGGCCAACGAATACACAGGCTTTTAATTCTTACAACAATGGCTCTAATAAAAAGATAAAAAGAACTAACGATTCCTTTAGAGTATTAGCAGTACTCGCAATACCGATAGACTCATAATTCTAAGTCGTCTGGTTGTTTTTTTTTTTTTTTTTTTTTTTTTTTTTAAAAATTCTTCACTCTCTCGCCAAAGAACCAACGAAACCAAATAAACAAATAAACAAATAATAGACGCGATGTAACAACGGCATTCAAATGTTGTTCGAAGCTCGTTCGGAAAAGTATCCTTTCCTTCCACGCATCCGTTCGAGCGAAGGCACGAGTCGCAGTAATGCGCGACGATCTCGCTTCCGCGAGAGCAGACGTTACGTTACGGACCCGGAGACCCCCACTTTCTTAAATACATAGCTAAGGCTCTCACAGCCTAAGTTATAAACAAACGTAGATCCTCGCAAGTAAATAAATACTCTTTCCATACACATTTCCCGGTTCGTCGATAGTCCCGGATAACAATACAATTTTGCACCTTACGATCGTCGCACAAGAAAAATCATTATTACCGATAAGGACCTTTTTCTTCGTGAATTGCGATTTTTCTCTAATTAAATTATATACGTACATACATACATGTATTCATATATTCATATATATATATATATATATATACATTTAGATTTAAACCTAAGACTGTATAAAACGATATGTGCAAAAATGTATATTAGAAACGCGTGCGTTTCTAATGCAAGACTTTGACTCGATATTCAATTGTTCCCTGTATTTCCTAGCAAACATTTCTTTACGAAACGCATTGGATACGATACGTTGAAGGGCGTTTAACACGTTCGAACGTATCATTTGAATGTATTATTATGAAAAAGCTGATGGATGTAGCTTTTGCCGTTTGATTAGCGAAGAGGAGCGTTAATTTCAGTTTTTTGAATTACAGAGCCGAATCCGGGGCCGTGTCCTGACGGCTACTTGGGACCACCGCATTGTAAAAAAGCCCTGTGTTATCCAAATTGTATGAATGGCGGGAATTGTACGGCGCCGGGGGTCTGTTCTTGCCCACCCGGGTTTCAAGGGCCTTACTGCGAAGGAGGTACGTTGTTTTTGACAAACATCCACTTTTTTTTTTATTATTATTATTAAAGCTACAGTTTAAAAGCATCTCTTTACCAAACGACCTTAATAAATGGCCTTGAATTTTTTTAATACAATGAAAGTAGCCAATTTAAAGGACAATTTTTTAATGCCGTCGTTTAGCGTATCGGCGATCGCTTAAAGTACTTTGTTACATTCAATTTTTACACATTCCCTATCGGCCTCTTATATAACTTTGGATATTGTAATGGCTGTTTTGCAACCGACTTTTATTACGTTCGTAAGGCACTGGTAAAACGGAGCCTGCTGAGCCCCGTGTTTCAAGCCCGTGTCGTAATGGTCTAATTCATCGTCCCGGAATTTCTTTATAGTATCGAGTATTTCCTTATCGTCCTCGTCACTCATTTCCATAAGCGATCTCAGCTGATCGTTGTAATGCTCGACAATGACGTCCTCGACCGCGACTGTGCAGGCCATAGCTGCCTTTTCGCCCATCAAAGCCGTACCGGCACCTAACAAAAACCCCGCTACGTTCCAAACTGGAAGAAAGACTGTCGGTCTGACTCCGTATTTCTTAATTAGCTGCTCGAATGTTTCTCTATGGACCTGTTCTTGCTCCCACATGTGTTGAATCGTTGGTCCAGACGCTGTATTTCCTGTAACGTGATATATTAATTACGCAATATTGATGCGAATCGACCTTTACAGATTATAAATGTGATTACAAATACTGAACAGTTTGTAAAATTTTAAAAGACAAACGAACGATAACATTTTTCCATGTCGAATGATCTTCGATCAAACTAATTGTTTCATTTTTACATGAACATGGAAACATTCTTTACACTGATTACAGCAATTTTTTTATAAAAAAAAAAGTATGCATTTGACCTAGTACAGCCATTTGTCCGGCATATATTCTATCAGCTCCGTATTCTCCAGCATGATCCACTCGAATTATAGAATCGATCATTCGTCCTTTTTTGGTTCTTAATGGAGCTGCTGAATTCAGGGAAGCATAGCGAACCATTCCCCTTCCGGCACTCAGCATTCTTAATTACTTGACAATCTGTAATAAAAATGTATTTCTTAAAAGAATTTACTTGTAGGTATATGTACTGAAAAGTGCCTCAACGGTGGCAAATGTGTACAAAAAGATACGTGCGAGTGTCCAAAAGGATTTTTCGGCCTGAGATGCGAATTTTGTAAGTACCAAACCAAATAGCTATAAATCCCTTAAAGCAAGAAAATATAATAAAAGATTTTACCCCAGCTAAATGCGTGATACCCTGTTTGAATGGAGGGAAGTGCAAGGGCAATAATATATGCAGATGTCCGACTGGCTTTAAAGGAGATCATTGTGAAATCGGGAGACGCTCACCTCAGCGTTCGGCTTGTACAAAACCATGCAGGAATGGCACATGCCAGCCAGATAACACTTGTCTGTGCGAGCCTGGGTGGTTCGGAAAATTGTGCAATAAGAACAAGCCTTGGGCTTGAAGAAGAACGTGCATCGTTTTCTCTTAAAGCATTGTGGCATATTAAATAAGTGATTTAATGTTAAAGCATTGTAAAAACTGTATTTGTCGGTCGCAGGTACAATTGGATCGAGTATTGTTTATATATATAGTAATTTCAAAAGAAATAAAGTGATATAATTTGAGCATGGAAGAAGGAATTTGGGACAGCTTGCAAATGTAGTAGTGAAATTCAAGCTGATATTTACGGTACTGCATCTTACAAGAGAGAAAACAATGAGCGGTACAGTTTGTAAAATGTACGCCACCAGAGATGTGATATGTAAAGCTGCTTTACACAATTATTTTTTATATTTTTAATTGTATTATTATTAATTCTGTTAGAACTATTGTAATGACTGTTTAGAAGCAATACAACTATTTTACTTTTTTTATCCACAGTGATGTTTATTTCATTATGCACTTTAATACACTTGTCTATTGAAGATTTTGTCGTGAAAAGACAAAACAAAATATATATATATGTAAGATTGAGCTTATATAATTTTCACGAGCTTTAATAAACAAAAGTAAATTACATTAAAAAATTGCATGGTCGTCGAGAGCATCATTGTCATTCGTACAATCTGTATTGAGTTTTACTAAGGTAACGTAAGAGGTAGGTAGACATGAGAGGCAATACACGAATAATCACGAAGCCATTGTTATTAGTTTGAGCGTAAATCATTAGTAGGGAGGTTCGGTTTAAATGACAATGTTTATTATTTAGGGGCTGAAGTATGCCGTAAGTGGACTTTTAATGGTACCGATAAAGCTCTCTCTCTCTCTCTCTCTCTATATATATATATATATATAAACTATGGAGGTTAATTAGCAGGTAAACGTTCGTAAGCGTAGGCAATTTATATAAAAACTTACTTTGGAGTAAAAAATAAACGAGCGAAGATAAGGTTAGGTATATTCCCTTCAATTGTTTTCAATACGAGGCCAGATGACGAGGTCGGTAAAAAGAAGAGCGCGTGTAAGTTAAAAGAAGGGCGGCAGGTTACGGCGAACGATGAAGGTTAAGCATTGTCCGAGAGTCGGGTAATTAACAATATACGAAACATAAGAGGCTCGATAAATGTCAAATGTTATTATTTATGTTACTAAGCTTCCATTATGGGTTGGAACGGAGGGAGCGATCCTAGGTAAGGTTAGGCGCGCCAAAACAACTCGAATACGTCCTTTGCGGGCGCAAGGACAGTCGTGGAAGCTCGACGTGCGAAAAATTTCGGCGCAGAGGGCCCGACAGAGGCTCCCAACTCTATACTGGTCAGCGTTGACTTGACGGGTTGGGGGGCGGGGCGGAGGGACGAGTTGGCACGAAAACATGTGGGAATAAAGAAAGACGGTGTATAATGTCAGTAGTGGCGGCAGCGGCAGCAGCAGCAGCAGCAGCAGATGCGTGGACATGGAGATAGATAGGTTATTCGGCTCGTTCTTTGTAATAAGAATCCTTACAAATTATACGAAAGGACAGAGAGAGATGAGAGAGAGAGAGAGAGAGAGAGAGATGAGTTTATAACGAGAAAAGAGATTCCGTGGATTTAAATGATAATAATAAAGAAAAAAAAAAAAAAGATAAAACGCGCAACAAAAGAAAAGGATGAGCGGACTGCGGACAACCGTATTCAAAGTTGGTGCCAATTTGGGTGTCGGTCACGTGGTCCCGGGTCCTCTCCCCCTCCCGGCCAATGGGGAGCCGCGTCCGGAGCCTCGGCTCGGCCAATGAATACGGCCGTGCAGCCACTGTGCGGAGCCTTAGCCGCCGCGTGTTGCGGACCTCGTTGATCTCTCTCCGCCTATAGCGTAATACCCGTAAAAAGCACTGTGTATAGAGTAGGCGAGACACAGCAGCGTCGGCAGAGCCGCGAGGTATATACCACCCCACCTACGAGTATATATATATATATATATATATATATATTTATATATATATATATATATATATACATACATACAGTAGGGTGGACGTGTGATGGAGGGCGGAGGGAGGGGGGTAGGCGCGGTGTGGTGAGGTGCGGTGAGGTGAGGTGAGGTGAGGTGAGGTGAGGCGAGGCGAGGCGAGGCGAGGTGAGGTTCTGAAAGACAGAGCCCCGGAGGGAGAGCGACGGGGCGACGGGGCGACGGGGCGACGGAGCGACGGAGCGATCGAGTGAGCGAATGGGCGCGCGAGAGTGAGAGAGCTAGAGAGCGTGCGAGTGCGGCGGAGGGGCAGGAGGCGGCCCCCGACCCGCGCGCACAACTACACGGCGTCCACAAGCCTTGGGAGCCAGTGCAGCGCCCGTCTCGGCTACATGGCGCCGCGGATCCCCGCGATCGGCCGCTACGACAGCACCTGTACCGCGAGCAGCTCGCACCAGCCGAGTCGACCCAAGTTCGGAGGAAGAGGCCCGCAGGACGTAGCAACCAGAGCCGAGCGGTGAGTCTCCTCGCGGCTTCCTGCCGCCTGTCTCTCCGTGTGCGCCCGCGGGGGCGTCCCGCCGACCCCCTCCTCCTCCTCCGCCGCCTCCGCCTCCTCCTCCCCCAATAACCTCCGCACTCGCGTTCGCACTCTCTCTCTCTCTCTCTCTCTCTCTTTCTCTCCACGTCTGTCTTTCCCCGTCTGTCCATGCATCCGTGGAACCGTGGAACCGTGCAACCATCCACCCGTCTGCCCATCTATCTATCGTATCTATCTCAGGACCGTTTCTTTCACGCGCTCTCTTCGCGAGCCTCGACGACGTATCTCGACGGCGGCGCGGCTCCTTACGCATAGGCGGGCCGTCGCGCGCCCGCGCTCTCGCTCCCCGAGGCAGAGCTGCGCGCGAGAGGCGCAGACTAACCGGGACGAACTAGAGGAACGAGCGAGCGAGAGAGAGAGAGAGAGAGAGAGAGAGCAAACGAGTGCGCGCGCGAGACGAGGGTAGAGGTAGAGCAGCAGTTTTGTACGCCCTGGCATCGTCTGCTGGGCCTAATCGCGAGAGCGCAGGCTTCAAGATGGCCGTGCGCGAGGATGCGCCTGGGTTCGAGCGGTGGCCTCGGGGCCCGTCGACGAGGGCTCCCGGCTACCCGGGAGCCGCCTCTCCCCACGTAATACCCGGACCACGGGGCCGCGGGCCTGCCGAGGACGCGGCCCCGAGGCCGTTGCCGTGTCGCCTCTAGCTCAGGGCCTTTCAAACGACGCGCATTCAAGATGGCTACGCGCCAAAAGCCATACAAACAGCTAGCTAAGCAAGGCAAGAGAGGAGAGAGCAGCAGCAGCAGCAGCAGCAGCAGCGTAGTCGACGGTAGCAGCGCGCTTAGGACGTGTGAGCCGGGGGCCGTCGTAGGGTCTCGGCCCCCGGGTCATCGTCATCTTTTACTACAAATCTATCTCTCTCTCTCTCTCTCTCTCTCTCTCTCTGCCTCTGTATTCGGTACTCCTCGGCCTCTTGCCAGCGGGCCACGAGGGTCCCCGCCACGTCCGGAGTGGCAACCCTAGAGCGCACGCACGCACGCACGCACGAGGATCTGCTGGGGGATTCGCGCTCGCGGAACCTCGTTGCATCTGTCATGTGCACCTGCGTGTGGGCGCGCGCAGCGCGGCGGCTTCAGGGGCCACCACCGCGTGTCTCGGCACCGCGGCCTATTACGACACTCGCCGGGCGGCCGCCTTGACGCGCGTTTCCCGCCTCTCTTCCTGACTTTCGTACTACTACTACTACTACTACTCTCGTCCTCTCTCTCTCTCTCTCTCTCTTTGTATATATATATATATATATCTTTTTTTGTATGACGGCGAGCGGCGTGGCGAGGCGAGGCGAGGCGAGGTCGGGTCGGGTGCGGGAACGGCGGGGTGGAGCGGGGGGAGCTCTTTCTTTCTTTCTTCTCTCGGGCGGCTCGCTAGAGGCTTTTGCGACGGAAAGGAACGTTCAACACAGCAGACGCGGCTCGGACGCTACGGCGGTGTTGGATCGATCGGTGGCAGCCCCAGAGCCCTGGCTTTGGCCTCCTCCGGAGACCGCCGTGCCCTCTTCTCCCACCCGTCCTCACTACCAGCACCACCAACCAGTAGCTCACATGGTCACATGGTTCTTCAAAAATTTCTAGCGCGTCCGTTATATTACAAACGTTCGACGACGACTATACCGAATCTCTCTCCTCTCTCTCTCTCTCTCTCTCTCTCTCTCACGGGGCGTGAGAAAGAGGGACAGAGAGAGAGAGAGAGAGAGAGGGGGAGAGATAAAGACGTTAGGAATAAAGTAGATCGTCCGTGTTCGTTCCCCTTCTCGTGAAACGAGATTAGCAGGCAACTATCGCTCTAGCTGACCACACCAAACACGCTTATGCCGTGCTTTTACATATCCGTCTTCTTCCTGTTGCTGTTGCTGCTACCGCCACCGCCACCACCACCACCGTCGCCACCACCGTCGCCACCGCCACCGCTTCCTCGCTTTCATCCTATGTCAATCAATAAATACGAAACTTATAGTCGTCGACGTTGCCGTCGTCGCCCTACGTTCTCTCTCTCTCTCTCTCTGTCTGTGTATATATCTGGTTGCCCCCACCGCTAGGACGTCCCACGCTCTTTTTCATCTCTCCTGCTCCTCCTCGTCCCCAACCCACCCGTCAGTCCGCGGGTTTGCAACCCCCTCGTCGACAGTCAGACTCGGCTGAAAGAATACAAGGCTCGATTATTTATGCTCGGCTATAGTTTCACGAAAGCAGATAATAATGGCTGGATTGTCGAACGGTGGTTGGTAGTCGGTCGGTGCGCCGCGTAGGTAGCCGCTGGATATTATATACGAGGACGGAAGCGCGCCGCTCTCCGAGCCGATATTACCGAGTGCGGGGAGAAAGGGGCAGTTGAGTGAGAGAGAGAGAGAGAGAGAGAGAGACTGCGGGCGAGTGAACGAGGGGGGAGTAGGAGTAGGAGTAGTGTAGTGGGTTCGCAGCCCCTCGACAACGGGTGGCGAGCATACGATCGATAGCGGCTACGGCGTTCCGGCCCCTATTCCTCCTATTCCTCCTCCACCACCTCCTCTTCCTCCTACTTCGCCTTCCTTCCTTCTTTCTCTCTCGCTCTATCCCTCCCACCCCCCACCATACAGGCTCGCGCGGCTCGTCGCTCCATGTGCTTTGGCGTGACTGTGCACGACGACGGCCGTGTTCCCGGGCATGGTGTGCGTGCGACGTGGGGACGCGCGCGCCTGAATGCGTGCCAACCCTCGTCCCGTCGCTCTGTCTCTCTCTCTCTCTCTCTCTCTCTCCCTCGCTCTCTCTCGGTCTCTCGCTGGCTCCCGTAGGTAGCGTGCGTACGAGCGGGATGATATCGCGTAAGCTGACGGACCGAGCGAGAGGCAAATAGCGCGCCAAGGGTGCCTATCCGGGAGCCCTTGTCCGCTTTCCCGTAAGAGCGCCAGGGACGCCGTGCGAGCTTTCCGTGGCAGCGGCGACGATCGCGGTACAATCCGTCGCCCGAATTACCGGGCACACTAGCATACACATGATAGAGGATCGCGATGGCGATTATCCTTGTTGACGTGCAGTGGCAGCAGTGGCAGCAGCACGATCACAACCACCGCCGTCAACAGCATCATCATCATCATCACCACCGCTACTGCCGCCACCACCACCACCACCACCACCACCACCACCACCACCACTACTACTACTACTCTTACTACGACGACGACCATAACGACAACAACCACAAGCAACAGCAGCAGCAGCAGCAGCAGCAGTGGCAGCAGCAGTGGCAGCAGCAGCAACAACAGCAGCAGCAGCAGCAGCAGCAGAGACAGTTCCTCACCCGTACGACAACGACGAGGGGGACGAAGCCGAGGATGCCCCGCAGCTGCCTCGTGAGCCAGGTTCAGTCACGGTGATCGTCAGCGGTCATCCCGCACTCACCGAGGTTAGCTCGATATATTCGTCCGTCGTTCGCTCGGTATTATAAAGTAGTGTCGCGCGGGGTCGTATCCTAACCTCAAATGTAGCCCGCGAGCGCGCTAACGCTACTCTACCCATTCTGCGTGCGTGTGGCGTGTTGCGTGCTGCTGCTGCTGCTGCTGCTGCTGCTGCGTGCGTAGGTGATACACGAGGTGCGCAAAGAGCATCGGAGCAACCTAGGCTACTGCTACGGCCGTCGTCGTCGCCGCTGACACATTGCCACCGCCACCGCCACCGCTGCCGCCGCCGCCGCCGCCGCCGCCGTAGCAGCAGCAGCAGCAGCAGCAGCAGCAGCAACCGTAGCTGTCCCCGAGTCAAATTTTCGCGGTGAGCTCTCGTAGTTGTTGCGCGCGCGGCGGACGTCCCCGTCGCGAGGAAGACGCGCCTGTGCACAATGTGGAAAAGCGCGCGAGCGCGCGCGCGCGCAACGGTGTTCCATCGGGGCGTGGTGGTGAGTGAGAGTGTATCCCTAGCTGACTAGCGAGCGAGCGCGCGTCCCTCTTCGTGAGTGCGAGAGAGAGAAGGAGAGAGAGAGAGAGAGAGAGAGCGTGTGGGTGTGCGTGCTCGAAGGAGGAAGAGGAAGGCACACGTACGTACAGGGGACAGGCAGGCAAGCAGGCAGGCCTAAGGCGACAACCTCGGAGCTTGCGCGTCGTCCTCGTGCGCTCACTTGGGGACGGTGGGAGGCTTCGAGGACGGCCCACCGGGTGCGTACGCACCGGAGACAGAAAACACTCGCGTGGCCGCGCCGGACTCCCGACTTCGCATCACCACGACCCACCCCTCTCCCTCTCTCGATCTAGTGTTTACGCGCGGGTGTCATGTGCTATTGCATTGTCTTGGCGCCGGGGAACACACACCCGAGCGACGAGCACTCCCACAACTCGTAATCGCCTCCTTTTCCTCTCTCTCTCTCTCTCTCTCTCTCTCTCTCTCTGTCCCGCGCTTCCGTCTCGGCGACCTTCCTCCTCCATTCATGACTAATAATTCCATTCCCGATTCCGTTTCTACCTCATTTCCCACGAATTCTCTCGACAATTACGCGCTCTTCTTTTTTTCTTTTTTCTTCCTTTGTTTCTCATTTTCTCTTCTGCTTCTGCTTCTTCTTCTTCTTCTTCTTCTTCTTCTTCTTCTTCTACTTGGTCGCGAGTCCTCCGACCGTCGTCGTCGTCGTCGTCGTCGTCGTCGTCGTCGTCGCTCGTATTGTCATTGTTATTATTATTATTATTATTATTATAATCCTTATGCAGAGAGGAGGGAAGCTGTGCCGCCGTGCCATCTAGTTCGAGCGTTTTCTGTCGCTCGGCGAGGGCAGGGGCAGGGGCAGGGGCGGTGGTGGCACGGGGCAGGGTGTGAAACCGACGACACGGTTGTTTGTTACTCTTGGTTATAAGGTGTGCGTGTGCGTGAGAGCGAGACAGAGAGGTGAGAAGAGGCGAGGTACCTAGCGAGAACGGAAAACTGCCGAGGGGTAGCTTCAGCTTCGCCCAGGGAATTCTGGGAAAAGCGGGCGGGAACGAAAGCTCGGCTTATTTCACGTAGAGATTATTGATTTTACAAGAGATGATATTCCGTTATTCTTGATTCCCGTTGCAGCTCGGGCCGCGTTCGTTCCCCGTTTTAATTCCTCGTCCACGCAGAGACGTCGAGCGGGGCGACGAGCCGCCGTGGCCACTTTCGTTTGTTTTCCTTGTAGCCGATCCGCAGCAGCGCGCCTCGTCCCGCTCCACCCGCTACCCAAGCCAATGCAATTAAGGGTCGTGAGAGCGGGCGGGCTCGAGAGGGGGATTTGAGGTCGCGGGGCCAAGGGGTTGCGTCTCCGTCGTGCTTTTTCTTCTTCTTCTTCTTCTTCTTCTTCTTCTTCTTGTTCTTTTTTCCATTTTCTTCCCCCCCCCCTCCGTTTCCATTCGCTTCGTTTCGTAGGAAGCGAGCGTCGGCGAGGGGCTTGTTGTGTAGCATGCGAGCCATCGCGCCTACCCACCCACCCCTTGCTTATCTTGAGGGCGTTGAGGGGTGGGGGGTGGTGTGGTGTGGTGTGGCGCGGTGCGGTGCGGTGCGGTGCGGTGTGTGTGGGTAGGGGGAGGGTGAGAGCAGGAAGGGTAGGGTAGGGTAGGGGCGGGAATGCCGAGGGTCGCCTCGAAAGGGCCACAAGTAGTCAGCGATTTCCTTTACCTTATCTCGTCATCCTGTCCGTCCACCCTTCCCCCTTGTGCAACAACACCCACTCGTTTCCCGTTACCTCGACGGCCCCCTGTTCCCCTCGCCAGCCCTCCTGTCAGCCGCGACTGACTCCGTTCGGCTATTGACACCGACGGGGCGACGGGGGAGGCGTCTCTCTTTGCGTCCTATTCAGTTAATTCAATCAGGCGGGGGGGCCGAGGAGACCCCCTACCCCCGTACCCCAATAACCCCGTCCCCCTCGCTTGCCCAGCCGCGCCAAGCCCAGCATACGAAAACTTATTTTATTTATCGCTCGCGAGATTGATGGCGTTACGAGTTGTTGTTGTTGTTGTTGTTGCTGTTGTTGTTATAACAACAACAGCAACAACAACAACAACGGGGAGGAGGGTGAGCGACGGGAGATAACGAGACGACTCGTTAGCACCGCGTAATGAGATAAGCATTGAGGATTATTGGGGACGGCCGCGGGGCCGAACGGAATATAGAAGCCAAGACGGAGCCGGTAATTCGAGGGTCGAGGCATTACGGCTCGTCGTTTTGAATAATTTAGGGGTCGAGCGGGAACGGCGGAGGAGGGTGAAAGAGATGGACATAAAGAAAAGGTCGGGCTCTCTCGGTCTCGCTCTCGGTCTCGCTTTCTGTTTGTAGGCCGTGCTGTGACGCTGCAACGACGATGAGCTGGCGACGCAGTTAGCGACTCGGGGGTTGACGCTCGGCGGCGTAGGGGTGGGGGCAGAGGGAGACAGGGGGATCTATAGAGGGAGGGTAACGGACGGACAGTGAGAGAGAGAGGAGGGAGGAGGGGGGGGGAGTGGATGCATTTCCAGCGTTATATTCACCTCACGTGCACGTGAATGTGCACGCCGAGGCGGAGTTTTCCGTGAACGGCAGATATTGAACGCTCGATCCGAGGAGACAGCTGAGCACAATAATGTTAATCGTTACGCTCGTTGGGGTGACTACTGGTAGTGGCCAGATGGGGTTCGGGGCGGGGTGGGGTGGTCGTGGTGGCACTCTGGCACTTTGTCGCACGGGGTCCCATGACCGTCCGTCCGTCTCCGCTATGAGTCAACGACTCGGCTGGCGTTTAAAAATACGGGACTAAGGTTTCCGTTCGTAGGGGTGGGGCGGGGCGGTGCAGGGCGAGGGAGGCTTCTTATCTTCTTTCCGGAAAATCAATAATTTCGCTCCAATCGTAAATTGCACCTCCGCATTCTGTCCTTACTCGACACCGATTACCGATAGCTGTATCGGCAACGCACACACGCACGCGCGCACGTATTGTCCACCTCCCCAATACCGATGATAAACCCCCAATCGACGTGCCTGCCTGCCTGCCTGCCTGCCTGCCTGCCTGTCCTGTCCTGTCCTGTCCTGTCCCTATATGCCGACCAAACGCAACCCGCGCGCTTTGGGGGGGTGGGGTGGGGCGGACGGCGGCATAATTTCACGTTTTTAAATAACGCGACGGAATGGATCATGTGTACTTTCTCTCGGTCCTGACATTTGTCAATTAGTCATCTATTATTGATCAAACTCGTAGCGGGCTTCGGTCTTGAATTCGTTAGATCCTGCTGACTTACGAAATCGAATATTTTCATCAATATTTGCCGCCACCCTTCCCCCCTCACCCCATCACCCGTTGCCCCCCACTCCAAAAAAAAAAACTTATTACTTATTACTTACACTGTGCGTCACAGAACGTTAAGTAATTATTTTGATAATATTTGTTAACCGAGTGCTGTATGTAGTACACTTGAGCACACGTATAAACACATCTACGTTTTATCTCGATGTAAGCCTTTATCAATATAAATAGCGCACTTTATTTATAGGCAGCCATGGCCTTTCGTTCGTATTCCCTTATTCTTAATTATTGAAAATTAGTGGTTCAATCTTTTTTTGTTTTTTTTTTTTTTTTTTGTTTTCTTTCGTTATAAATCGACGGGATCGCTGATTCGATCGAGTCGAGTGATTGTCAGATAATAATTGCATCGTGAGACAAAATATCCATGGCCGTCGAAATTCATTACTCCTATTGAGGATATCGAAATAGGGATCATGTGATCGGTATACGTTTATTAAGTTTTATTAATATAAGAATTATGGGAATGACGATGGCCCGATCGGTTTTAGAAGGTGAAAACGGCGAGAGAGAGAGAGAGAGAGAGATCCCCTCTTCTTTCTTTGGGTGGGGGGGATTTAAAAGGTCGATAATCGAATGCCTGCGGAATCATTTATTACTTGCACGCCCACACGCGTACGTATATTGTTGTTGTGCGTTTAAAAAATTGCAGGTGCTTCGTACATGCAGCGCGTTTGTCATTTTTAATTATTGCGTCCTTGTAGCCGCTCTGTAGCCGCTCTGTAGCCGCTCGACGCTCATCTCGTGCTCTTAAAATCCAAAATATGCGTTCGGTGACACGGCCTCCGTTTGATCAATGATTCATAGGGGATCGACGCGCTAGACCATTTTTCAGTAGACACGGGGGTGGTCTACTTTCGGCGTTCCTTCCTCCTTATTCTTTCTTTCTTTCTTTCTTTATTTCCTTCATTTTTCTTTTTTCTTTCTTTCTTTATTTCTTTCTTTCTTGTTTTTTTTTTTTTTTTTTTATCATTACAACGTTTACCGACGAAATCTTGTCGTTATTGGGGTTATTGGGGAATACGCCGCTACGATCAATCAAGTCATTAGCGGAAGTTGCAACAGGCATGTTCTTTCTCCTTGTCACTTTAATGACAGACCTCGTGTCTACTTTTCTCTGCTCCAGCTCAAGGTGATGTAAAGAGTAACGCCCGGACAACGAAGAGCAACGCGAGCCCGAGCGCAGCAGCTAGCTTCAACGAGAGTGCAACAAGGAGAGAGAGAGAGATAGAGGGTGTGTGTGTGTGTGTGTGTGAGTGGAAAGTGGATAGAGAGAGAGAGAGAGAGAGAGAGCGAGAGAAAGAGAGAGAGTGAGAGTGAGGGAGGGAGGGAGAGAGAGAGAGAGAGAGTATTATTCCAGTAGCCCAGAACCGACCCGAAGCTGTCGACGACGGAAGTAGAGGCCGGTGACACTCTCCCCGTGAAAGAGGAGAGCCGTCCCGGTTCGGAATACGAAGAAATCATATCCCCGTACGAGGAGACGACGATGACGTCGCTGATGAACGCGGAGTCCGATCGGATGGATCGTATCACCGAGGACGACGATGACGAGCCGTCGAGCGGGTCCGAGGCGTACGAGGAAGGGGACCTCCTCGCCTCGGCCATGGACAATGACGTGACGGCCCAGCTCGCCGCTGCAGGTTGGCAAATCAAACAAACTAATGGTGATTTCCATTTTTTTGCTTTTTCGAACCCCCGCCGCCGTTGTTGTTACTCTTCTTACGATATAAATTTTGTCACCACGTCAAGATTCTCGTCGATTTGTTTAACGGCCGAGCGGCGAGGCGCCCTCGATATCCTTCCTCCCTCCCGCCCTCCCGCCCCATAGCCATAGCCATAGCCATAGCCATAACCATACCCACGGGGCCTCCCTTCGTCATCTATTAATCTCATGGATAAATACGCAGAAGGTGCGTGTACGCTCTCTCTATATTGCAGGGACGGCCCCCCCCCACCGGGTCAGGCACGTAGTAAGCAGCAGCACATCGGAGGAATATACGCCCGGTCCTCGTCCGGACGCGCTCACCTATGCGCGAGCTCGTGCCCGACTTGACTCGTGTCTCTCCTTCGATGTCTGCCCCGCCGCTTACTACGTGCGTGCCCGGGGGCCGTACCTGACCCCCCCACCCCCCTACCCCCCACATGCCGCGTGTATTGTACGCGCGCTCCCATGCGCACACACCCTCACACAACTCACGCAAGAGCTCTGTAACTACAGAGGCAGTTACCACCACACTCTGTATGTACGGGATGTTATGCTGGCGCGTGAGCGCGTGTGTGTGGGTGTGTGTGTGTGTGATGTGCTTGCGCGGACGCGCGTGTACGTATACGACGCCGTGCATGATGTTGTTTCGCGTTGTTTATTACGATCCATCCGATCATCTTGGTGGTGTACCAAGAGACCGTGAGCTCGGAAAAAGTAGGTCGCAGCTTGCAATGCCTATGCAATGTGTGCGTGTGGACACGCTCGATCTTCACACTCTGGTGAAATTGGAAATTACTAAACATATTTTTTTTGTATCTTGTAATCAGTCCGTTTGTTGCTCCTTTGCCCACGATCTCTTACTTTCTACTCGTATACGTCACCCCCGCACCCCAATAATAACCCCCCACCCCCCCTTCCCCCAATAACCCCCTCGACCGCATCCCTTTTTTTTCTATCTGCATTTTTGTTTTTGTTTTTTTTTTGTTTTAACATTGTTATTTAATTTTGTTGTGTTTGCATCGATTGGGTATTTTAGTCTTATGTGTAACCAAGGAATCCAATTCCAAAATCCCTGCGCCACTCAAACACAATCGAACTTCGTTCCTTTTAGTAATTTCAACGAATTTGTCCGTAACGACGATGTACTACTACTACTACTACTACTACTACTACTACTATTACTACTACGCCCTTTGTTGCGCAAGGCATTCCGTTTTTTTTTTTGTTTTTTTATTTCAAACGTACTATTTGTTCTTCTTTTATTATTGTTGTTGTTGTTGTTATTCTTATTATTGTTATACTTTTAAACGTAAAAGTTCATGCAAAAGAGTATACGGAGTATACAAGTGCGGATAGATAGATGAAAGGGGGTTACTGATCTCGGACTCGGTGCAAAGGAATGCCGAATAGGAATATCATTTATATGAAATATATTACGAATGTAATCGTTAAAGGAACGCGCGGGGAGTTCGTTACGCTGGGAGGCGTAATCTAAATTGATACGAGTCGTGAATGAACGTGTTTTATTGTGTTTGAGCTGTACAATAACCCCAATAATAACATACCTGTTCCATCTCTTCTTATAACACAATACGTATGTGCATACGCGTGCCTATATATATATATATATATATATATATATGTACACACGTCTCTTGTGTAGTTGCTTGCTATTTATTAATTCCAAATCTCATTTCTCTCGTATTCTATGGAGTATTTTTTTCTTTCTTTCTTTTTTTTTTTTTGTTTTTTTAAGAATCCTGTTTACAAACATCGACATTGAAAAGCAATTTATTGTACTTTATTTAACTTTGGCCTCTAGAATACTCCCGCGAGAGATTTGGGACTTGCGCTTCTCCGGGGCATTGCGACGTAATAATAATAATAATAATAATAATAATAATGTATCGGGAGAAGTGTTAAAATGGCAATGGCCCGGAGGAGGAAGAAAAACGTTTGCGCTGTATACTAAAATTCTTGATTCTCTGCACGTACCTACGATAAACATTTTCCATTAATACTGCTTGCCAATGAAATCCCTCTAATGTAACGTACACACCCACACACACACACACACACACACACACTGTCTCTTAATGTAACTTGATGAAAGAAAAAATGAAAAAAAAGAAAAAAAAACAAAGAAAAGAAAAAAGAAGAAAAAAAAAAAAAAAAAAAAAAAGAGAAAATGTGTAGTTGAATTGTGCATGTCCAATAATATCGAGAGGCGATTTTTTTGTCCTTCAAAATTATTTTGTGTGTAGGACCTGTTGGTGTCGCCGCAGCCGCAGCCATTGTTTCGGCGAAGAAAAGAAAACGGCCGCACAGTTTTGAAACAAATCCTAGTATTCGTAAACGACAGCAAAACAGGCTATTAAGGAAATTAAGAGTAAGGACCATACGCACATTTGATTATATTTACTTTTTCTTACGGCCGTTGCGCCCGTTGCGCCCGTTGCGCCCGTTGCGCTGAGAAAGGAGGAGGAGGAGGAGGAGGAGGAGGAGCCCGTGAAATCTTATACCTCGCCCCCCCAACCACCCACCCCCTCTGTATGCCTGCGCCGTGCCGTGGGCGTACGTTGCACTTCTTCCCCTTCGGAGTTTCGTTTAATCAGAAAATTCGACTGTTTCGCGCGATCGATGCGCCAAAATCCAAATGAGTATTTCGTTTACCCGAGTCGAATGACACCGTTTTCCCTTAATCAACGGCTGACGCGCTATAAACATTAAATCAATCATAGCGAATTTGCACGGGATAGCGTAACTCCGGAGACTGCTGCTTTGCCTTTACTAAATCTAATTAAAACGAAAAGAACAAAAAAAATCTATAACAATAATCTGTAATTCGCGAACGCGTTGTTTAATTTGTTTAACGAAAGTAATTCGCGTCGCTCGAGAGTCTTATTAAAATAAGGACATCGATTCCGCGTAAGGGCATCGATTTTGAAATAATTAACGAAAAGCTTCGTGTTAAGGGAATCGTTATTCGTAAATGCGTAATCGCTGCTAACCCGTGGTAGTGGTAGTTGTAGAAGCAGCGACACGAATTTCCCATCGGATTCCCCCGATAACAAATATAGGTTAGGCTCATTTGTTTTTAATTTAACAAAAACGAAATATATCCTTTGATTGTCGACAAAACGCGTAGGCTTAATTAATTATTTTTGCCCGGCGTCTTTTATTTGACATTACCTCTAACTTGTCCGCTGCGATTTAAAAGCTTGAAATTAAATGGCCGTTCGTTCAAAACAATTTCACCAAACAATTTAACGTAAGCGTGATCTTGG
The DNA here is from genome assembly GCA_018883505.1 of Ceratosolen fusciceps. Taxonomy (NCBI): domain Eukaryota; kingdom Metazoa; phylum Arthropoda; class Insecta; order Hymenoptera; family Agaonidae; genus Ceratosolen; species Ceratosolen fusciceps. The sequence continues at coordinate 983,463 of RCIC01000010.1, forward strand.
TCACAAGGATCGAGGAAGCCGAGATTTTTTTTTTTTTCTTTTCTTTTTTTTTTTATTGACCCGTACGAGATTATAGAGACGTTTTAAAAAGCCTTAACTGTAAAAAAAGTCTATAGGAAAACGGTATATTCGATTTACCTTGTATTATTGTATGGGGATTTGTATGGGGTTATTGCCGATGGACCGATATGGCTCATAGGAAACGTTAAAAGTAATTATTCCATCGCGGATTACGGTACACACGCCCCCCCCCCTCCGAGACTCTTCACTCTTCAATCAATCATCATCACTTTACATCAGGCTAAACAGCTTATTATTAATGAAATCGTCTCCTAATGATTTGAAGGAGTTTTTTTTTTTTTTTTTTTTTTTTTTTTTTTTTGTTTTTTTAACGTAGAAGAAGAACAAGAAGAAGAAGAAGAAGAAGAAGAAGAAGAAGAAGAAGAGACGTTAGCACTAATAAATGTATATCGTATAGTATGAAAAAGAAAGAAAGAAGAAAAAAGCGCTATGTATATGTGTAGGTAAACAGTTGAGTGGTCGGAGCAGCCGCCGTAGAGCTATGCCGACTTAATATGCCCATTATATATTGTAATAGCGTGGCGATAATTTTTAAACTCAAGCCGTAGCAGATAAGAGCAATATTAGATCCCTAGATGAAGTGTCGCTGTTGTTATTGGGGTTGTTGTTGTTGTTGTTGTTGTTGTTGTTGTTTTAAAGAGATGCAGACGTTGAGCGAGAAATTATGCAATTTGCAAATCTATGTACCTATAGAGGAACCAGAGGGGGAGATGGGGGGGAGGGGCAGATGATCGGCGCGGGCCAAGTGAGGCGCCAATTTGATGCAAAATGCCTTTCTCAGCGGCGCCGTGAGAGTCGCGCGAGAGGAGGGGCGGTGGGACGGTGGGAGGGGCGGGAGGTAGGGGGGGGCTCGGGAATAAAAGTAGAGAAAAAAAAACAAGCGAGTCCCGTACGAAAGGTGGTACTTGGGAGGGGCGGGGAAGGAAGGGGGTGAGAGAGTGAGAGGAAGGGAGAGGGCCTGGCTAGCTAGCGCCACGTGGAGTAAGTAGTAGTCGAGCCTCGAGAAAAATCGTCCCTCTCCATTGTTTTTTTGCAGCAAACGATAGACGAGTTCGCGACCCGAGTTGGCCAACAGGCGATCGTGTTGGTCGCGACGCCCGGCAAACCAAATAGTAGTTATAAAGTCTTCGGGGCGAAGCCGCTCGAGGACGTCGTGAAGAACCTCAAGGCCGCGATAATGGAGGAGCTGGAGAACGCGTTGGCCCAGCAGGCGCCACCCCCTGTCCAGGACGACCCGTCCCTCTACGAGCTGCCGCCCCTCATCATTGACGGGATACCGACGCCCGTGGAGAAGATGACCCAGGCGCAGCTGCGCGCCTTCATACCCCTGATGCTTAAGTACTCGACGGGCAGGGGCAAGCCCGGCTGGGGTAGGGAGAGCACGAGGCCGCCCTGGTGGCCCATGGAGCTGCCCTGGGCCAACGTACGCATGGACGCGAGATCGGAAGACGAGAAACAGAAGGTACGTAAGGTACAGTTTTGATCCCTATTGTTTTTTATCATACCGTACAACAAGGTGTTTACATGAAAGCCGGCCTTTTATTTACAGCAATCCTTCATTTTACCTACCTAAAACCTATTTTTTTTCCCCGTGAAAGCTCCCTTAACGCACACCGAATCCACAAATTACGATATTGTTCGGCTTTAACGAGCTTCGCGGGACTTTGGCGCACTTTGTCTCCTACTCCCCTTCCTCCTCCATCTCCCCTCGTAGTAGTACTAGTAATAATAATAATAATAATAATAATAATAACGGCAGTAGCAAGCATCCATTGAATGCTTTCTCGTCCTCTCCGTCCATCCACGTCCCCCGGTTCCCCCTTCCCTCTCCGTCCGGTCCACGAAGACCCGAAGGGAGTCGCGAACTCGCCGCGGAGGCTGTGGGCGTGGGTGCGGGCGTGGGTGCGAGGGGCGAGGGCCGCGGGAAACGGCTTTAAGAAAGAAAAGGTCGACCGGGTGGGTGGGTGGGGGAGGGTTGTTGGAGTTGGGTGTAGATTCGTCGGTCGAAAGTCCGGAGAGGAGAGAGAGAGAGACAGACGGGACGGGACGACGAGACATTGTAATGAAAAAACGGGATTTCATGTAAGCTAACTTGCTTGCCAAGCACTCGCGCACCATGGAACGACCATGCTAACTAATCTCTTTTCCGTAAAACCTTTTCAAATTAAGCAGATCTCATGGACGCACGCCTTGCGTCAAATCGTCATCAACTGCTACAAGTTCCACGGACGGGAAGACCTGCTGCCGGCGTTCAGCGAGGAGGACGACAAGTCCAATATACTGATACAGCAGCCCCTGGCGCACTCGCTGACCCAGCAGTCCGGGAGCCAGAGCAGCCAGTCCCAACAGACGGTGGGCCTCGTTCGCATCAGCAGCACCGGCTCGTCTAAGGGAAACTCCTCGCCAACGCAAAATCTAGACGCGTCGCCCACCTCCCTGGCCACTGCCACTCACGTGTCAGTGGACGGAGCCGAACGTGGCACATGGGCAAGTCGATCGATCGAGACATCCTTTCTGCGACTCCTTTATCCATGTTTTTATGCATACGTACATACATACGTACATACGTTGTTGTGTATATATATATATGTATATATATATATATATATGTATATATATATGTATATATATATATGTATATGTATATATGTATGCATGTGTGAATACGTACGCACGCACGCACGCATATACATTTGTGCATATGTGTTAATGCTTATCTACGACGATCCCTTTTTCTTATCATTTGATGTCGTTTACGTCGCCTATTACGCAGAAATCGCTCGACTCGACCACGCTTGTTCATATCAGAGTCATTTAGCATTTCACTTATGTTTTTTGTTGTTTTTTTTTTTTTTTTTTTTTTTTTTTCCTTCCTTTTATCCACATATTTATATATATATATATATATATATATATATATATATATATATATATATATATATGCGGATATATACATGTACGCACACGTATGATGATGTATGAAAAGACAGTAAGAACATGCTCTATTGCCGATTGCCCACAGTCGGCAATTTTTATTATCGCCGGCAGTTACGTTTACGTTTATTTATTTTTTTATGGCGTTTGGTGTTTTGTTTCCCTTATTTGAGTTTAATTATTATACACTTACATTCATTGTACATCTTTAATTTTATTCTTTGTCACACAATGGACACGCAAACACACACGCGCGCCTCGGCACGTTCACACACATAAACAGCCACGCAAGCACGAGTTTACTACACATTACCCAATTAGCCGTTTAAATGTTAATATCTTGTAACCGTTCAATATTCATTTATTGACTTATATATTTGTTTATTTGTTTGTTTTTTTTTTCTTCTGTTTTTTTTTTCTTCCCCCTTTCATGTTTTAGCATTGAGCCATGCACTCTAGATACATGTGATTTATTTTACATGTCGTCTGCTAATCGTCATCGGGCCTCATCTCGATATTAATAATAATTATTGTATTTTTTTTTTGTTTGTTTGTTTGTTTGTCCGATCGAGCAGATGACACAATATCCAACGGTATTGCAAACGATAACAAATCCCGACGGATCAGTTTCCCTCATTCAAGTAGACCCGAGTAATCCAATAATAACGTTACCCGATGGAACTACAGCCCAAGTACAAGGAGTTGCTACCGTAAGTCGCCATTTAACAATCCGCATGACCTGAAAAGCGCCGATAGAAAAGAAAAAAGCTTTTAACCATCCCCGGAGATCTATCTATTTATCTTAATTTTATATATATATATATATATACATATATATATATATACAAAATAAAATAAAAAAAAAAAAGTGGACTGCAAAGACGTATTTGTTGTTATTGTTATTATTATTGTTGTTATTGTTATTGTTATTATTTACTAATGAATTCGATTGGCCGGGACTGTTTCAGATTCACACAAGTCAAGGAGAGGTACAAACCCTTGCTGAAGTAAGCGGCACAGACGGAGCCAGCGTTGCGGTGGATTTAAACAGTGTTACCGAAGCCACTTTGGGCCAAGACGGCCAAATAATTCTCACCGGCGAAGACGGACATGGTAAAACTGTTTTCTATAGGCTCTGCACCGTCGCCGGTCAGGAACTACTCGAGCAGTGAATTGCGCTTATACATTAGACCCTCAGGACACTTGTTTATTTTGCATGTTGTATGCGTCACCAGCTTCGAAGTGACATAATCCACTTAATAGTTCCATCATTTTTTATTCTACCAAGTAGAGTTTTAATTAGTCAAAGAATTTTTCCTTTCTTTTTATAATTTTGGAACGTGTACATAACGAAAGTAAATTTGGCGAGAGAGAAACTGAACAGAGAGAGAGAGAGAGAGAGAGAGAGAGATGTAGTGGCGGAGAGAAAGAGAGAGATGTAGTGGCGGAGAGAAAGAGAGAGAGAGAGAGAGAGAAAGAAATAATTTTGTGAGTACTGAAGGAGTCAGATTCCATATTATTTTCGGTTTTTATCAACAATTTAAGAATCCATGGAAAGTCACTGACACACAACTCGAGCTGTGAATATGACTCGCGTAGCTGCAATTGAAACATGGCTATTGCCACTACTTTTAAATAATTGTTTTTTTTTTTTTTTTTTTTTTTTTTTTTTTTTTTTTTTTTTCTTCTTGTAAATGTCGTCAGATTTCACCGCTGAGAACCGAGCATTTATTTTTATGTATATGTATGTACATATTGCTTAGTTAAGAATGTATTGTAATCAACGTTTACATATTATAATGCGCGCATAGTACAAATGGTGAGCCGGTTGGTCGATTGACTTGTGTGTGTAATTTCAATTTCTTGCAATATTAATCGCAGTCTTTAACGAACGATGAAAATTATTAAAAAAAAAAAAAAAAAAAAAAAAAAAAAAAAAAAAAAAAAATGAAAAAAAAAAAAAAAAAAAAAAAAAAAGGGGGAGGAAAAAAAAAAAAAAAAAGAAAGAAAAAAAAAAAAGAAAGGAAAGTCATATCATGGATTCTTAAAACCTTATTCCATTGACCAAGTAAATAAAGATTGCGAATCGTAACAATTGCAGACGAAAAACACAATTCCTTGTTTTATGATTTATTTCCACCATTATGATTATCATCTAGTTTTAATTGAACACAAAAAATAAATTTTCTGTAAATAGAGTGATTATTTGTTTTATTATCGCGTTTCATATTTTTACCGTGATAAGCATTAAGTATTTTCTAGTTTTAAATTTGTATCAGTTGAGTATTGATTGTAAAATGATTGTTAGTAAATTTGATTCTTACGTAGGCCTGTATTGTGCTTCATTTTTTACTTTTTATTCGAGAAAGAGGAACGAACGAAAGAAAGACAAAGAAAAGAGAGTGAGAGAGAGAGAGAGAGAGAGAGAGATAACGTCGAGGTGTGCAAGGAGAAGTCACGTTAATATTTAGCTGTTAAATGTACTGAATTGAGCATCGCTAAGACGAGTAAGTATATACGTTGTCCTTTAATCGCACCCTCGTAAAATGACGGACAAGTCATTGTTTTTCTTTTAAGTTGCTACTACTCTTTTTGTTCGTTATGTTTAATTTAAATGGGGTATCCTCTAAAGAGGATTCCCCTCCCCCTCTCCCCCCCACACGCCCCCCGTCCCTGCCCCTCCTGCCTATGCAAAATATCATTTTGCATGCAGTGCATTATTTATTTTTCGGTTGTGTTTTCATGAATCATTAATAATGAATTTTCAACTACCAATTGGAACTTTAGAATTGTGTAACGATTGCTAAAAAGTACTTTTATTTGTTGAGATAATTTTTATGTTAACCTGGTGAAAATGCCTTGTGCAAAGAAACGCATAACAAGCATTTTAATCAAAGCCAAGTGAAAACAGAAAGTAATAATTAAACAAAATAACATTGTTTTCAATTGTTTTTTTTTGTTATTTATTTATTTATTTTTTTTTTTTTTTTTTTTTTTTTTTTGTAACGAAAATGTGCAAGTACGGTGTGCAAGTTGGTGTGGTGGTCTCGGAGGGAACGTAATAAAGACAACTCAAAACAAATTACTTACTACTATTATTAATTACTTTGATGAATAAATAAAAAATAAAGTAAAGTAATTAATATATTTTAGCTGGAAAACGTGAAATCTCTTTTAACATTAAACCTTTGATTAGCAGTTTATTTATTATTATTTATTATTTTTTTTTTTTATACGTTACCTTTTATTTTTATCTTTTGTAACGCTTTTTACAACTCAATTGTTCATACGATTGGCGTTTTTAATTGCTACAACAGAGAGAGGCTATTGAAAAAAGAAAATGCTAGGAAAAAAAATAATAACAATAATAATTACACCGAAATTGATGGCAAATTATAATGATGATAATAATGAGGATGACGATAAGATTTAAATGATGAAGACTTTAGTCGTTTGTCGAGAGAGTGAGAGAGAGAGAGAGAGAGAGAGAGAGAGAGAGAGTGAGAGAGATTGGCGAGATGGGAGGAGGAGGGAGAGAAGGATCGAGGAGAGCGAGGATTAATTAGGATTAATTCGAGAAGGAAGGTTATTATCGGGGCGGGGGGGGATTATTGGTTTTTGAGTAAAGAGTTTGTTTGCGTTTTCGCGGCCGATGACAATCCGAAATGACGAGAGTCTGTCGTTGATCTCGGGCTAATGGATATTTTCACCAGGACCTTGATGTTTATTCTCTGTAATAGAAATTCACCTGGCCCATCCATATATATATATATATATATATATATATCTCTATGTGCTGCTGTAATTTTTAGAAGTCCTCCACTTAGCTTGTTGCGTGATATTAAGTAGATAAAGTGTCCAGTGTGCTCGCTGCTGTGTAAGTGGATTGAGAGATGAGGAGAGATGAGGAGAGATGAGAGGAGGAGTTATATTATATTAGAAAGGTGGAAATGCTGAGGGCGCACGGGTCCGGTGATTTGGCATGTTGCAGGGTATCCGGTTTCGGTATCCGGTGTCATAACGGTACCGGTGCCGGCCAGCATGTACCAAACGATGGTGGCTAATATCCAGAGCGACGGGACGATGCAGGTGATGACGCCGATGGTCCAAGTGCCGAAAGTCGAGTCGGGTAACGGGGAGGCGAGCATCGAGGCCGTCACGATTCAAGGACACCCGACCATGACCATGATCAACGCGGCGGGCGAGCACCAGGTCCTACAAGTCATATCGCTCAAGGACGCGAACGTCCTGACCAAGGCCATGCAGGCCGAAGTCATCAAGGACGAGGACAGCCATCAACAGGCCCAGGCCGAGTCCGGCCCCGAGTAAGCTACCCGTCTCGGTGCGAGGAACGACCCACACCACCCACCCTTATTGGTTCTAACGTACGGCCACCGCTACCGCTACCGCTGCTGCTAATGTGGCTGCTGCTCTGCTCCTCGAGCTGAACTCCTCGTTCCTTCTTCGCGCTTGTCCAACGTTCTCAAGAGACCGAGAGGATCACCACCACTTGACTCCTTAAGCCACTCGGCATCGTCCTGCGAATTGTCATCCACACCCCCACCCCCACCCCCACCACCAAGTGCATATAAATTAAAGCTCGACAAGAAGCTGATGATGATGATGATGATGATGATGATGATAATGGAATGCCGGTTACTTTCTCAGCCGCGGCGAAGTAGTACGTCGTTGTAACGTCGCTGGACGTTGTTGTTATGCGTATCAGTTGGCGAACGAAGAAGCAGCCTCGATTAAAAGTGAAAATGTTGCGTTGCTTTTCTTTTCTTTTTATTCCGTTGTCGTTGTACTCGCTCGCTTCCCCCCCCCCTCTACCGAGGGGAAGGTTATTTAATATAATAACGGGTTAATGTGAAAATTGTATGTACGTTCTTCGAATGGCGAGGAGCGGCTCAGCGGCACTTCTTAAGACCCAAAAGGTAATAGGGGCGGGGCGGAGGAGGTGGAAATTTTTAAATAAATAATAACAGCAGCTCGTTGATATCGAACGATAGCGCATGGTGAGAAGTCGGAATAGCGTTGATTAGGCAAATATGTACATAACATATACGTATTATTACGTGATTCGGAAGATAATACATATATATATATATATATATATATATAAATATATATTGACATAAAATAATGGATTTTCGCTACGGCGTCGATAAATAATAATTATAATTATAACAATAACAACAATAGACATTGATCGTGCGTTTCTTTCCTTAAATTTTCCAAGGGGCAATAGGCGCGTAATTCACCCCTTCATTTACCGTTGTAATAGTGAATTCATAATATAAGCAATGTAAGATAATAAACTTAACGAAACGATTTCTAGTCGGTGGGGGGAGGGCTCTCACTCATCCCCGATTGTTTATATCGTAATGGTGGACCGTTTTGAGTTTTATTACATTTCCGATCTCGAAACTACGTCAATGTCTTTAGGACAATGATTCGATAGGACGAGATGTACGAGATAAGATGACAATCGGTCCCGTTCTTCTAGTACAATTTAAATATAGTTTGAATTTTTGTAATCTGTAAGTACAAGAGACGAGACGAGGATGCAAAGAAGATGATAGATGCCCAAGACGGGCCGCTCGTTGTCTTACGCGAGAGAAACGCATTGCGGATAAGATAATTTAGATTTAGCTCCTCGGGTACGAGAATCCGATCTGACGAAATCATTCCACGAAAGCCGTATAAATAATTATAATTACAATCGTAATAACAATAGTGGTAATAATAACATTAACAATAGTAATAATGGTAATTATAATAAGAATAATAATTTTTGTTATTAAGGGGAATTCCGTTTATTGTAATAGTTCAATAGAAATTATGTAATTCGTACGGAAGCGGAAGCGGAAGCGGAAGCGGAAGCAGAAGCAGAAGCAGAAGCAGAAGCAGAAGCAGCAGACTCGAGCGAGATTCGTTAATGTTGTGTAGCCGTGTTAGGAAAATGCTTGTCCCGAAAGGTTTTTCCGCGTGGTACAAATAGAAATTAAGAATTCGGCGCACGTAATTTATTTAGACAATTTATAGCCGCGAATCGTTGAGTCTCTCTTGAATTGAGGTTTTTACGTAATCCTCCGTAACGACTTGGTCGATTTTTTTTTTTTTTCGTTGCGACACGCTTAACTCGGGTAACATTGCCAATGGATTTATTTATTTTGCAAAACCCTTATTGCGCGGCTGCGTACATTTAATTCATTACTAATCCGTGAGATTGATATTTTATTACGAAGAAGCCGTATTATTGCCAATTTGGCCTCGAAGGGGCTATTCGACTTCTTTTTACCCTGTAGGGCTCCTTTTATCGACATACCGTACTTGTAACATACTTTTTATGAATTTATAGCAAAATGAAAGAAAACGGAGAGTGTGTGTGTGTGTGTGGGCCGAGGGGGGGGGACGCGGACCGTGCAATCTTTAACGGCATTTGTTTCCATCATGATCGTTTGAATTCATGATTTTTGCAATCCATGGGTTCGTTGGGACGTTTCATTGGCTACCGAAGCATTATTTTCAGAGAAATTCAAAGAATATCCAAGGAAAAGTCAATGATAATGAAAAGAAATCAAATTAGAAAAGGAGGAAAGAAACTCAGTTGTGCTTTATATATAATGGGTTTTGGATTATTCATGATTGCCTAATTAATAATTGTCTATTGTAAATGGAAGTTGGTGCGCAAGTTTGAAAAGTGTGTCGTTCGCTCTGGCGCTGGAGTTATGTGTACAATAATACTTTATAACCAAGCATTCACTATGTAATGTAATTTGTAAATACGTTGTCTGTACGTGTCATCAATAAGCTTTGGTTAATTTTGGTGTAAAAAAAAAAAAAAAAAGAAAAAAAGAAAGAAAAAAGAAAATGGAAGTTTGTTTCCTGCCACGTTGCGAGCCCAACCACCAATGGACGAACTAACTAAAAGGACAAAAAATTAAAAAAATATAGTACATACATGATTACAACACACTCCTCTCTCTCTCTACATTGCTTCTAACCTTCTCTCATCTTTCAACTTGGCGTAGATGATAAAAAAACTGCGTACGTAACAATGAGTTTTATTATTACAAGTAATTTATTAATAACATAATATATTAACAGGCTTGAGATGTACATTCGATTGGTGTGCCGGGGAATCGCTTGCACGGGTATAATCAATATTTTATATCTCCCTTGGCATTAAACTAGTTACGATAACTGACCTTCACGCACTCAATGCATATTATCTGGAAACTCTAACCACAACTCTGGCTTATCGTAGCCCAACTCTTCCGGGAGATTGCAGCCGAGCTCTTCCAACGTCGGTCTTATTTCTTGCAGAATGTATGGGTAATATTTATCGAGCTTCCTGCCGCACTTTCTCTTAATAAGTTCTAAAAATCTCACCGTCACGGCATAGTCGTTGAGCTTCCTGCAGGCTCTGAGGCAGGCGCAAATGATCTTCGGATCGGGAATAGCATCGATACCTAAAATTCAAAAGGACCGGAATTACAGGGGGGTGGGGGGGAGACACATTTTCAATAAAAACAAACGATTTGTCGGTTCTGTCGCTCAACGCCTTCCCTTTAATTTAACGGTCAGAGGATCGAGATGGCTAAAGGTGGAGGTTGCTGGTCGTGGTGGTGGTGGTGGTGGTGGTGGTGAACGGTATTACGTAATAACTTTCATTGATATATGTTTTGGTCTTTAAAAGGCCGTGGGTAAAGAGGTAGAGAGGTAGAGAGAGAGAGAGAGAGAGAGACGGGAGAGACGGGAGAGACGGGTGAGACGGGTGAGACGGGAGATCGAGTCACAACTAGCCGTAGCTACTAATCGTCGTATTTACCAACAAGCTCGTTTATGCCTCTGCGTAGCTCCCACATATCGATGTCACTGCGATTGAAGAAGTTGGTATACATGGCGTCCTGCTGCTCGTCGCTTAGGTTAGGCCCGTAAAGCTGTCTTAGGTCTTTGCAGCATGCGCTGCTGGCCATCACCTGGGTGATGCTGGGCAGGGAGGCTCGCGCGACGAGGGCAGCCCCCGAGCGCTTGACAACGAGACGCATCATCTTCACGGCTCGGTGTGACGACGAAGAGAGGTTAAGGACGATCCGCGGTCCGCTGATCTAATCGACTACGAGTGCGACTACGAGTGCGAGTGCGACTGCGACTCCCTTCGATAATAACGCGAAACTGCATACGAGGTCCACAAGCCGCTGATTGGTTTGGAACCGTGGGCTAGGGGGCTGGGGTGACGGGGGACGATGAGACCGTCTCGTACGGTAAAAGGGGCCCGTGCCAATCGCCGAGGTTAGCGCGTGAAGAAGGTCGTTCGATGAAAACAGCCCAGCCGGGAGTTCGAAGCTTCTAGAGCGCTTGCGAGGTAATAACGACTACGCCATTGGCCGTTACCTCGATGACCGACTCGCGCTTTGAAAATCCGCCCTAAGCCTCCCCCTTCCTTCCTCTCTCTCTCTCTCTCTCTCTCTCTCTCTCACTCTCTCGCTCCATCTCTCTCACTCGCACGCGTCGTCAGCCGTCATAGGAAACGGCACATTCAACATGCGCAATGCCAAGGAAATGGGAGATCCGTCTCCCACCCTCTCTCTCTCTCTCTCTCTCTCTCTCTCTCTCTTTCTCTATCTCTCTGTGTCCGTGTCCGCCTCCCCTTACGGAAGGAAGTTGTCGGGAACTCGAAATTTACAAGTCCTCGTTAGCTTAGCCTTGAAGAAGGCTAATGACGCATAATAGTCCATCCAGTGGTGGTCTTTATTAACGTAGAGGAGGGCCTCGTCTGGGGTTATTGGACCTCCGTCTCGCGTTATATCTCAACTCGCCCGCTACTTTTTGACGACGGTTCATATATCTATATATATATATATATATCTATATATCTATATATATATATATATACAAAAGAAAGTAGGAAATGAAAGTCGCGATGCAGAGGAGGCGTCGGTAGTAGTCGAGAGGAGGAGGCTCTCCCCTAAAATCGTTAAGGGAAGGCAACGACGGCTAGAGCAGCTACTACTACGACACTGTTGGCCAATGGCCGCGAGAGTCGGATATCCGATGGGATCGATATCCATCGTCGGTCGATCCTCTGCTGCCCAGGCACGTACACGTCTCTGCTGATAAGCTAAGCTGATAAGGAGGTACCCGCGCGTAAGACAGCTTTCCCTACGTTCTCTTTCTCAAACTGTCTGTCTCACACTCTCACTCACTCACTCACTCTCATTCACTCACTCACTCACTCACTCACTCTCTCTTTGACACACACTCTCGCAAGTTCGACTCGGATCTCCTTGTCCGGAGTCGCGTCAAGTTTGAAAAAGGGAAAAGTATCGGTCGGTAAGAGAGAGACAAAGAGAGAGAGAGAGTGGCGAGTGGAGAGAGGAGAGAGAGGAGAGAGAGAGGAGAGAGAGGAGAGAGAGGAGAGCCAATAGCCGAAGCCAAGCGGGTCGGACGTCACGAGCGGGGGCGTGGTCGGGGATATTTGGACACGTATTTCTGGACTAGGAAGATTGCTGCGAGGTAAGGCCTGCTCCCTCGGCTGGCGCTTGGCAGCTCCCTCGGCTACTTGGATCATGAGGAGTGGAGGTCTCGATCGACGAGGACGACCGACTCGAAGACAAGATCAGGGAACTCGGGCCAATAGTGGTAGGAGAACGACTACGTCGACGAGTACGACGGCGGCAGCAATAGCACCACCACCAGCAGCAGCAGCAGCAGCAGCAGCAGCAGCAGCAGCAGACGTACCATCTAGTAGAGTACAACTAGCAGCAGCAGCAGCAGCAGTAGCAACACCAGCACCAGCACCAGCAACACCAGCAACACCAGCAACACCAGCAACACCAGCAGCACAAGCAGCACAAGCAGCAGCAGCAGCAGCAGCAGTAGTACGTGTGCGTGGGAGCGCGTGTGCCCGACCGTGCGTGAGCCTGGCCCTTTGGCAATGTTAGTGCACATTGTATACCGAGTATCTAGCCAAGTGTAGTGGGATAGTAGTTGAGCAGCAGTGGCGACTGGTGACTTTGGTGAGAGTGTGTCGAGCAAGAGAAGACCGAAGGAAACATGGCCGAAGCTATTGTAGACGGGACTTCGTCGATGACCCGATTTTTTTGTCACCGATGTAACGTCGAAATCGAGCATTTGCGATCGGTGAGTCCGGGCCTGGCCCTGCCCTCCCAGTCCCATGCACTCGCACCTCTCTCCCCTCCCCCTCCCCGCCATCCCGCCAGCCCTATTCCCTCTTACCTACTCGATCGAATCATCGGCAACGAGCGCGAAAGAGAGAAAGATCGAGAGTGCGAGCTCGAGTGTGTACGTGCGTACGTGCGTACGTGCGTGCGTGCGTGCGTGCGTGCGTGCGTGACTCTGTGCGTGCCTGCCTGCCTGTGAGGGAGAGAGAGAGAGATAGAGAGAGAGAGAGAGAGAGAGAGCAGAGATGCGCGCGCGTATGTATACGCGATCAGCAGTAAAAGCGATGTTCTCTCGCTCTCTGTCGCGCGTTCCTCCGCGCTTTTTTCCCTGTCCCCACGTCGCAACCGCCACAATCCCCGTGGACCTCCATCCGTCCTCGTCACCCGACGTCATCTTTCCATCGCGGCTACTGTAACCGGGGGCGCGACGAGGACGGATGGAGGTCTCGTGTCCCACACACGTACACGCCGAGTTATAGATCTCGCCGTGTATTGTGCGTCTTGACCGACCGATCGACCGACCGATCGACCGACCGACCGATCGACCGACCGACCGACCGACCGACACGAGCTCTTTGCCCGCGAGATCGCCCACCGTGTTTATTCGGCCCCTTTATGCGTGAACGCGCTCTTTATCCTCCACCCCCCCCCCCCTCCCTCCCTCCCTCACTCCCACACCCGCCTCCGCTGGCCCCCAATAACCCCACCGCGGATCGTCAATTGTACACGTCTCTCCACGTGATCATTATTACGCTATTTTTCCTCCTGAGCTTCTCCGTCCTTCGATTTGACTCTCATCCCTTCTACCGCTGCTACCGCTACTACCGCCACTCATACTCCTATACTATGACTGCTACTGCTACAGCTACAGCTACAGCTACTGCTACTACGACTACTACTACTACTACTACGGACTACTACGGACTACTACGGACTACTACGGACTACTACGACTATTGCCATTGCTAGTAGTGCTACGTAATAGTGCTGCTAGCGGTGCTACTAGAGTAGAGTACTGCTCGTACTTTTCCTCGCACTTCTTACCTCTTCTATCCGCATAACACGCGCGCACTACATACATCTATCTATTCGCTTCCTTCCTACTACTCGCTCGCCTGACACATGCCGCCCCCCCCCCTCATCCACACGCATTTCACGCGTTTCGGCTCGACTTCCTCTCGCCGTTGCCCAACTTCCCCTTACGTCTATCAAATCTATCTCTATATCTATCTCTACACGTATGCACGCATGTATTTACGTAAGGTACGTACGTGAGTATGTATGCGTGGCCTCCTCCCCTCCCCTCCCACCGGCCTCCTCCACCCGTCGCACCTACCCGTCCTCAGAGAGCGACCGTCGTCATCCGCTCGTCCCCCCGTCCCCCCCGACAGCCTCGTTGTTTTCCTCCTATTGTTACTCATTATTATTATTCATTATTATTATTCATTATTATTATTCATTATTGTTATTCATTATTATTTCGCGACAGGATTACACGTGCCCGAAGTGCTCGGACGGCTTCATCGAAGAGCTCGAGAGAAATAGCACTGACAATGGATCCAGAATGGATATGGATAATCGGGATCTCAGCGATGTGGATGCCGACGAAGATAGTTTCGACGATGTACGTCAACTTTGTACTCCCCCCACCCCACCCCCCTTCAAACTCTCCAGAACAGAAAAGGAAAAGAAAAAAATAGATCTTTTTCCTCAAATCCAGCGTATATATTTATTCCCTTAACACGATTTTTCGTTAAAGAAGAACGTCGGGACGCGCGACGACGGCGACGTTGTTATTATTATTATTATTATTATTATTGTTACTGTTATTATTACTGTTATTATTACTGTTATTAATCTTTATTATTTTTTTTATTTTTTTTTTTTTTTTTTTTTTTTTTTTATTTATTGTTCTCATTAAGTTTTCATTTATTTCACGTCATCGTCGGTAGAAAATATTATTATTATTACACTTGTTTTTCTCCCGCTCGACTATTTGTTGTACGTTAAAGAACATATTATTATTATTATTATTATTATTATTATTCACATTATTATTTCTCTTGTTCACGACCTACGGAGAGAAACGTAACGTGTGCGTACGATTCTCGTGGGCACACTCACACGCGCACGTATAATTACGCACAGGCTCGCCAATAGAGCAGCCGAGCGTCTCGTGTATGCGTCTCGCTCGCGAGTGCGCCTGTTGCGCGCGTGTGCGTGCGCGTGTGCGTGCGCGTTTTAAAATAATTTAGCAATCGTTCGCGCCTCATACACTTGCGGTACATTTGGAATTTTCACTTGCATAATGCTTTTCTCATTTATTATTTAAATTCACCGAACTCGACGACTTAGCGACAATGAATTTATTTTGTACGCGAATTAAAATTCTGCTCGTCGCCTTCGGTCGCCGTTGTCCCACAAAAATTCCATATCAATGAAAAGTCTTTCCCCTCTTCTCTCCAGCTACCCTCGCTACCAAACGAAACACCTAATTCTATTATTAGGTTTTTTTTTTTTTTTTTTTTTTTTTTTACGAAAATCTTCTTCTATTTATCAGTTCTCAGATTCCTTTGAATTACCAATACATATATTGAGACCAGCCACAGAAGTATCGCAAAATTCTGGTGCTAGAAATAATGGCTTCAGGAGGTCACCTGGAGTTCGGGACATAACAGACTTTCAAGCGACTATTCGAAATAATAGGTTTTACATTGGATAATAAACACAAAACCTCATTTCCTTTTCATTGCATCGCTCGCTCCCACTTTTTTAAGCAAAAGCACATTTATGCTTTTAACATTGTCGATCACTGCTAATGCTAATGAAAAGGAAATTTGAGATTTCTGTAAATTCTCCTTTAAAAAAAAAAGAAAAAAAAAGTTCTCTCTCTCAGTTCCTAAGCCGCTATTAAAATGTCTTCGTTGCAGGAATCCTCAACAGCAGCAAGCAATACCACCTCAAATAGATACTTTAATCCAGGATTTCCTTTTCAATCTTACATCAATAGGATTCGGATCGATTGGTTTTCCTCAAGGACAAGGAGGTCAAACGCCTGTGTATGTACATGCCAAAGCTTAACGTTCGTTCGACTTGGTGGTATGAGAATTTTAGAAAGGGAGAGAAAAAAAAAAAAGAATGCATGGACAAACCCAATTGTATTTCGTTGAGAGTTTTTTTTAATGAGCGCATCTCGAGGAAGACATTGTGTGATTAACACAAGTCATTGCCTGGCTGATGTATTCTGCTATTCGTGACAGGTAACGCTAAAATAATCTAATGAATTAAATGTAGATTGTATGTGCGTTAGACTGTTCCTGGGGAATCCCGGAGACTACGTCTGGGGTCAAAATGGACTGGATTCTATAGTGACGCATTTATTGAACCAAATGGATGGGACTGGACCTCCACCATTACCTAAAAAGCAAATTGAAGAAA
This sequence comes from Ceratosolen fusciceps, assembly GCA_018883505.1. NCBI lineage: Eukaryota > Metazoa > Arthropoda > Insecta > Hymenoptera > Agaonidae > Ceratosolen > Ceratosolen fusciceps. The sequence continues at coordinate 1,000,109 of RCIC01000010.1, forward strand.
TATCTACGACAACGGTATCACAGACGCAAGTTGGTGCGTATAATCGATCAATCGGACAATGTATATTAAAATTAAAATACCATTTTGAATGGATAATCTTTTGTTAGCCGTTTTTTTTTTTCAAACAATCGGGGTAAAGCAATCGCGTTTCCCACATAAAAGTTTTGTGATTTTGCTTCGACTTGACGAGGAATTTATGGTTGCAGATTGTAAACTACAGTGTTCGGTATGCTGGGAAGACTTTGTTCTCCAGGAGCCCGTGCGGGAGCTTCCGTGTCAGCATTATTACCATGAATCCTGCATTGTCCCTTGGTTGGAATTGGTAAATATCTAAAGGGCTATTGAGTCGGAATGTCATTACGATGCGTCACGTATTAATTATTTCAGCACGGGACCTGCCCGATATGTAGACAAAGTTTGGGAGATCAAACAACAGTCGACGCGAACCAAGATACGATTGGACCGAGCATAGCCGCGCTGTTCAGGTGAACCCTCACTTTGATTTAACTTTTAACGTAACTCTTCAATGGAATGTACGACAAGGATCTTTTAATAATTAAACCAAGCCGATGCTGCTTACAGCTGCCTCGATGTGCTTTTTGTGCAAATAATACTGATCGGTTGTAACGATTAGATTGTAACCTCGTGGTCTTCTTTTGTACATTATACGTAAAAGGCAGGATAAATTTCACGTTAAAAGCTGCTAGCGTACATGTCCCATTTACTTTCAATATACATACATACATACATACATACATACATACATACCATACATACATAAATGTGTATAATACGATGTCGAATGAATAATATCGCAAGTCAACTCGTTCCTGATTTTTCTCTATTTTTCCATTAGAGCTGCAAATGAATCGAGCAGTAGTAGAACATCTTCGGCGTCATTGGGAAGCAGTTCAAGAAATGATTCACCAAATGAAATTTGAAATTAATTTATGGCTTTTATACTAATCGGCTACCCTCATGTAGTGTAACACAAACTCAACTTTTAACTTTTACTCCTTATGCATTTTCAAATTTTTCGTTCCAACTTTTTTTTTTGATTAAAACAAAAAAAAAAAACATAAAATAATAAAATAATAATAATAAGAATAAGAGGAAGAAGAGGAGGAAGTGAAAGAATAAGAAGAAGAAGAAGAAGAAGAAGAAGAAGAAGAAGAAGTAGAAGAAGAATAATAATAATAATATCACTTTATTAATAATATTGATTTTTAATTTCAAACGAGAACTCTTGTAGCTAAATTTGACTTTTGGCAAATGACAATCGACTTGCTCTTAAATTATATTATAATTTATTTGTTATAAAATATTTTTTCAGACTTATCTGTTTTCTTTCATATACAACAATTAACACGTTTCCCGGATCGAAGTTTATTATTATTATTAAGCCGTTAGGCCGTTCGATTATTATTATTATTATTATTATTATTATTATTATTAAACAGTTTAATATCCGAGCTCACGTCAAAATGTCTTTCGATACGTTCAGTTTTTACGTAAAAAATGGTGCAAAGCTAGTTGAAGTTCGTTCATATAATCGGTGTTATGAAATAAAAAATAAGTTTACTTTTAATTCGATACAATACGTGCATACATGAAAGGTAAATATTTTAATTCTTGTACATTGTTTTTCGATAACTTGGCTGCTTTGCCAACAGCATGGTCTAAAAAGTTCTCTTTAATAAACAAAAACAAATGGAAAAAAGGAAAAAAAAAAAAAAGAAGAAGAAGAAGAAGAAGCGTCGTAGTAACTATTATTTAGATGATGAAAGGAAGAAGAAAAAGATATTTATATTTTATATAGTAATTACATTAAATAAAGATTGCTTGGCTAAACTTATTTTCAAAGCTCTTACGGTAGATAAGAATTTAATAATAATAATAATACAAAGGAATGGTGAAGTGTGGTGGAGAGTCGAGCGATTTGTGTATATTTTGTGTGTTAAGAACTAATGTTAAATGATCTTAGCGGTAAACGTAAGTCACACTTGTACATATTTTTATTCTATTCTAATTTGCAACTTGGATAAAGAGTTGATAGAGCGGTTGCAGAAGCTGCAGAGCTTACTCGTGGCAAGGCAGAGTAATATTTGCTAGTGAACTTGTCTCTCTGTAAAATTTATGATAGGTCAAGTGTACCTGTGCACCTTGACACATGTTTGTATAGAATGTAAAGTTTTAATAACATTAGTAATTGAATACGAGAATATCCGACGAAGTAACGTACCACTACTACTACTACTACTACCACTACTACCACTACTACCACTACTACCACTACTACCACTACAACAACTACTACTACTACCACTTCATTGGCTTCGAGTTGAGACACTGTGTGAACAAAATAAAATACAAACAAGTCGGAAAACGTCGTGGATGAGACGAGACGAGGAGGGAGGGCGAGAGGGAGGGAGAGAGCGAGGCAGGCAGGCGTGGCGTTGTATAGTTGGAACTTACGATGCTTTCATTATTATGTGAGATTAGTAAACGTATTTCATCTTATAGAAATACATAACTTACAGAAATACATACTTCATAAGAAAGTTTTATAACTGTAATGATAAACGAGAATAATATTTAATAATAAACAATTAATAATAAACAATAAATGATGATTATAATTATAATAATGATAATGATAATGATAATTTCATGTAGGATATAACGAAGATGAGATAGTTAATGTTCTTCAAGTCTTGACCATCATTACGAATGATTATTATAATTTTTGCCATTTGTAAGGGCGTTTGAAAGTCTTAGTAGGAAAGATTTATTAGCAGTTTATTATTTACACGATGAACGTCTTTTCTGGGGCCGGTGTAGCGACTGTTTCATTTCCTATAATTTACGTTCGAGTATACTTTATTAAAAAGGATTAAAAAGCTTTTATCGGCGTTGGTAATTGTTATTGTACGAAATTGAAAAAATTACAATGCGACGCTACATCTGCTTTATAAATTGTGTAAATTAGTACGATGAAATAAATCTTATATTTATTCCGAGACTCTGTTTTTTTCTTTTGTTCGTCAAAATCTTCGCGCCGATTAATGCCTTTTCTTTAAACAGAACTTTAATATAACAATAGCGAGCCCCAATAATCCCAATAATCAAGCCCAATAAGCCCAATAAGCCCTCGGATCTTGAAAAATTATTTAAAATTGCATTCCCGTACTTTACTCTCGGTGTACGCTCGGTGCACGTTTCTGTATTATATAATATATATTACTACATCATGCGCTTGTATGTATCCGTCATGGTTAGGTGTCATGGGGGGTTCAAGGAATTCAAATTTACAAAGAAAAGTTAATGAGCCCGTGGTGAAAAGACGGGGGGAAAATATAACGAGCAGTTCGTTTAAAATCCATCACATTGAATGTATTCCGTGATTCGTTGTTGTTGCTGTTGTTGTTGTTGTTGTTGTTGTTGTTATTACTTTTTTAATCGATGATAATAGAAAATATTTTAGGTGATGTTTAGGTTAGATTCAATTATTATAAAAAGTTATTTATTTTATACAATTAGTGTAGTGATAATAATAATAGAGAATGGCTGATAGGAAAGGTAATATTGAAGTGGTAACAGAATTATGTCCCATAAGGCCGAGAAAAATTGGCCCACAGAATATAGCCATAAGGTTACGGAGGAGAGAAACCATGGGCTGTTTGTACCCTGGAACTCAGGTCCTCGTAGCGAGGCAATTTTATCAGAATGTATTTCCGAATTACACAGTGGTCAATGTCGAGAAGCCACCCTGCTTTTTAAGAAAATTCAGCCCCGATGGAAAGTACTTGGTAGCCTTTAGCGCGGATCAAACGTCCATTGAGGTTTACGAGTACCAAGGGGCTGCTGCAGCTGCAGACTTATTGGTTGGCTGTAAAGGGGAGTATATCGGGCATAAGAACGACGAGAGATCGTTTCACATTAGAAATCATATTTTTAAGAGATTTTTTAAGGTAGACGATACATATATATATATATATATATCATTACTTAGCAATATGTTTGGATTGTAAACATTTTTCATTCTTTCGTATCTTTAGACAAAATGGATTATAAACGTAGTACAAAGTAACGAGCAGCTAAACAGAGAATGTAGTCTGTTTACCGACGACGGACGTTACGTTATCGTTGGATCAGCTGCTCACATTCCTGATGATATAAGACCTCACTTTTACCAGGTTCAGTATCGTCAAGAAAGATATATATACATATACATATATATACATATATATATATATATACACGTATAATTTATGTAACGCTTAAAGGCTCATTATTATTATTATTATTATTATTATTATTATTATTATTATTATTATTTGTGACATATTATTTGCAGATATATTCAAATAATGAAGCGTTGACTCCCAATCCTCGATCTCCTTTAGAGGATTATAGTATTCATTTAGTTGATATTAGAGGCGGAAAGCTCTGTGATACAAGAAACTTTAAAGTAGATAAGATTTATTTATCTCAAAATCAGGGTGAATATCAATGGCGTTGAAAGACTAGCCCAAGGAAGACTATTAATTATTGTTAATGCGTTTGCAGGTCTGTATTTGTACAAAGATATTCTAGCAGTTTTATCGGTGCAGCACCAAACTATACATATATTTCAATTACTAGACGGTATGTTCATTAACGTTCGGACAATCGGCAGGTAAGGGAGCCAACGATGAGCCTAATCGCAGTGATCTGCAAAGCTCTGTAAAGCTTCTTATTCTTCTTCTTCTTCTTCTTCTTCTTCTTCTGCTTCTGCTTCTGCTTCTGCTTCTGCTTCTGCTTCTTCCTCTTCTGCTTCGTATTGTCTTAGGTTCTGTCTGGAGGACGAAGCGTATTTAGTGACAAGTGCCTGGCCTGCCGGTAACTCCAGACCCTTCAAAGACGCGACGATAAACACTTTGAAGCACAAGCTCCTGGTGTACCTGTACAGAAGGGCAGCGTACATAAGCGACACGACCAGGGACCCGTACGAGCTGCGCCGTTTTTACCAGTACTTTGACCAGGTAGACGACGTCAGGGCCGATTGATTGGCACGCGGCCCGGTTAACGAGCCACGTTTGACATTTGCAGCTGAACTCGCTGAGGATGTGGAAGATGCAGCTGCTCGACACGAATCACATACTGGTGAGGTACGCGAGCGAGGAGGTGGCGACGTTGCAGGCCAGCGAGCCCCACGTTCAGCCCGCTCTGCTCGTCGTTTACGACATGTCGCGCGCCAGGGTCCTCGCAGCTTACGACAACGCGTCCACCCAACTGCTCACGCAGTTCGAGAACTTTACGGATTTCTTTAGGAACGCGCGGATGAGCACCGACTGCCAGTACATGTGCTCCCCTTCAAACAACATTTACGCTCGGTACGTAGAGATCGGTCCATCGGCCACGATAATACCCCGTATCCCCCCCCCGTATCCCCCGGCTTCTCCCACGGCTTCTCCCACGGCTTCTCCCACGGCCCTTTACGAATCCGCATATAATAATAAAGAGAAAGAGAAAGAGAAAGAGAAAGAGAAAAAACAAAAAAGAAAAGAAAAAACAACGTCTGTGCTTATTGTGTCCATTGACAGGCTGATGCAACAGAGGTTCAAGCAAACGATAATAAGCGCTCGTTACGGGGGTATAACCGAGGCGACCAAGAGATTGCTCGCCCAATTACCGATTTGCGCTCAATCCTATTCCAGTTCACCGTATCTCGATCTCTCCCTGTTTTGCTACGACGACAAGTGGATTTCCATGATGGAGAGGCCCAAGGCTTGCGGCGAGCACCCGATTAGGTGAACAACGACGACGACGCGAACGATCGTCCCGCGCCCATTTTAACGGCGCGGCTAATAAATAATACATGTTGTTGTTGTTGTTGCTATTGTTGCTATTGTTGTTGTTGTTGTTGTTGTTGTTGTTGTTGTTGTTATTGTTGTTGTGATTGTCGTTGCCGTAGGTTTTATGCGCGGGACTCGGGCCTCTTGAAGTTCCGGATGCACGCGGGCATATTGGGAAGATCGACGCCCCTGATCGCAAGGAGACTGGTAGCCTTTACGTTCCATCCGACCGACCCGTTCGCTATATCGGTCCAGCGTACCAACGCCGAATACATCGTCAGCTTTCACGTCCGGCACATTTGACGTACCAAGTCCAGCACGCCCATGTAAAATAACGCGACCGCGAGTGCCCGTTTTATTGAAACGGGCCTGTAGATAATCGAGCGAGCGAGCGAGCTTCGGCTAATCGATCCATTACCAATTCATTGTACATACGTAACGTTCTATTCAAGCATTAGCTGATTATATATTTGTAATGTTTTATATAAGCGATTAATTTATGGAGAGGGTAAGAGAGGGAGGGGGAAAAGGACGCAGTACGTAAATAGGACATTATTAGTCATTTAGACATTTAAACATCTTACGTTTCATTTGACAATTTGCACTTTTACATTACTAATCTAATATTATATTATAAATTAATCCCAAGGCCCCGTTATCTATTTGTTATTATTATAATATATTTTGTACGCGCGCTTTTAACTTGTAATACGTTACTTTTCTCTGTATGTGTATATGTATACATGTATATATGTACATATGTACATATATACATGTATACATATAAAAAGAAAGGCTCGGTTCGTTGTTTCCGTAGACTAAAACTTTTAACGATACGTCGTCGTGGGACATAGTTATACATAAGCTTTTATATTTTATCTACGAATAATCATTCAAATAAACTGAATTGTCTGTTATATATAAAGAAGAAGAGAAGAAAAGGAAAACAGAAATGTATGGTGTTTGCTCTCTAGGGGCAACGAGGAATTTATTTCACCCCAATAACCCCGGAAATATACCTCTACGTGTACGATCATCTTAATTATGATAATAATAAGCTGGGGTTCATGGGAGGATCATGCATTCATTACTTTACGTATGTAAATAATAAACGTAAACGAAGACGAACGACGTGAATGGCCGTCGAGAAACGCTTCCTCTCGATAAACAGCAATTTACTTTACTTAAAAGCAATTATTGTTAAAGACGCAAGTAAGTTTTATAACAATTCTTAATTTCTCATATCCGTTGCGACTCGGAAATGTAAAAGTAATTATTTGTATGTTATTCGTATATTATTGTCGCGAGCGAGCGGCCAACGGGATTCTTGAATATAAAACTGCACTAAAGCTTCAGTTTACGAATGCGAAGAAGTCTCGTTTTATTCGTATGAAGAATTAAGTGGCGCGGAGTCCTGCAGTGCAGGGCTTTTTAATAATAAACAATTGGCTTGAATCGAACGGATATTACGCGAGGTAGTTTTCAAATTAATCAGAATTGCTGAGCAACGGACGAATTTCGTCTAGGCGCGCTTGGATATAGAAAATGCAATGGCGCGCCGTTCGAAGATTACAAACGAGGAGAGCTTTCGCGTGAAACTCATGCGAGTTTTTCAACGAGCATTATTTACAAATACATTACGTGACATAAAGAAATGAAAGTTGCATTGGGGTTGCAAAGATGCAAAGTCGGTACGTTAATAACGGGATCGCAACAATGATTCCTAATGATTCCTAATGATTCCTAATGATTCCTAATGGATCATTATTGAAGTATAATTTAGTTTCGGCAAATGCAGGCGCGATAAAAACCTTAAGATTATTGGCTTCTTATTTTTCTTCTTCTTCTTCTACTACTACTACTAGTAGTGTCGGTGAAAGCTAGGAGAGCGACGCGTACGTAAATCGTCGCGTGCACGTATATCGGAACCCTATAGATCTCTCGGCGTGCGGGGCATTTGCGCCACGGACTCTTTATAATACGCGCGCGGCCGCTATAAGTTTTTCTTCTTTTCTTTCTTTTTCTTTTTTTTTTTTTTTTTGACCCGGTTATTGGGGTTATTGGAACTTTGGCTTTCCAATCGAGCGCTAACGATCGAGCGCTAACGATCGAGCGCGTCGCGACACATTGAACGCTTTCAAAGCGTTCGAACCGCGAATCCTTTAAGCGCGCGGTCAACGTAAAGCGTATTGTTTCGCGTGGAAAAATTATCGATCGATTTTGAAATGGGGATGACGAGTGGCGTATCGAGGACAGGAGTCGTACGAAGGCCTGGCAATTTTTAATCAATCGCCCTTTCGATTGATTAATTCTAAAGGATTTGACCCCGGTGGATCTCAACCGATTACGGGCCGTAAAACTGGTGCCGGTGCCGGTGCTGGTGCCGGTGCCGGTGCCGGTGATCGAGTACAAGTAAAGGGTGCGCGTAGTGTTCAAGGCCGGACACTCCGTACCCTCGGAGCCGAGCGGGCGCTCCCATCGTCCCCAGCTGTTATCCTGTGGCTATCATCCTTCCGAGCAAGATTTACAGCCCTGCCCTGACCTCCCGAAGACGAGCTAGGGGACACGAAAGGCAAATAAATGCCACAAATGACTTTTATTCATCGGATGCTTTCGTAATTGGCGCCATCGCGATCTTCCCTATACGATTCAACGATTTCCTTACGGATATACGTATACGCCATGCTTACACGTATATATATATATATATATATATATATAGTTATCGCTCATGCGGATTGTGGACGTAGAAAAGTATTAATATTTTTAGAAATAATTAATGGGGGGCTGAGTCAGCTTATGCCTTGCCGGTACAAGTATGGGATAAGAGGAGGAGGAGGAGGGGCGGGGGGCACGTGTTCGATTTACGGTGCGAGCACATCGCGTGTCACCTAATTCATAATTTCAATGAGCTGCCGGTGCTCTTACCTTCCCGTGCTCTACGTTTACGATGAATGCGCGTGCGTGAGTACGTGAGTGCGTGAGTACGTGAGTGAGCGAGTGAGTGAGTGAGTGCGCGTGAACATGTACCGGCCGTCACATTAACTTCCTTCGTCAGTTCTGTCGTTATAGAATAACTTAACTTATGCGGTCGGTAGAAGGCAAATGGTTAGCGTGACATTTCACGAGGTTAAGTCAGCCGTTAGATAATTAGTAGAAGAAGTTATTTTTATTATAATGGTTGATAAATTGAGGCGATACGAGAAAATTGACTTTCTCGGCGAAGGACAGGTTAGATTGAATACATTACTCGACCAACGTATCCAGCTCACGGTGCCATTTTATTCCCTGTTATTATTCATTATTTTGACTTGCTTTTTAGTTTGCGACCGTTTACAAAGCTAAAGACAGTGTGACCGACAGGATCGTGGCCGTTAAGAAGGTAGGTAGGTTCGTTGCCAATTGCCAATTGCCAATTGTGCCTGTATTATGAGAATTGTGAAAGGAAACGTCGACATCTCGTTACAATAAAGACCCCAATAACCTTTTTTTATATTTTAGATAAAGGTAGGGAGCCGCGCCGAGGCCAAGGACGGCATCAATAGAACGGCCCTCAGGGAAATCAAGTTGTTGCAGGAACTCAAGCACGACAATATTATTGGCCTACTCGGTAAGGATGGAGCATTTCAATAAAGCCTGGCCATAAAGCAAGGCATTTACCGTACCAAATAAACATCATTAACCACCGTACTTGCTCAACTTTCAGATGTCTTCGGTTACAAGTCCAACGTTTCCTTGGTTTTTGATTTCATGGACACGGACCTGGAAGTCATAATTAAAGATAACAGCTTGGTATTGACCCCTGCCAATATCAAAGCTTACTTGATACAGACCTTACAAGGTCTGGATTACTTGCATTTCAATTGGATACTTCATAGGGATTTGAAGCCAAACAATCTCCTGATAAGTAGCGAAGGCGTTGTAAAAATTGGCGACTTTGGTCTAGCCAAGTTTTATGGCTCTCCTAATAGAATAAACACACATCAAGTCGTCACAAGATGGTATCGGGCTCCGGAACTATTGTACGGAGCGAGGCTTTATGGCACAGCCATCGACATGTGGGCCATTGGTTGTATACTAGCCGAACTGTTACTACGTACGCCATTTTTACCAGGAGAGTCGGATTTAGATCAATTAACTAGAATATTCCAGGTATTAATAATAAGAACTAGTAACTACAAGCAATGAACGAGAGTCGAATCATTGGTAGTGATATTAAAAATGTATTGTAGGCTTTAGGAACGCCGACGGAAGAGAGCTGGCCCGGCATGACCCAATTACCGGATTTCATTCAATTCAAACCCTTTCCAGCGATACCCTTGAAAGATATATTCACTGCTGCTGGCGACGATCTACTTGATCTCATAGCCAATCTATTGAATATAAATCCCATACAGAGGTGTACGTGCGACCAGGCGCTGCAGATGCCGTATTTCAGCAACAATCCACCGCCGACACCGAAGGCTAAATTACCGTTACCAATGACAATAAAGAGACAGCCCGAGGAGAAGCCGAGCTTGAAGAGAAAATTATTGGAGGCCACGGACGGCGCTTCCCTAGCAAAAAGACTGCAATTTTAATATTAATATAAAATAAGTTTAGGGCAATTATCTTTTTTTTTTTTTTTTATCCTGCATATCTCGTAGCCATCTCGAGGGTGCACGAATCATATTGTAAATAACTTTGTATACACTACTTAACGTGCCCAATAACCTCGTCGACGGTTAAATTCTCTTAATGTTTCTCACCCGCCCGCCCTATCCCCCCACCCCCACCCCCACCCCTACGCGCAACCCAACCCAGAGTGCTGGATGTAACGACGTACGTTATTGTGGGAAGTGAACGTTTCAGAGAGCAAAGGCCGCAAGGAGGGGAAGGAGCAACGAAGTGGAAAATAGACAAGAAGAAGAAGAAGAAGAAGAAGAAGAAGAAGGAAATTTAACTGGAGTATGTACGACGACGTTATTAGATTACGTTGTGTAAATTCAAAAGCTAGTAATAAATTATTCATTCACGATAAAATAAAATCATTGCCCACTTACCCGAGACTCGACTCGTCGCCAACATTTTGGTTTTAAATTGTAATTTAAGATTGTCTTATAGGAAGGCGGAGACTGTCGCGTAATGGTACAATGCCGGCCGACGCGCACCGGAGTCAGAGAAAATAGTCTCAGCCGCGGGAATAATATAAAGCGAGCGCGCGACGAACATATTACTTGGTACGTAAATGGTTGAACCTATGAGAATCTGGCCACGAGTCCCACGATCTTTAAATGACGTGACATTTTCAAGCCTCATAAGGGTGGTGGGGCGGTGTGGGATGGGATGGGGTGATGGGATAAAAGTCAATTAGGCATCAATCCTTCGGGACTACTGCCCATTGGCAAACAAGTAGTACGAGTCTTTCCCTAAAGAGGCAATTGAATCCGGCCCGCGTTATTCCACGCATTGTCTTTATTACTTTATTGCGTTCCAATAACCCCAATAACCCCCGTGTTCACCCCATACATAATCTACAACAATCAATTGTTGCTGCTGTTGCTGCTGTTGCTGCTGCTGCTGCTGCTGCTGCTGCTGTCTACTAATTTTATTCATAGGTAGCGATTACCTTTGAAAAGGAGCGATTTGCATTACTTTTTGACGTTTTCGTGTACGGTCGTCCCCCGTTGGTTTTAAGCTAAAAGCTATTAGATTTAACGAGACGTGGTTTTATTTATTTAAATCCAATTGACATTCAAGCCAAGTGAAATCGGACGAAAACCTACGGTAATTGTAATTGTTTGCCTACGTGGCCACACGGTAATGTATCTAATCGGTTGTAATATTTACACGCGACGGACCTGGAGATTATCCACGAAAAGGTACGAAGGTGATGAGAATTAATATGTCCGAACGTATTTTATTATTCTTATTTTTCCTAACTATTTATTGCCTTACGACAAAGCAAACAATATTCCATCAATTCTTTAAATTTTAGAACGAGCTTCTTCATGCTTTTTGACAAGTCACGACTCGCTGACCTTAACAACGTCATTCCATATCCATCTACAATATAGTATACGTTCAAGTAATCCTCCTCCTCCCCCCACCCCCGCCCCTTCCTTTCCTTTAAAATTGTTATTTATCTCAATTTATTATTTTGCGTGTGGGTGTGTAGGTGTGTATTTCATAAGGACGTCGGCCTGACGTTCAATTCGCGACGATAGATTGTGCAAAATATTTTGCGATTAATAACTTGGGCGCTTTTCTAATGTATACCTATATATATATATACATATATATTTTGTAAATTTAAAGGGATGGCACATTTTAGAAAAACAACTAACATATTATTATTCTTAACTTAAATTTAATGTATACGAATAATGTCTTTTATTTACAGTTACGTTTTTATTTGTTTAATTATTTAGAAAAAATCTTACTCATACTGCTAACGCAAACGAAATATTAAAAAACAGAAGTAGAAGTAGAAGTAGAAGAAGAAGAAGAAGAAGAAGAAGAAGAAGAAGAAGAAAGAAAAAAAACAATTAATTATAATCGTATGTGCAATGGACAAGTGTTTCTCTTGATAAACGGCCATACATATAAAGTTTCTTTCATGACTAACAGCTTTAATAATAACCATTGAATAAAGAAGATAATCGATTAGATGATAATAATAAAACCTGCTGCTGCATTTGCGTAAACGAACGGCCATCATCTTTCTCCAAGGAATAATTTGTACATGTTGTAAAATGCATCCTATTTTTTTGTTGCTTTTGCTTTTGTTTTTGTTTTCCCCGCAACCACCACTTTGAAGTTCAGCATTTTACATCACGAGTTACAGCGATACGGTGACTCCCACGCGTTGCAGTACCTTTGACAACCCAAGTACTCCGTCTCGGTAATATTTACATATAATCAACCTATTTATTTATAGCTGGTATGAATTGATAATAAACTAAATCACACATACCGAAATACTAGTACTTCTAATGAGTAATGTAAAATAAACGTGTACAAACCAGTTTACATTAAAACAATGTCCACGCATGCATCCGCATCTTCTGCACGGATATACAAACAAAATATCAATGCATACGTATGGGCGCATTAACGTGCACACGTATTTACGTGCATCCTGTGTGCATCCTTTCCCTCCCTATATTTACAATTACATATTTTCGTTTGTTATTCGTATTATTATTATTATTATTCTTGTTGTTGTTGTTGTTGTTGTTCTTCCTTTTTTTTTTTTTCTTTTCCTTTTTTTTTTTTTTTTTTTTTTTTTTTGTACAAAAAATTGAATTCTCAGTTTATGTGCATGGGTATTGTTGTTGGTTGCTCCATTAATGAGAGATGACAATGCCTCTCTCTCTCTCTCTCGCTCTCTCTCTCGCTCTCGCTCACTACACCGTCGATACTTTACAGCTCGAAACGCTTGAGCGCAGTTCCGTAATTTCGTAACAATCTTTATTTGTTTTCTAATAACTACTCCCTCTCATCGATACAAAAGTCTGCTCTTTTTTTTTTTTTTTTTTTTTTTTTGATGCATTAATTCTTCTCGCACTCGTCGACGATTATAGTCTATCCGTAATAAGTATCAGACTTAGTTGACAAGGAATCGAAGAAAGTTTTCGTTACACCGCATCACGCGCGCAAAGTTAGTTACTCACCAACAACTACGTGCATGTTTTTTTGTTTTTTTTGTCGTTCTTTCGTTTTTTTCGTTTTTTTCCTTTCAGCGAACGCGGCATACATAAAATCTGATAGGCGCGCAAATTCCTTGTACCACTCAATTGTCTAGCAACCAGCTTTTATAAAAATTTCTACAGTCTTGTGACGTGTACAACTCTATACTGAACTTATTAAAGAATAGTCTCGATCGCAGCGTACATCGAAATATTTCATAATAAATGTCATCATTTGATGCTTGGGAAATAAAAAAAAAAAAAAAAAAAAAAATAAAAAAAAATCATACGCCATTAAATTTAGTAATCGATCGAGTAGTTTCTAAGCCGAACCATCGGGACATTAATATTCGATGACTACCAATGACTTGATGTTTAAAACGATTGTTTGATTGTAGCATTTACTCCCCCGTTGTAATTACTTCGTCTCATTCACTTTCGTAGTATTAAAAGTAGAAATACCATATCATCATATTATTTTTCACTACTACTTCGGAATTTTTGTTTTTTTTTTTTTTTTTTTCTTTTTTTCTTTTTTATAATTTTTCTCTGTGTTTTATATTTTTAATTTATTATATTTTAATATATTATGTTCAATAGTCAGTCCAAGGCAAACATTATCTGCAATAATATAATATAATTACTATTTTCATAATTTTTTTTCTTCCTTTTTTCCCTTAAATCAATTTTACCTATATATTACTTTCTCTCTTTTTATTTTTTTTTGTTTTTTTTTTTTAAAAAATTTATACTTAACATTTAATATATATATATATATATATATATATATATCTCTTTTAAAATATTTACAATCAATGCTATCGTACAATATTTTTAATCGTTTGTCGTGTTAATGTTTTACAAAGGCAATTATTATGTTATAATGTAATAAACGTTATCATTAATTCCTTACGTTAACGCATAATTAATATAGACCTCTTTAGAATAATGATTCTTTATGGTACATCGGTATTACGGTACATATGTTTCGAACAATCAGCGGATTCAACCAAGACCGTTTTGCACGTCATTCTCATGCGAGCGATATTGAATTTTTTTTTTCTTTTCTTTTTCTTTGTTTTTTTTTTCTTTCCGTTTTACAAACAAGAACATACAGTATTCATTGAAGTGTATTATTAGCGTGACGAATATGATTTTTCAAAAGGGAACCGTAGGCTGTTTCGAGTACCCTTATGGCCCTGCGATATCTTTTATCTTTAGGATACATCATCTAAATTACATTAATAAAAAATTAATATTAATAATAATAATAGTAATAATAATAATAGTAATCATAATAATAATAATAATAATAATAATAATAATAGTAGTGGTAGTAGTAGTATTAGTTGTAGTAGTAGTGGTAGTAGTAATAGCAGTAGTAATTGATAATTAATAAAATGAATAAGTTAATGATATAGAGTATCAAGAAATATCCGATACATCGACAAATAATACAACGACACAGTATTGCGTATCGATAATTCACGAAGAGTCCGGTCGATTCCGACGTTTCACATGTGCTTTTTTTTCTTTTTTCTTTTTTCTTTTTTCTTTCTTTCTTTTTTTTTCCATCTCCTTTAAGTCGTGAATTAAATGAAAGTACAAAAGATACATATGCACTATTCGATTAATAATAACTCGTAACGCGTCTCGTGGTTAACGGTGCGACATAACTAATATCCGTAAGCTAAGCCTTGGCCGGAGCTCGAGCTCTGCGCTTGAACGAGGACAACAATAACAGAATAAAAGTCAATCGAATGGATAGCGCGAGAGGTGGTCGGCAATCGATCCGCCGGTATCACAAATAAAAATAGACGCTCGAGCTCGCGAGATGGAGCGCCGTGTCGCCCGGTCCCCGGGGGGCCTCGAGGCCCGCCGCTTATCAGAGGTTTATCGTGTCGGGCGTGTGCGCGCTCCTCGAGGACAGGTTCTCCTTTGGCGAGGTGGACGACACGACGGTGCCGCTGCTCATCTGCTTGGGCAGGTTGTTCGAGGCGAAGGGCATGGCGAACTTGAAGTCCGAGCCGTTGGGCAGCTTGCGCATTATCTTGCCGGAAGTGATGAGCCGACCGAAGCCCTCCTGGTGGGCGAACGCGTAACCCGAGCGTAGGGAGCGCCGCGTACGCCTCGTCGACGGGGTTCGCAGTATGTCCTGGCTCTGGCGCGAGCGCATCTGCGCGAGCCGCTGCTTCAGTCGCACCCGGTCCGACAGGGTCGGCCGCACGTCGATGAAGAAGAAACGCCAGGAGAGTACCGGTATCACCAGCATTATGCACGATATCACCGCTGTGAACCAGAAGGTCGCCTCCGACATCGCCTGGTAAAGCAAAAAGATGACGAGTCGGGTTGGTCGAGGATCGATAGTCTACGTGGACACGTCTTTGGGTACGTTACTCACCATCGTAAGACTGCCGACGTAGCTCCCACCGATGACGAAATTGTAAAAGTAGTCTAAAATAAAGTACCAAACGAGTGATCCCCAGACCATGAAGTGGTTTATGATGGTCCAGTAGGAAGTGTCGAGAGCTATTTGGACCGTTACGACTATGACTAATATAGTGGCCACTACACTGCCCAGCAGCATATGGTCCGAAAGTACGTAGCCTTTCGGAGAGACGCCGTCCTTGTATGTCCCTGTGAACAGCGATGAGCGGTCGTGCGTTTATTAACACGTAGGGGATTTATCAGGTCGGGATCTCGTGGAAATTATGGCGTGGTATTGGACTTACCATAGGGTACCAAGAAAAGTACACAACTGGCGAAGAATCCGTGAAGGGCGCTCCAACAGAATTCCTTCTTGTTAAAGAGTAAATTCTGATGACCCGGCGTATATAGCTTTGGATACATTAAACTGTTCTTGTCGTTGACGTCTTGGTCGAATATGCCGACTGCCAGGACCGGCAGTGACGTGTAAAACAAATTGTAGACGGATATGTACATCGGGTCGAAGACGGTCTGTAAGCCAAGGACACATACATTATCGGATGGGTGTGACGGTGGCGGCCCATCCCATTGACCAGTTAATTACAATACATCAGATTAATTAAGAGCGTTCAACTTTCCAAGCCTCTACCTCGGAGTTAGTAAATTATATAAGATATAAAAACTCGAACGTGGGAGTCTTTAAAATCACATTCGCCTTAAAGCTCATCATATGTAAACCGAAATTAATTAATCTAAGCCGAAGGGTGAACGGGGGTACTGGGAGTGGGAGTGGGAGTATGAGGAGGAGGAGGAGGAGGAGGAGGAAGAGGGTGGGTGGTGGAGGCATCGTAGTTTACCTGGGCACTGAATCCGCAGAAGAACGCGAACCAAATGTGACATAACGTGAACGCGAAATTCTTGTAAAAGAAGTAACGAAGAAACTTGGACATTCTGTAGTAAGACCATCTGCCGTGGACCATGAGTAGCCTCTCGAGGAACCTGAACTGTCCTATCGAGTAATCCGAAGCTAATACGGCCTGCAGGCCTTCCTGGCCGCTAATCCCGACACCTATGTGGGCGGTTTTAATCATCGAGACGTCGTTGGCCCCGTCCCCGATGGCCAACGTCACGGCTTCCTTGTTTTTCTTCACGAGCTCGACGACCATGGCCTTCTGAAGGGGCGTAACCCGGCAGCAGATCACCGATTTACCTGAGACATAATATACACGATAAATATATAGAATCCTCTTTGTGTTAAATGTTTGGCGATCCTTTTTTTTTCACTCACATTGGCAGGAGACGTCCAAAAAGAGTTGCTCCATTTGCGGATGCAGGGCATGGACCAGCGAATGCCCATTGATAACGACCGCGAAACCGGCTTGCGTGTCCGCGTCTTGCTCGTCGGTCTCTTCCCTGCTCGGGTTGTACTCTGTATCACTACTATGCGAGACAAAAAAA